>JABSTR010001110.1:0-36893 GCA_013339765.2 Haemaphysalis longicornis
TGCACGGATTTAAATGCCGCTCAAGTGCGCTTGTTCTTCTGATGCAAACATAGTGCACGGATTTAAATGCCGCTCAAGTGCGCTTGTTTCCCGAAACGTTTCGCACAAACGCGAGATCACGTTTGCGGACAAGCACCAAGACATCCTAACAAAAAAATAAGGAGAGGGTGCCGCTATCCCGAGAGGGAATGGCAGCTGGTCCCAGCTGGCTTGTTATATTCCAAGCTAGAACTAGCTCGTCCCACCTGGGGCCACTTACGACCACCTGTGCCTGCTGAGAATTTAACAGTACACCAGCCGGGACCAGATGCATTTTCCTTTGAACAGTCGGGGACAGCCGTACCTTGATGGACCTGCTGTTACCGACGGGCCCGAGCTCCATCCGGCGGAAACCCGGCCTCACGCAGCGGCCGTAGCCCGCATTGCAGTGTCTGACTGATGTGCCCGGACTGACAGCTTTCTCGGACTGACAGCTCTCTTTATACATTATCGCTCTCTCTCTCTCATCGCTCTCTCTGTCTCTCCACTTTATCCTGTCACTCGCCCTTAACTTCCCTTTCCGTGCACTGGGTTGTATGCAGGTGAGCTCCCTGCCGAGCTCAAAATATCCCCAGTGCATTTCCTTTCCTTTTCCTCTCCCGCAAACCACAACCACCACCGGCGGAAAGCCTTCCGGCTTGTCCTGGCCTTATAACTCGAGGAGACCGAGCTCATCAAACGGCTGTAGCCTAACGTGTGACTTCCAGCCTTGTGCCTTTGTTGTACCACCACACTTCTTCTCTCTTTCTTTTTCTCCCTCTTTTTCTGTGCCCATTCGTTCTCACCTATACCCTTTAATTCACTTCTCTCCCCCGAACTGGGTCGTATGCTGGTGAACTCCCAAATTTAAAATATCTCCAGTCCACTTCTTTTCAACTTTCTACTTGAATAAATCACTCATTCACACTCTGCTGCAAGTTTCTCCAGCCTTGGACGACTAGTCCAAGCTGCGCGGATTTTTTTCTCTCCCTGTATCGATTTAAAAAAATTGCTCCAATCCACTCTGTGAAAGGTGGTTGGACCGCAAAGCTGTAAACGACACCCACAACGATTGCCCATGCGACGTCACTTGACTTCACACACTTGGCTCTACAAAGTGTGAAACTAGAGATTCCGCCAGCCGTTACCTGGAATTCGCGGGGGCAGCGTCCCAAACGCAGCAGCATCGGCCACGACCGGGCTTGAGTGGCGGACGCCGCAGCCGTAGCCCCGCCGTGCGTCGGCAGAGAGAAAACGGAAAGGAGCGTCTTTCGAGGGGTGAGACAGCGGAACCTAGCCATCCTGATGTTCTAGTTTGGGGCTACGCCACCGCGCGACACAAGCGCAGACACCGAAAAAATTCGGCATGCGAGCTTAGTGATTCCCATTTGTACCTATTTAAACTAGTTAGTTTAGTAAGTTTGAGAATTTCGAGAAAGCTGAGGGAACATTTATAATCGCTATTTATCAGAACCCGTTGCTACTTTCGCCTTTCGTGATAGCTGTTAAAACGCAACCGAATTGGTGTTCACCAATTTAAAAATTAAAAAAAAAAACGGAGTCCCATTCGGTACAAGCCGTGCGCAAAAGGTAGCGTTTATCTAGCGGCCAGAGTTCTGTATGTGGTCTCTACTTTTGTTTTCCCGCCCTCGCAAACCAATCGTTAACGTATCTTTGCCGTATGAGCACTTAATTCCGTCGGGTGCAGGTTACCCTCGAGGTCTTGGCGAACAAGTTAATCAAGCCGTGCGAAGGAAGCTTGCTATGGACCCGACACTGCGCCAAAACAGGCCCAAAACCACCGTCGCTAAACCAGACGACAACCGACGGAATCGGTCCCGCTGTCGCACCCGCCGGGGTGAGCAGGCTCCGGCGCGCGGGGAGCGCTAGCGCCCATTCGCCGCGCCATCTACACTGTGCTCCGTGAGGGCGGGAAATTAAGGCATGGCCTCCGAGATCACCCGGCGGCCTTTTGTTAAACGCTCGCGGAGGAATCTCGGAGGGCATGATCAAGGGCTTCGCGCTCCTCTTTACTTTACTGCATGGTCGCCTCCAAAAATTTCCCTCCCCATCCGCAGCCGCTGGAGTTTCTTGTCGCGCACACCATGACGAAACCGTTGGCTGCTAGAAGTAGAAATGTGTGCTTTAAAATGGATATTTATTCAACTTACGGGCTGGGAAACGTAAGTTTGTCTGAAGAACAATATTGTAGAAGGCCCCTTACACTGCCTTGCCATGCAAACCTGATCGCGGTCCGCTCCAATCGTTTCTGCCGAGGAGTTGGGGTGAGGTGTTGTGAGGAGACCCAACCTTGTCACAGTTGGCTGCAGTCGTTAGGCTGCATCTTCGGACACATCAGTGGGCCCGAAGTTTCAACAAACAAGGAAATGGGGGAGGGGGGGGGTGATTGATCGGATGGGGCGAGGCAAGGAGTGAAACCCTTTTGGGGCGAAGTAATGTAGAGGTAGGGATGCCGGGAGCCAGGACGTGCACTCAGGGCTGAGGCCAGGGCGCCTGCCAGGACAGACGAATCGCATCGCTCCTTTATGGCCTCCCCACAATGGAGTGTTGGGCCCCAAGCTTCAGCCCCCGGCTGGTTGAGCTGCCGGTTGCACCTTCCTTTTGAAGGGTTCCCGGAGCGACACTTTCACCGGTGTCTTCTGACGCACAAACGCAAGCGCCACCATCCGCCTCTTGGAACGGCCTGGATCGGTTGGCGATGTTTCTGGTTGAGTGACTGCATCGTGTATTGCTAAATAAAAGGCTCTGCTCAATTCTCGTAACGCAAAATCCTTAGATGTCTGTGTTTTATGCTACACATTGTAAAGTACAGAAAAAAATACGGAGAGTGCTCAGAACTTTCAGAAGATGCGAAGGCGAAAACCTAGTTGTAGTACATTCTGTTGGTCTGCTGTTGAACTTTCTTCGGAACTTTTGCGTTGCTCTTGCCGGGCGGCTGCCACAGCTTCATCCAATAGCAGCATCTCCCGACAACGGTTCCGATGAGGCGCATCTCAAGAGAAGTGGGGAAGGGACTTACAACCTACCCTACCCCTGACCCCATCCTGGGCAAACAATAAAGTTATTCCTCGTCCTCGAGCCTCCCGGAGCCTCTTCCGCCTCGTCGTTCTTGCTCGTTCTTCCGTTCTCGGGACTTGCGACCGGTTCATATTCACCCATAGTGATGTGAAATGAATCTGAGCGTACGCGGTGACGTAGATAAGTTGCGTCTAGAATGTTCTGCGGTCCGCCGCCCTTTCTCAATACCCTCATCCGGCGCATGCTCATTCCGTATACCGGCGCACTGTCAATCAAACCATTGACCTTCTCCGACACACCGCCCCCCGGTATCATGACCTCAAGGAGGCAGAACGCCTACGATTCATTCAAGCTTTCATTCATTAGCAGTCTACTCGTCAATCCCACCCGTGCAGAACTTCGCGAATGAAACCGCCTGTTGCGTAAAGACTACTGAGTCGCCTTGCAGGTAACTCACAGCACTCCCACTGCGAAACTAGTACAACATGGTATCCACAATACCGCTGAAGAACTTATTGAGGCCCACCTAATGAATGAATACTCCCGCATAGCATCATCCACTGCGGGACTGACAATTCACCGCCGATTACACATCCGCCTCCCCATATTCACTAACTCTGCCCACCCGATTCACCCTCTAATCCAGACAATATCCTCACCCGGCCGAGCACCCCAATAACCACGTCGCTCGTAACAACGCGCACTTTACCTAGCAGAAAAATACTCATCAAATCTCCAACCAAATATGTCGATGCCGCTAGCTACAGAAGCCACATCGCCTATGCCAAAGAACAGTCCTAACTCCCCCCACCCTCACATCTTTAACCTTCCGCACCCACAAACCTACTGAGGCGAGAGAGGCGGCAATGGCGCTAGCCAATTTTAGAGCGTTACCCCAAAAGTCATTTCATCGGCAGAAACTACGGGGGAGGAGGTGTTCCTCAAAGGGGGCTGTGCCCCCCCCCCACCTTTTGGCGATGCTGATTCCTGCCCACCCTACTCCACGAAGCGCCATATTACCAATGCCATTACTAATTGACATTTATATGAATTTGCCTCTACCGTTACGCTTAAAATCTTATTGGGGCTAAAAGCTTACTGCTTCATTGAATGAACGCAGGCGTGGCCGGCTTAGTTTCATACTTTCCAGTTATTAAATGCAGAGCATTTCTTTAACTCACGATGTCACCCGTTCTAGTTGCCCGTCGTAGTCCGCACCCCTCCCCATACACTATATAAAAAAATAACTTACCGGCGCCTGGTTTCGATCCACGACCCTGCGGGGGAACGCAAGGTACATGGTGCTCTACCCACTGCGCCACAAAGCCGACACAGAATGGAAGGCTACGAACGCGCCTTATATCCTTGACTCATTCAAACTACGTCAAGAAGCTGCTGATACAACGCATTCCTACCTGTGGCGGAACGCGAGGTACACGGTGCTCTTCCCACTGCGCCACAATATTCATACCACCTGCTAATAAATGATGTCACGTGACCACGTAATTACGTCTCCTCATTTAATTACAATACAAACAACAGCAACAAGTGCAACAACATTAACGTAACGCAAACTACTTAACGTCGTGCGCCCCCGGAAATGCTCTGCATTTGATCGTGCCCCTCGCGAGGGGGATGTTTAGTTTCCTGCCGCAGCAAGGACCAGGCGGCCTCCTGCGCAGACATTTCCACGCCCTTGAGCACGTTCACTTGCAGCGTGCGGAGCAGTTCCTTGTAGTCGTCGTTGGGGTTCTCCTTTGAGTGCTGCCGTGAAGCCATTTAAAGGAGCCATGAAGAGAAAACACAAGTTTGGTTCATTCGAAAGATGCTTCGTCAGAACCATAAGACACCACTTATAACGCAAACTTCGCTCAAATAAGCTCCATAATTAGGAAAAAGGAAATGACCATGGACCCACCAGCTCATTTTCCGCAACAGAACCTATTGTGTCACTCGAGAATGCTCTGCGATTGGCGGAGACCGGCAAAAGCAAACGCATGTTAGGCAGGGCTTACAGTTTGCATAGCGAGCTAAATTCCCGTGAAACATACTGCACGTTCTTTTTATGACAAAGAACGGTGGAGTAAACGGTTGAAGTTCGAACGAACACGCAAGCGTGTGCGCCAATGCGTACGAAACTACCGCCGGCGAGCTCGACATCTCGCCGTCGCGCAGACGAATTTTCGGGTTCGAGGCTCTTAGGGGCCAACGAACCGTCCCAGCACGCACAGCCGCGACCTTGCTTGGTATCGTAATCCCTTCACAGGAGGTTGGCCGTCATATCGCCAACCAGCAAGGTAAAAATAGAAACGAGGGGGAGTAAGGAACAGCAAGCAGCGACGAGATAGTGACAGTCGTCGCAGTTTCGGAATGTGTTGGCTTGCTGCTATTGTTAGGAGCTCGTTTCCAGTTTACAACCACTGAAAACTTCAGTTTGTTCGAGTACTTTACAATGAAATTTCGTTGCTACGTTTTGAAATGCCCATGTAGTACGGGCAAATCGTCGAGGGAGTGCGACATCCCCGGTGAGGAGATCTCCATTCATGTGCTGCCCAACGACGAACCTCGGCGAAGCAAGTGGCTACGTTTTGTGAACTTTGCAAACGGAGGAGAAAGAGAGCTAAAGGAAGTACGAGTGTGCTCGCTTCATTTCCGAGGAAGTGATTACGGCAGGGACCTTACGTTAGCTCACTCCTGGGACATGCTGGCGCTCGTCGCCGACTTCGTCAAATCGCCGTAAAAGCGCTCAGACCTTGGGGGAAAAAATGCCGTAAACACCGCGCATGACGCTCGTATCTTTCTGGTCGAAGCAGAGAGCTCGCGCGAACGGCTTTCCATACACGACACCGGCCAACTGGCATAAGCGATACTGCTACTGAAATTGAACTATTATTAACCGTAATAAAAATACGGCACATACGTACCAGTCTGTATTCGTCGTCGCGACGGGGCTGACGAGGCAGCGGTGCCGACGGCAGGGCGTTCGTCTGTTGTGGCTATCGCGGAATGGTCGCTTTCCCGTCCACCGCGTATCCCACAACTCCTGCCGCTCGTGCACTTAGAAGCATTGAGCGTTCAAGTGGTGTGAGGTTGTTTAATGCAAGCCCGAGCTCCTCGGTGAGAGCATTGCTGTCCGGATCAGGCGATTCCATGACTAGGGCTGCGGGTGCACTAGGTTTTACTAGTATTTTTAAAATGGCCGCCGTCTCGGTCGACTCCGCGGTGTGGGTGCTATATGGAGTCGACATACTAAGTATCTGTTTCATGTACCGGCTCGTATGACGCCATTGTTCACGTCACGGAATGTGCAATTTTAGCGGGAGATTTAAAATTTTGGCTTAAATTGCCTTATTTCTCAGGAATAAAGCATCATTTGCTTCCGGGAAAGCGCTTGGGGTACTATGAAACACCTAATCTTTCGAATAAAACAAACTTTTGTTTTCTCTTCATGGCTCCTTTAAGTTCAATCAACAAGTCGTCATGCACATTTAGCGACTCAAAACAACTTTTTACTTCGAATTCTTACCATACAAGGACAAGCGCACTATACTCGGTTACAACTCAAGAACGGCACCACCTCATGTAGTGTATCACTCCGCCAAAGCGCCGGACCCATGACGTCAGTGCGCGCGCGTTTTTAAAGGGGTTTGCTATGAATGCGTGATATCGTCTGCTTGTCTCACGCAGTTTGTTTGTCGTCACGGAGTCGTTTATAAGCATATCAAGTCCAAAAAATCACGGGAACGGATCACGCCATGTTCAAAATATTCCCAGTAACGCCCTAATTGCGCCGCACGGAGAAACATCCGGCTATGGTGATAAGGCACAGTGGCAACTTCCGGTGTATAGCATTTAGGTATGTATGCATCTATGTATGTATGTATGTATGTATGTATGTATGTATGTATGTATGTATGTATGTATGTATGTATGTATGTATTATGTATGTATGTATGGATGTTGTATGTAGTATGTATTGCCGCAATCATTAGCATTTGACACTGCGAACGGCGAACCCCCACTACCATCTGTTCTTGAGCTCAGCCGCGTCATCATCATCAGTCCACCATGGGGATCAACATCGAATGACGGCCAGAGGAAGACGACATCGTTCGCTCTCGGTAAGCCCGCGGCCGCTGTTTTAGGACAAATTGAGTTCGTGGCAATAAAGCCAATTCCATCAACCTTAAACCACCAAGATTCATCGCCTTATCGGTGACAATATATAATATAAGCACATTTCATCATCATCATAACGGGCTGCGAGTAAAAGGGGGGCCCCCGGTAAAATGAAAACTTTTTGCCTATGAGTCATCTTGTGCGATTCTCCATCTGCTGTACACGTAACTTTGCCCAAGGGCACATAGATGCCAAAGCTCTGAAAATTAGTCTGAGCAATCACTCCAAAACGCCTGTTGAGGTCGTGTGGACACCTGTCCACACCGGCTTAGGAAGTAATGAGGCGGCCACCACAGCAGCTCTAGATCTTGCTGCACGAGCCGACCCTTCTTTTACCCCTAACCACAGAGCGCAATCCACTCGAGATATCCTTATTATAATAGAACGCGGATAAAACCTGCCATTATCACCTCCGCCAGAAACACCCTCTCCCTCCTCACACTTTCTACAACGGAAGAACGGTTGTGGCGGCTATTTCGAACTAATACCCTTCCGTGTCGCACATGAGGTGAGGTGAGTGCTTTGTTGATAAAGAAAGCAGAAAAGAAGTGGACTGGGGATATTTTGAACTCATTTGGGCGGTCACCAGCATGCAACCAAGTCTAGGGGAAAGAGAGAAGGGGAATGAAAGAGGATAGGTGAGCTCTGTTCATGGACGGTTGCACGGAGCCGTCGGTGTAGAGCTGCAGGAGGGCGGCCGTCTTGTCCAGCAGGAGGGCAGCAACCTCCTGATGGATAGCCTGGGTTGGTGTTGACTGCTTGCCTCGAATCCCCGGGAGCGTGGTGCTGATGCGAAGAGCTCACCCGGTGCCAGGTGGTGGTGTCTCAAGGGGGGACGTTGCGGCAGATCAATGTGACCATCGTAGATGAACGCCAACATGCCCATCTGCGATTATGGGCGGCTGCGGTAGCGCTGCAGAAGGGCTGGCCCGTCCGGTGTGCTATGGAGCCGGTGGATGTGGTGCAGCCCCGTCTGCAGGTCCCGCATCTGGATGGCCCAGGTGACGGCCTGTGTGTAGGTAGCCGCAGCCGGGGAGGTGCTCGGGAGGCCCAGGCAGAGGCGTATATGGCCCGTCGCTGGTCCATCTCCAGCTCCTTCCACCGCAGTGGCCGCAGGTGTACCAGTGGCTGAGCATATATACAGGACGGCTTAGGATCCGTGTCCCACACACCTTCATCGCACATACCTTAATCAGTACCCATCACCCCTGTGCCCTTTTTGCGGGGATCTCGACACCATTATGCCACATTATGTAGGCATGCCCCAAAACCCCTTACCCCCACCGCTCTATTGATCAATGAGAGGAGGCGTTGGTGGGCGGCTTTGACCCCGGAGTCCAGAAAGCCCTTTCGGAACGTGCTGCCGAAGTCACCGCAAGTCTCCGCCCAGTGGTCACCACGCGCCCCTAAATTGCATTTTGCAATAAAGTTTGCTCTTCCTTCTCACCCTCCCCGGCTCGCGCTCCAGTTTTGTGTACGCTTTTCTTTACACGCATCCCATGAAGCATAGAGGTCTCAGGCTTAATTTTCGCCTTCAAAGGTCAATAACACTCTCCGCCACAGCGTATAGGAAGGGGTGGGAATGAAGGTCTGGGTTTCAATCGCCAACCCAAAGAAAAAGAGAGATTCCGCCGCCTATATATCGTTCCATTGATGACTATGATGATGTCCCTTAGTGAACAACACATACTATTTACCTGGAATATCCTTTTTCCGTCTTTATTCCTCCTTCAATCTCTCTTTCTACACGAATACCAGCCTACTGCAGAAGTGGGGAAAAACTATCCATGCTTAATGTATTCATACAATGTATGAGGCAGAAAGAAGGCAACACTTAAAAAAATCCCCACACACTATTAGTTATGACAAACCGTTCACTTTTAAAAGAATTTTAGGTTGCCGTTCCTACGTAGGATTTTTATGTCGTATTTCTTATTCCAGGTAACCCAAGCATGGGAGCGTGTTTTCAAACGCTTCGCTGCACAGAGCACCCACGTGACATGTGTGTTGTCACTGCGCGCTCTATTCTTTTGAGCGCCTGCTAAAAGGAGCTTACCTTTCGGGCTCTGTAGCCTCGGTGGGCTGCGCTAGCGAGCGGACGCAGAATGTCGCCCTCCGTTTAAGGGGAGGTTTTGGCGGACCAGGTCAGCCGCGGTAACAGGAATCAAGATTCTGCACCCCAGGAATGCCAAGTCATCCTGCCCCAATTGCCAACAGGTTCCACAGTTTTAAATACTGTCTTTCTGCACGCTGACCCGAGTGCAAGGCCATACCGCGTCGAAGGCTTCCGAGACGCACTCCTTCGTTTTGGCCTGCTTCCGGATGTAATCGCTCTGTGGGCATACTAAATGAATCACTTCTGGGCGGTGACCTTCAAGAATAGAGACGGTGTGAAGAAGCTGGTGGCCGCCGCAAGCGTTACTGTGAAGGAGCGACGGTGCCGAATGATAGACCCAGGTACTCAAGACGTTCGTTTGAAGTTGCACTGGGTGTTGTACAACGTTCCAAACGACGAAGTGCGGGCAGCGTTTGTTCCTTACGGTAGAGTGACCCGAGGTGGCAAAGGAAAAGTGGCGAGTAGAGGGCTGCGACGAGAAAAGTTCGACGACACGTACCGTGTAGTTGAAGCTGAAAGCTGGCATCTCCATCGATGACCTTTCCCACCAACTGCGCGTCGCCAGTGGCCTTGCGCTCGTCGTCGTCCCAGGTAGGCCGCCTGTCTGTCTGGGGTGCCACAACGCCGGCCATGTTCGTCTAGAGGGCCGAGTGCCGCGCTGTTCCCGGTGCAGTCACTTCGGACACAAGGAGAATGCGTGTGTGAAAACATACGTGAGTGTCGCCGGTCCCGTCGGCGGCAACGATATTTCGGAACATCTCATGGACGAAGTAGATGCCGAAGAAGCCGCTAACGGTGGAGGCGAGGAGGCGGTAACCGTGGCGGCAGATGTGACGGGCAATACTGCGGATGGCGATCCCGATGAAGAAGCGTCTGCTGCGGTGCACGGGCAGGAGACTGTATCCAACAGCCGAGGAGTCTGAACCCGACAGTGTTTTGCAGGGAAAACCTGCCGTCCAACCCGATGAGCCGCCAACGCCCGGAGGTGCTTGTGCGGGTATAAAAGTGCAGCCTGTGTCCCCCGTCTCTCTCCTGAGGAAGAGAAAGTGGAAGACATGGACAGCACCAGCACGTTACCGAAGGGGCAGCGTGAGGACAGAGGCGACCAGACCAGTACCGGTCATTCTGCCAAACCGGATGAGCCTTAAAGCGGTTCCCATGCGTCGCTCACCGTACTGCCAAAAGCCCATTACCGCGACGAGCAAGAACCCGCCGGCAACAGACCCCACGTGAACGTTGTCTCAGGAACTGGTGCAATTGAGGCGACCCGAAAGACGGTTCGAGAAGGAGAATGTGCTGCGGGTGTACTGCGGAGTTGCTTTGTTCTTGCTTGGAAATGATAACGACAGAATCAGTATTACGCATTGGCACCCTTAAGGCTGTCTGCAAAACGGAGACAGTATCAACTTCGTCGCCTGTTCATGGAACACGAACAGCTGCACAAGAGACTAGAAGTGAGAGTCAAAAACAAAAGCGACCGGATGGTATAGCCCTTTGCAGCATGCTACAATGGATGTGTGTGTCATGCCAATGGCCATTCCGGGGGATGTGCAATTTTCCTTCGCAAAACCGTTGTGGAGGAGACAGTTGTTGTTTGCGAAACGGGCCGCTTTGTCGTTTGCGTTTTTTTCTATCTAAATAAGCAGTGGCGTGTAATGTGTGTGTATGCACCGAACGACGAAAATGAGGGCGGGTGTTTTTTCGAACGCATTGGTCCATACCTGAAGTGTTAAAGATTTATCGTGTTGCTGGGGGACTTTAACTGTGTTTACTATGCTGAAGACAGATTTAAAAACATTGAAATTCGTGATTTAAAATTCGTGATCCGAGTGCGCGTCATCCGAATGAGCTTATTCAGGAACATATGGCTTAAAAGATGCTGGTGCCATTATGTCCTGCGGTAAATCGCCGCAGTACACGCACCATCAGCAGGCTAGTCACGCTAGGCTAGATAGGGCGTACATATGGCGTACATAGGGCGTACATAGACGAGAGCTTTTTCGTGTAACCCTGTTCCATAAATTGTATCACCACCCGGAACTCTGTAAATTAATTCCACCACCTCAGTACACTTCCCATGGCATTGATCACTCTCACAAAGTTGGTGTTGAATCGTGCGACACAAAAACCTTCTGTCATTCATTTCTCCCCCGTACATCCCGCGAATGGAACCACCTTCCCCGTGACATTGTTAATATTAATGATAACCTGAATTTTCGCGAGAATTTAGCTAATATTGTATATTCAGGAACAATCTAATGTTTTTGTTGTTATGATACTCACTGCACTATATAATTTTTTTTGCTTTGTAACCCACTCCCCCTCTGTAATGCCTTTGGTCCTGAAGGGTACAATAAATAAATAAATAAATAAATAAATAAATAAATAAATAAATAAATAAATAAAGAAATATAATAAATAAATAAATAAATAAATAAATAAATAATAAATAATCAGAAATAAATAAATAAATAAATAAATAAATAAATAAATAAATAAATAAATATCAGCAGAATTGGTATCAATGTGTGGCAAATATGAAGTGACGCCTGTCTCATTCAGTGATCATTGTCTGGTATAATTTACTCTAGGAAGTAAACCGAAACACTCTGGCTTTAACTGGGAGTTGTGGAAGTTTAATGATAAGCTACTTGAGGATGATTGCTTTCTAATCGGTGTTGATGGCCTTTTAGAAAAACTCTTCAAGACAAAGTCGAATACCTTCGTAGAGCCATGGGAACAGTTTAAAAGCGAAGTTAAAATGCTAGCTATTGAAAGAGGGTATAGCTTGTGGCAGCAAGAAAGGGAAAAAGAAAGCGAGCTTAAGCGTGAATTAGAGTTTTCAATAAGTAGTGATTGCTCCAACCCCGGGATTATCTACAAACAAATAAGGGAATTAAAGGAGAAGCTCGAGATTATAGATCACAATACAGTCAAACCCCGGCTATAACGAACCCGGATAGAGCGAATTATGCCATATATCGAACAAAAATTAATTCAGTTACGGAAATACATGGGAAACATATTCCTTATAACGAAGTTCACATCCGATATATCGAACTCTGCGCGCCTAGAATGGCCGCCGAAATGCGTGATCTCGGAGCGGCGATTGCGATGTGGATTGGCCGTGACCAGGGAGCTAAAGTTGCGACTTAGACATTGCGCCTCGCACGGAGCGACATGACGCCCGACACTTTCCGTAACTGTTTCCGACGCGCGGGACTCACGACGGAACCCGCGCAGTCAGCGAGTCCGGACCAAGACAGCAGCACCGGTGAAATGTGGGAAGAGCTCCCCCACCTTCCCGATGATGTCGCGAGTGAAAGCCGTCCGACGCTTATAATGAAGCGCTTTCGGCAGTCAATATACTCCGCCAATGCTTCTTAGATTTTGGAGGACGCGGACTTGAACTGGTGCAAATAATGTTTCGTGTAGAGAATGCTATGCTAGTTGAAGCTGCCAAAAACGAAAGTGAAAACAAAAATCACCGCTTTTTTCTTTGCAAAGTACCGCTTTTTTCTTTGCAGTTTGGGCGGAAAGTAGCTTTATTACTTGCAATAAATGGATTATTTTGGGTATGGTAACGGCAATAATGGATTATTTTGGGTATGGTAACTTTACTGTGTTCGTTTTTGCATGCGGGGATGGTGGAGGAGGGGGAGGGGGGCTTGAGGAGGGGGAGGGGGGGCTCCCCGGGATTGTAACGAACTAAGTAGGCGGGTAACGGCTATATCGGGTTCGGCTATAGGCGAACTTCGGCTATATATCGAACTAATCGCGGGTGCATATTGCAATTCGCTATAAACGGGTTTGACTGTAGATACGCAGCTGCAGTTGTTCGAGCTCGATCGGAACGTTTGGGGTTGGGCGAAGCCCCTACTAAGCGCTCCCTCCTTAGTGACGAAAAGAGCTATGCTGTCAAGAAAGAAATCAAGCAGATTTGTCATCAAAATAAGGTCACGAGAGACCCAGCGCAAATAGCGGGTGCGTTTGTCGACTACTCAAGCAGATAATAATTTGTTTGGTAAAAAACTGCACGTTGAAGAAGGGTTTAAAACTGCGTTTGTCGAATTATTTCCTCTTATGTTTGGTAAAAACCAAAGAAGGGTTTAAAACAAGATGAATTATTTCCTCTTATGATTGACGTCAAGGCGGAGCTCGAGGCTCCGATCAGTATAAGTGAAATTGAACAGGCAATAGATGAGCTAACCGCAGGAAAATCGCCCGGGCCTGATGGCTTGGGGCTGCCTTTTACAAAATGTTCAAAATCGAAATTTTTTCGTCTTCACATCGATTGCTTGTCGATTCATACAAAAGAAAAACCGGCTGCCCCCCCTCGTTTTGTAGGACACACATTGTTTATGTGCCAAAAACCCAGGACTCTGTTCAATTACCCTCTGTAACTTCTTACCGGCCGATTAGTCTGACCAATGTTGATTATAAAATATACATGAAGGTGTTGGCTACACGATTACAAACAGTAATGAATATCATTGTTGGCCCGCACCAAACCTGCGGAAATAAAGGAAGAACAATTTTCACTAATACACGTACAATGAGAAGCGTTCTGGAGTGTTGCGATGCGGGGAATGGACATGTGGCAATACTTCAACTCGATCTGGAAAAAGCGTTTGACCGTGTTCCACATCAAATTTTGTTTGGTATTTTGGAGTACGTGAATGTGGGTTCTGTGATACTGGATGGGGTGAAAATGTGTTATCGGGATTGCTTCGCTAGTCTTATCGTCAATAAGCAAGTTACGCCAGGTATTCATGGAGCTTCTGTGGTCGGTTAAGCAAGGCTGCCCTTTGAGTGCTCTGTTGTTTTTCGTCTACTTGGAACCATTTTGTTTAAAGATTAAGAACAATGGAAACATAAGTGGTTATAAGTTCTTTGAGAGCGAAGTAAAAGTATTGGCATACGCGGATGATATAGCCATAGTCTGCAGCGACAAAGAAAGTGTTCGAGAGGCAGTAAAAGAAGCCGGGAAGTTTTGTAAACATACGGTTAGTGCTTTATAAGCTGGAAAAAGTCACTACGTTTGTGGCCCGAGTAGTGGGAAGACACGCCTGAGGTGTTTGAAAACATGCAGTGGACGGTAACTCCGGCCAAATACTTGGGCGTACCACTCAATAACTACAGGCAGCCTACTGAATTTTGGTCACTGGAAACAGAGCGCGCAAGAGTGAAGACAACTAGGTGGGGTGGGAAGGACTTGTCGATGTTTGCACGAGCTACTGTGTGTAATTTATTTCTTGTAGCCAAAGTGTTCTAGGTCCTTCAGGTGCTGCCGATGACAAGAATTTCTGTTCAGAAGCTACACAGAGTGTTTGCTGTTTTTATTTGGGGATCCACTTGGGAGCGGACTAGCCGCTCGAAACTGTTCCGCGTGGTTCAAAAAGGAGGCTTGGGGCACTGCCATTTGTTTCTGAAGCAGATTGTGTCCCGCTATTGTTTCTTAAGGGATCAAAATAATCCCTTTCTACGTACTGTCATTCACGTTCGCCTACGTGATTACATACCTGAATTTGTGTCCTCTTTTGGGGATAGACGAGTGAGTCGGTGTGATTTCATGCGCGAAGTTGTATTGGCGTTCAAATTATTGAGAGTGCGCTTTTCGATAGAGTACTTGAGCAATGTAACACGCAAAAAGTTGTATAAGGATCTCATTGATGTTATCTTACCCATTCCTCTATACAGGTCTATGTATGCGGTTGGAAGGGAAGGTGATGTGCTTAAGAGGAGAATGCCTGTGCGCACCTCCGTTAAAATTTTCTTTTTTCAGCTCCACAGTGGCACGCTTCCTGTAAAGCCACGGCTCCAGGAAAAAGGATTAGACATACCTTGGGATATTAACTGTCACATATGCTTAAAGCCGGAAACTATCGACCACATTTTTCTGGACTGCTCAGACGCGAGATTTCACTGGGACATCCTGCAGCGTACTGTTAAAAAGGAGCTGCCCATAAACCCTTTCGGTATCCGTTTTCTGTCTGTAGGTGACACAGGAGGCTTGCCATTCGACATGTTTATGCTGATCAGCATCCACATCTTGTGGCGCACAAGGATGGCTGACAGGCATGCCGATCCCAATGCGCTGCCCGCCAGAGAGTATTTTATTGAGAGTGTGGTCAACATACGTGAGCACTAAGGGAACCACCTGAGTGGTTACCAGTGCTATACTCGGTGACAACTTAAGAACGGCACCGGAAGTTGCCGCTGTGCCTTATCACCGTAGCCGGATGTTTCTCCGCGCGGCGCAAGTAGGGAGTTACTGGGAATATTTTGAGCATGGCGTGAGCTGTTCCAGTGATTTTTTTGGACTTAATATGCTTATAAACGACTGCAGTGACGACAAACAAACTGCGTGAGACAAGGCAGACGATATCACGCATTCATAGCAAACCCCTTTCAAAACGCGCGCGCACTGACATCACGGGTCCAGCGCTTTAGCGGAGTTATACACTACATGAGGTGGTGCCGTTCTTGAGTTGTAACCACATATAGATGACCTTATTCAGCTGAAGAGATTTTCAACTTGTTTTTTCGAAAAGGTGGCTTATGTTATGAAATGACTGTAATCTGGTTATTCGTTTGAGACAAACGGTAATGAAGAAAAAAAGGATCTGTAGCCTCGGGGTAGAGTACTGAGAACTGGCGCTGACGGCCTGGTTTCGAGCCCCAGCAGGTCTATCCCTTAGTTGTTTTTTTTTTCATTGCTTAATTTTTGTTCTAAAGTAAATTTTTTTCTAAAACGAAATTTACGCGTTGTTTTTGTTAATAATGGTGATTTGGTATGTTTTAGGTCGCTGAAGGTTTGGGGCGCAGCCGATTACTTTTAATTATCGTTCTCCATGGCACGAACAGACATTGTGCGTGGGTGCTCTGTGCAGCGAAGCGTTTGGAAATATGCAGCATGGGATTCTATGCCGAGGTGTGCTGCGTGATATGCCGAGGTGATACGAATACATATATATAGAGCAATGACCTTCTTGAAGTTTCTTAAATTGCGTTTTACATTTCTTGGCCGTTGACCCCTCTATATTTCACAACTTTCAAACACAAACAGCATACTATATTTGGCACTCTTTGGCTTCTATGCCCATATTCTTCTTTTTAGTCGTATTCTTCCTTGTTCGTCTTCTTTCTCCTCCGCTGTACCTGACATTTCGCTGTTTCGTAAAAATAATCATAACAGGTTACTTCCGCTTCGCAAAAACATCACGCTTCCGCTCTAAGGTTTTGTGGTTCGTTTTAAGTATTCGTTTTCTAGACACCTATATAAGGTACACAATTGCAGGAAATAAAGATAATTTAAAGTTTACCCGTTGTGGATAAATGTTCTGTAATCGGTTTTGGTGGCTTTTTTTCATAACGAAAATCTTTTTTTTTTGTCCGTTCATAGATAGCTTCAAAATATTGGATATCCGCACAAGGCAGTGAATTCATTTGTACTCTTATGTTGAACAAGGTTGATAATCCGAGAGCAGTGCACAAAAAGGGGCTGTTGAGATGGCACGTGCACAACTCTCATACGTGGCCATGATTGTGACCAAACGGGTTTCTGAAGAACGGGAGCTCTACGTTCTGAAGGTGCACCTAAGGAGGGGCGGGGGGGTTCGGTATGAGGTGGGTCGTAGAAGAGTGCCGCGGGTTAATTTAAACCACGCAGGGAATTTTAAACCTTCAACGAAATCGCGACATATACCAGCTTTCGTTTTTCGCAAGTTCCTTTATAAAAAAATGTACAGATATTCCAAGAATTAATATAATAATAATAATAATAATAATAATAATAATAATAATAATAATAATCAATCAATCAATCAATCAATCACAATAATAATAATAAATAATAATAATACTTTATTTTCAGAATAATAATAATAATAATAATAATAATAATAATAATCAATCAATCAATCAATCAATCAATAATAATAATAATATAATAATACTTTATTTTCAGAGAAACTGTACACAAGTACACAAGTACCAAAGCCTACCAAAGCCTGGGCTTGAGGCCTGGAAACAAACATGACAAACATAAAAAAAACTACATAAAAAAAACTAGTATAACAGAAATTTGTAGCTAACTAGCAAACAAACATAACACTGTTTACTGGGCAGTCAATGAGGAAAACATGACCAGAATACTGAAAGGACTTATACAATATAATGTCTTAATGCTTTCCTTATTTTATACTTAGTTTGAAAAGAGAATAGTTTGGAGGAAGTTGATTGAATGCATGGGGCACATAATAAATTCGACTTCTTTTCCCGTATCTCGTGGCGCATCTATGTATCAGATACGGTTCTTTAGGGCGGAGGCAGCGCGTCGGAATTTACGGAGTCTTAAAACTACTTCTCCACTAATGCTTCAATATAACGGTTTGTAGCAAAAGAGAGTCGAAATTTGGCATAGATAACATGGCAAATATGTTAACATCCCTGGCAAGGCCCAGGTCGTACGTCACAGTACGCAGTAGTGAACGCAAAATAGAATCAATCCTATTTTTCCAACATGAGGCACAAAACCCATAAACTGTGACACCATAGCGAAGCACACTATAGGCCAAAGCATGAACAACAGTTTTTCGTACTGACATCGGCATCAAATATCTGATATTATACAGCAGGCATGACACAGCTCGAAGCTTCCGGCCACGGCAAACATAGGCGAGGTGCATATTCCATGATAAATCACTATCAAAATTGTCCTACCAAGGAGAGAAAGAAAATAAACATCTTTAATTTCGAGCCTATAATTGTGCAGGATGGTTAGAGCACCGGCCCTGCGGAGGCCGCCCACTACTCTGGGATGCCGTGATCCTTGCTGGCTGCCCCGTGTCCTCTCTGTCAGCGTGCGCTGGGTGGAGAGGTCCGAGCTGGACAGCCGGTCCACCCACTTGCTCGTACGTGGGACGGGGATTGGGTGTGATGAATGGTCATTGTTGGCACTCGCAGACCACATTGTACGGGGTGCCTGGCTTGGGCAAAAGTTGCAAGTACCGTAATATTAGGTGGGGTAGGTATAGTGGAAGAGGGTAGGGTGGAGAAAAGAGTTGCTCTGGAGCCGGCGGAGTGTGGTGGCTTCGGCTAGGTGGGCAAATGCGACCAATGCACTTCTGCTGCCCCACTTCCTCAGTCGCCTCTGTTTGATATATGCTCGGCGACCATGAGGTCCGTGAAGGCACTGTGGATTTAGCGCCACACTGTGGGCAGAGGGGAGAGGGGTATGCGGATGGGTAAGTGGAAAGAGCGAGGTATCGGTTGAGGAGCGATTCAGTTTTGAAGGAGGCGCCACAGCCGTTCCTCCGAGGGGTTTAGGGATGGGTGAGCCGAGGGTAGCGTGTTGCGGGAGAACGGCAGTAATCAGTAACCTCCCGATAAGTGGTAAGGGAGTTCCTGGCGGAGTGACCTCCTCGACGGGAAGTGGTCTCGTCAGGCTCACGGGTGACGATTGCTCGTGCCGCCTTATTTATTTATTTATTTATTTATTTATTTATTTATTATTTAATTAATTATTTATTATACCCTAAAGGCCTGGGTAGGGCGTTGCAGAGGGGAGTGGGTGTGATGACTGCAAATAAGGTACAGGAGAAAGAAATGTGACAGCAGAATGAATGATTACACGACTGAAAAGGCAATACGCGCGCTGAGGAATACAGAGCCCCATGGTGCCAGAACAAACCACAACAACAACAAAAAAGGAAAGGCAGGACACTGGTTGCAAAGGCATAAAAAAAGACACGCACATGTGCAAAAATGTACAACTCAAAGGCGATATTAATAGACTAACAATAAAAATACGCGCGCGCGTAATACAACGAATAGCGTATTCAGGCGCCGAGACATTTTATAACGGCAAAACAGTAACAAAAAACACACTAAACAGCCAGAACAAACAATTAACAGCCAAAATGGCATGGTCAATGTACACAATGGTGTAGTATACGGTTGTAGCTGTTGACACAGAGAAGTGGGCGGATAACGCTGATTTAAACAATTTATTATCAGGTATGGACACGAGCAGTTCGGGAACGTGGTTCCAATATTTTATCGTGCGAGGGAAAAATGTGTGATCAAAGGTGTTGGTGTCGCATGAGAATGGTCTGATCTTGTGGCGATGATCAAGGCGTCGGAAAATGTAGGAAGGACTATAGAAGGTATCGCGTAGAGTGGGATGGTAGTATATTTAATGAAGCAAACATAAGCGCATCAGTTGGCGGAGTAGCGAGAGATCTGGTAATAGTAATGTAGATTTCATATTGGAAGCGCTTGAAGAACGGTGATAATTACTTAAAATGAAACGCGCCGAGCGATTTTGTATCGCTTCAACTGTGGTTGTTAGTAAATAATACCGGAGTCCCAGATAGCGGCAGCGTACTCTAATTTTGGTCTAATTAATGTTTTGTGAATGAGTAGTTTTAACGACGAGGGTATATTACGAAAGTTTCATCTTAGGTAGCTAAGTGTTCGGTTTTCGTTAGCAGTTATGTAGTAAGTGTGCTGTTCCCAAGAAAGGTTGCAGATATATAAACGCCTAAATATTTATATGAATTCACTGATTGCAATAGGGTATTTCGAATAGCGTAATTAAAATTAGGAGAGCTCTTCCGGGATACGTGCATTACTTTGCATTTATTAATGTCGAGGGTCATAAGCCAATTCTCGCACCATCTGGTTATGGTATCAAGGTCAAGTAAATTAGCGTCATTATTGCTCAAAATTTAGCTGTATATAACACAATCATCAGCGTAAAGATTAATTGAAGAGGAAAGCTTAGCGGGTATGTCGTTGATATAAATTAGAAATAAGAGTGGGCCGATCATGGATCCTTGGGGAACACCTGATAGTACTTTGGACATAGGCGAATCAGATTGGTTAACTGTAACAAATTGCGATCGATTGGTTAAAAAATTGCGCAGCCAAGTAAGGACGTTGGTATCTAGGTTAAATTTACTTAATTTAAATAACAAAAGGTTATGCGAGACCATGTCTAATGCCTTAGAGAAGTCTAGAAATATACAATCAGCGGTTGAACCCCGGTCCAAAATGTAGGTACAGGGATGTGCGAGGGAAGCCAGTTGGGTTTCACAACAATAATGTTTGCGGAAACCATGCTCAGATGCACGAAAAAATGAATTAGAATCAAGATGAGCTACAATTTGAGGCGATATGATGTGCTCGAGGATTTTGTACGGAATGCTGGTTAGAGAAACGGGGCGATGGTTGCTAATGAGTTGTTTATCCCCTGATTTGTGAATAGGCACCACCTTCCCTACTTTCCAGTCATCCGGTATTTCGCCGGTGCTAAGAAACTGCTGGAATATTTTCGACAAAATTACAGATGAGTATATTTTAGTATTTTTTAGGAACTTGGAATTTATATTGTCGATACCTGAGGCGGAGGAGAGTTTGAAAGAGTCAATAATTTTAGAAATACGAATGGGATCAATCAAAATTTCAGGCATAAGTGGAAATTATGCGTCTTTGAGTGACGGGTTTGCAACTAGTGAATCGTTCAAAAAAGATCCAGCAAAATGGTCGTTGAATGCGGAGGCAGTCCGTTTGCCGGACAGCAGCTCACCAGCACTCGATTTAATAGCTTTTGTGTCGGCTTCAGGGCCTGTTCGCACCTTCCAAAGTTGCCGTCAGTTATTGCAGAGCAGAGAAGGAAGGGTACGTTATTAAAATTCTCTTTTGATTTATGCAATGCCTGAATATAAGAAGCATTAGCTAAGCGATATGCTTGCCATCGTTGCGGCTGGTTAAAACGTTTGGCACTGCGATATAAACGCTTTTTTATTAGCTAGCCGCTGGGGGATTTTTTGTACCATGGTGATCGTTTTGCTGCAGTTGATCTAAGCGGGATGTGGCTATTTGTTAATTCTGTAATTTGTTCCTTGAATAAGTTCCAGTTTTCTTGGATTGATCGCTTTTCAAAGTTTTCTAGAAAGTTATTAACAAAACACGACAGGGCAAAATTAATTGCTTCGTAGTGGGCCCTTGAATAGTCTCGAATATATTTAGCTTTTTTTAGAACGCAAGGTAGAAATGGTAAAATCCAATATGACTATTTGGTGGTCACTGAAACCAGGTAGGACCAACAGCGATGTAATGGTGTTGGGCAAGTAGCTAGGACAAGATCTAGTGTATTTGCTGTGTTGGCCGTTATTCTAGTCGGCTGCGTTACCACCTGGCTAAGATTAAACGTGCTACAAAGTTCAACAAATGATTTCGGTTCAGCTCCTACAGCAACTGCTCAAGTACCCTCACTGCCCAAGTGATGTAAGGGAAGTTAAAGGCACCCAGAAGCATTATAGGACAGTTCGGGTAACGTACCACTACCAGATTCACTACGTCATGTAGATTATTAATGAATGAGGTGTCACTAGAAGGCGCGCGGTAGCAAGCGCCGATAATAACTTTCTTGTTCCCGATTGCTAGTGATACCCATAAAATTTCTAGATCACTCGGGACGTCAATACTACAAGATTCAATTTCAGAATTTACCGCAATCAGTACCCCTCCCCCACATCTGCATAGTCTCGGTCCTGTAGATAAAAGTTATACTTAGTTTTTCACTCTAGAATTTCGGAATCTCGTATTTTGCTTGACAGCCAAGTTTCTGTTAGTACAATGATGTCGGCTGAACCTGAATCAATGAATGAACTCAGCATTTCGCGTTTTTTTCTGAACGCTACGGTTGTTAGTGTAGGTGACTGATAGCCTTTTGCCAAATCCACTTCCCCTCCACGATTGCTAACAGGATGTGTTACTAAACTTAGGCGAAGGGGTGGAAACGTGGCGGCGGGCTTGGCTGGTTGACGCAGCATTGGTAGACGCATATGATGGAAAGTAAGTTTCTACGACAGTCTTATTGGTGTGATCGTACATGTAGAACTTACCGTTTAAATGAACCACCTTAGGCTTTAGCATATTCCGGAAGATTTTTCCTGGCGATTCTGGTAGCAGGACAGAAGCCCTCGCTTACGGAAATGTTACTGTCTTTTAGATTTGTACGGTTAGCCAAAACTTGAGATTTGGTTTTCGTATGAACATAATTTAACTATCATTGGTCGGTCACGATCGTGAGTCGCACGTCCAAGGCGGTGCGCGCGAACAATAGAATCGGGGCTTAAATTAATGCCTAAAGACGGGGATATATATGCAAGTATCTTTCGCTCGGGATCGTGAAATGATTCTGGTGGCGACTATTAAAATCCGTAGAAAATTAAATTATCCCGATGAGGCCTATCCTCGACATCATTTTGACGCGAATACAGCGTTTGGCACTCTTGCTGCAAGGAATGTACAGTTTGCTGTGTTGTTTGCAACACGGCCTGCAAACCATCGATTTCCGCTGTTTTTTCTTCAAGGTTTATTAGGCGGTTGCCAGTGTCAGCAAGTTTCTGATCTATGTTGTCTTGTTTCTTAGATACGTCGGAGATGAATTTTTTTTTTTTTTTTTTTACCGTTCTGGAGGTCAATCGTTCTAGTGTGTAAGTCCCGGAGCAGTTTTGCTATCTCAGTCACGTCCGTTGTTTGCGAGCCGGAGCGGGTATCCGGACCAGGGTTCTCCTCCTCGACATCCCCGGCCATTACCAAAAGCTGCCGTGTGACAGCCGCACAATCGCAAAGAACATGTAGCAACACTTTTGGGCATCGAAACAGCAGTAGGGTGCGATCACTAGTTTTTTTGCTATAAAGGGATGGGTGGTAACTAACCTGCAGAGCAAACTAGCAGATGGGGTTAGCCACCAGCATGGTGAGGCTGTTTTCGTGCCCACTGAACCAGGATGCTCCCAGGCGGCCCTTAAGTACCCGGTGCTGCTTGTGACGTGGATGCTTCGGTTGGGGGCATATCCCGAAAGGTGTCGAGGGGAGGGCCGTTGGGCATGTCTTCGATGCGGCACGTGTGCTGATCGATCCATGATAGCTGTGGCGCGGCGACAAGTTATGGCTGGATGTCGTGATCTTGGCAGTAAATCCTGGGCAGAATCTGCAGAGCAAAGTAGCAGATGGGATTAGCCACCGGCATGGTCATGCTGTTTCCGTGCCCACTGACTTTTGAGCCGACCCCGGGCCGCCTTGTACCGCGTGTGCCGGTAACCAGAGGAGCTCGGTAGGTTGCCGGGGGGCTGAATTTTGAAGGAGAATTTTGCAGGCTATCGTGGAGATAGGGCTGCTATACTCGATTATAACTCAAGAATGGCACCACCTCATGTAGTATATCACTCCGCCAAAGCGCCGGACCCGTGACGTCAGTGCGCGCGCGTTTTGAAAGGGGTTTGCTATGAATGCGTGATATCGTCTGCCTTGTCTCATGCAGTTTGTTTGTCGTCACTGGAGTCGTTTATAAGCATTTTAAGTCCAAAAAATCACGGGAACGGCTCACGCCATGTTCAAAATATTCCCAGTAACGCCCTACTTGCGCCGCGCGGAGAAACATCCGGCTACGGTGATAAGGCACAGCGGCAACTTCCGGTGCCGTTCTTAAGTTGTCACCGAGTATAGCAAAATTTTTGATGTCCGCTTTCGAATCGGATACTATTCGATTAGGGGAAGGCCGGTGTGCGAGAGCCAGGGCTATGGCCACCTCTTCCGCTACATATGGGGTCGTGGTGGGAATTTTTAGGGGCGTGAAAGGAGTAGTAGTCGGCGAGGAGTCGACAGCTGACAGTAAAGGTCGGTTTGTGCCGTTGTGCTGCAGCATCTAAGCATAATGTGTATAACAAGAGGGGAAAGCGGAGACGAGGGCGCGCGCTCGATGGAAAGGAGGTCTCGTTTTCATCGAGTGGCCGTGGTCGAGCAGTAGAAGATAGGGTTCATATTGCGGAGGAGTGGAGGAACCATTGTGCGAATCTCTGTAATCGGCTGTAATGCGAGCCGCGCTGGGGGTTGATGTAAGAGGAGTATGTATTTGTGCTTCCATAAGTTAGAGTTGGCCAGGTGTGTGTTTATTTGTTTATTTATTTCAGGATACTCTCACTCAATCCGTTATAGGTATTATTACAGGAGTGGAGTCACATTGTAAAAACAAACAATATACAGGCTAAAAATACATGTTGCAAGTACTTGGAATTTCAAGCATACATCACGGACGTAGTGCAAAATTCGGCGCACTGAAAGGCACAGAATCGTTGGGAATATAAACATTGATTCAATTGCTGGGGCAAACGACAAACATAATAAAAACAAATACCAAAAGTAATTGCACATACACAGAGTTAAAACTTGCGACATCGTCAACTCAAGAAATCACGGCTACATAAAAGTCAGCACAGATTCACTCGCTCGAACAAGTTTGTCCACTGTCGGCTGTGTCAACACAGTGGGGTGCAGTGCATTCGAGGCGCATATGGCTCGTGGAAAAAAAGAGTGGCCAAAAACATTGTTCTTGAAAGAATACTCATCAAGTTTGTGGCAAGGCTTCTTTCGTGTTTGGTGCTTACAATTAGCCTTAACACAACTAGCCGGATTTATTTTCAAAGAGTTGTGTAACATCAGATACAACAAGTCTCACACTATGAAGCTTGGCGCGGCTCGCCAGGGTAGGCAGATCCGCTCTTTTCAAAAGAGCAGTAGGTGAATCGGTACGCCTATAACGATTATAGATAAAACAAACTACCTTACGTTGTACTCTTTCAAGCGCGCCTACATGTTTGTTTGTGAAAGGGAACCAGGCCACATTCGCATATTCGAGGATTGGACGGATAAGCATGGTATACGCTAGAAGTTAGCCAGGCGATGTTAGCCAGACGATGTTAGCGATGTTAGAAGTTAGTCAGGCGATGTATCTGGCCCGTACGGTGCGCTTCAAATAATTCTACAGGGCTGCCCTCGGCTTGCCTTCTCACGCATCCACTGCAAACTATATGGGCCACCCGCACCACAACTGCCTGGTCGAATTATTTGAAGCACGAAGCGTTCTAGCGCGAGGCGTTGCAAAACGAGTGTCCCGGTTGTTTTGGCACCGTGACTAGATGAGACGGCGACGACAGGAGACGCCGACACCCCGAGTCCCGAAGTCGCTTCGCCCATAAGGAGTATTGGCATCGCCGGGGCTCGAACCCGGGGTGTTTGTTTGAAAACCCACTCCTAGGCTACTGAGGCAGTTTTTTTTTTCTTTATTGCGTGGGAGAATACGCTCATACATGACAGTACGAGGACACTCCATAGTCAAGCAAACAAGACGTACACTGAGGTTCGGAAAAGCACAAATAAATCAAAAGTCAGCCAAACACGCACAAGCGTTCAAAAGTTGGAACCAGTCAAGTGGTTGGTCGAAAGAATTATGTAGTTTTGTTGCTTTAGTCAATGGAAAATTGGGGCCCACTCACGATCATAGAAAACGACTAAGACTAAGAGACAATACAAAAAAATTCCGGGTCATCTACACTATCGTGAAAACTGGGGAGGGGCGAAACATGCACTGTATAAGTGTATTCTCGGCGCCTTGGCGTTTTTGCCCACGGAGATGAAACCGTCTGGGGTTCAGGTATACAGCTTTGCTGTGAAAGTCTCTTGTCTTTGAAGCACGAAACTCTCTAGCGCGAGGCGTAAACGAGTGTCGGTTTTTTTTTAGTACGCGTTACGAAGCGCTCCAGCATGAGGCGTAAACGAGTGCCCCGGTGTTTTTTTAGGACGCGTTACGTTCTAGCGTGAGGCGTAAACGAGTTTCCCGGTGGGTGGCGGTGATTTATTAAGAAAGCAGGGAAGAGAAAAGAACTGGGGATATTGTTGAACTCATCGGGGAGTTCACCCTCATACAACCCAGTCCAGGGAAGGGAAGTGGGGGTTTCAAATTCAAAGGATACGAAGAGAGAAAGACAGGGAAAAAGGAGTTGAGTGGGGGACAGTCTCTGTCGCGTTCGTCTTGTCCAAGGCTCGACGACAAACAAACAAACAAATTAACATTTATTGAAAGGGATATGACTCAAGGCCTCATGGGGAAGAGGAGGGAGGGGAGATGAGGACCTCAATAGTGTCCCAACATGGAGGAGTCAAGAACGAACCGCCACAGTGCGGATAAAGTCTGTTTGATGCGGCCCTTCGGACGGATCCAGTCCTCGTAAGCGAGTACCCAGGCAGGCCGATGTGTCTCACGTGGACCTACGAGACCTATGCAGTCCCATACAAGGTGATGGATGGTTGGCTTCAGCGACTGCCCACATGCGTAGCAGACGTACGAAGGGTCGGATGGTGATGCCGCCGCAGATGAAAGGTCTTCGGAAGCTGCTGCCGTGGAATTGCCGCCCCTCATTGTTCTAGTCGAGGCGTGCCTCCACCTGGCCACGACGTCATCAGTTAAAGCGTATCCGGAGCGCGCACGGTTAAGGAAGACATGTGCGGCGCGGGGAAGCCCAGGAGGCACTGGGTCCGGGTTGATGGGCACTGTTGAAAGGATATCCTGACGGCGGCGCTGTTTGCGGCAGCGGCGTTCGCCATCGGGATCAAAGCAGAACTCCTCAGTGAGGGAGCCGTCAAGCTGCGGGCGGAAATTCCGACAAGCCTCGCTCGCCAGCTGATGGGCCCACTCACTACCGAGGGCTCTTGCGTGCCCGGGTGTTAGGCGAACGGTCACAGTAATGCCAGTGCGCAGTCGCAACGTTGCACAGGAACGTTTAATGTTATGAGCCACAGAGTGCCGTCTGGGTGGTCCAATGAGATACCGTAAAGCCTCTGCGCTGTCCGTAAATATGCTGACGCTTCGGTACGTTTTGGGATCAGCTGCCAGTAGGCGTACAGCCAGCTGGACCCCTCCTCGATGGCGCGAAGCTCCAGCGCTGTGGCGGTAGGTGGTATGGTCATCTTGAAGGTGCGGGTTGTGTCTACGGCCGGTACGTGCGTAACGGCGGCGAGGGACGCCGTTTGTAAATGGCACCGCCACAAAGCAGCCACGAAGACAGAAAGTGTTGTTGAGTTACAATCACTATACTAGTCCTGCCACAAAAAGGAAGTTTAGGAGGTGCTGGAAGACCTCCCGTCGGAAGGCGTCTGGTCCCATAGGAAACAGGAAGTCTTCCAGCTTCTAGCTTGGTGCACCGAGTCGCTGGAGTGCGACCAGGAGTTCCTCCCTCGCGGTGTCATGCTGGCGGCAAGAGCACAGTAAGTTCCTGAGCGTCTCGGGCACTGGGCAGTCGACGCAGGTGGCGGACGCCCGGCGGCCCTGGTGGTGCAGGCGGGTCCCCACGTTGAGCAATTAAGCCGCAGGCGAAGCAGGAGCCACCGGGAGCCTCTCGCCGAAGCGTCCGGGCAGACCCCATGGGGCCTGATCACTGACCACTCGGGCATCTGGATGCAGGGCCTCCACCACTCGGGCCAGGACAGTCCTTGCAGCGTCGAATGAGACCACATCCCGGGAGGCTAGGACCCCTGCCTGGTGAGCAGCACCCTTGGCCAGGGAGTCTGCAACCTCCCAGCCCATGATATCCACGTGCGATGGCAGCCAGTGAAGTTGCAGTGGACACCCCTGGGCCTCCACCGCATGAAGCTTGGCCGCCAGCGACCGTTCTACGTAGCCGCTGGAGCTGGCTGGCTGGTCGGCAGCTCGCAGACGGAGGAGGGCAGACCGGGAGTCAGTCAGGATGATGGCCCCCCGGACCTGGGTCCCCTGCTCTAGTAGAAGATCCGCGGACAGGTAGAGTCCAGCCAGCTCTGCGACGGTGGATGAGGCCGGGAAGGGCAGGCCGCACACCTGGCTGGTGCTGAGGTCCAGGGCCGTGCAGGCAGCTCCGGCTCTGCCCATCGACTGTTGCACGGAGCCATCCGTGTACACCTGCAGAAGTCCGGCAGCGTTGTCCTGCAGCAGGGCGGCCACCTCTTGGTAGATGGCCTGGGGTGGAGTGGACCTCTTGCTACGGACCCCCGGCAATGTGGTGGCGATGCGTAGAGCCTGCCCCGTGCCTGGTGGTGGTGGCTCAAGGCGGGGCCGCTGCGGCAACGCGTTATGGCTGTCGTAGGTACTGAGCAGCATGCCCATCCGAGAGTTGGGCCGGCTGCAGTAGCGCTGGAGAAGTGCCGCGCCATCCGGGGTGCCCTGCAGGTGGTGGATGTGGTGGAGCCCCACCTGCAGGGCCCGCATCTGGATAGGCCAGGAGCCTGCCTCCGTGTACGTCGCTGCCTCCGGAGATGTGCTCGGACGGCCCAGGCAAAGGCGGATAGCCCGGCGCTGATCCACCTCCAGCTCCTCCCACCGGCGCGGCTTGAGTTGCACCAGAGGCAGAGCATAGAGGACGGTGGATGACGACATCCCGTGGAACACCCGCAAGGGTCCACGGTGACGTGTGTGCAGCCTGCCACGCGCCAGCAACCTCGGCACGCCCCGGTGGACCCTCGTTGTGCGTTGCCGGAGCGCCTTCACTGCACGTAGCCAGGACAACTGGCATTCGACCAGGAGCCCCAGATACTTGGCACTGGTGCACCACGGAAGAGACTGGCCGTTCAAGGTGAGCGGCGGTGTCGCCTTGCGTGCCCTGTAGCCCCTCGGGTGGAAGACCAAGGCCTGCGTTTTCGACTGGGACAGCTGCAGGCCATGGCTTGTCAGGAAGGCGGCGACTGCCCACAGCACCACCCTGGAGGCACGCCTTCGCCTTGGAGAGTAGTCTCGTTGGTCCGTGCGCCCAGATGGGGATGTCGTCGGCATTGACGGCCATCCCGACTGGAAACGCAAGCCCAGCCGGGATGCAATCCGGGAGTGGAGCCAGGACGAGGTTGAAGAAGAATGGGCTGAGCACACTCCCCTGAGGAACCCCAGAGCTGACGTCTCGTGGACTGCTGGTTGCGCGGCCCACCTTGACTCGAAGGGTCCTGTTGGCCAGGAACGCCCTCACGTAACTCCGGAGGTGCCCCACAACGCCCATGCTCTCCAAAGCCATGGCCGTATGGGGGATGGAGTCGAAGGCCGACATCATGTCCAGCAGGAGCAAGAAGGCCACCTCCTTGTCATGGCGGGCCTGCTCCAGCATAGACACCATCATCCCAGGGAGTCCGCCGTGCAGCGGTGACGCCGGAAGACGCCCCGACGATCAGCAATCCACTGGAAGCGGGCCAGGACCGTGCTCTCCATCAGCTTCCCCGCTGCGGACGTCAGGGAAACCGGCCGGTACGATGCAGGCTCGGTGGGCGGCTTACCGACCTTCAGCATCGGCCTGACAAGTGCCACCCGCCACAGAGGGTGGAAGGCTGCCCTCCCTCCACACCCGGTTGAGGCTCTGCAGAAGCGGCTCCAGCCGGGTGACGTCCAGGTTCCGGAGCATCTGGTACGTCACTCCGTCAATGCCAGAGGCGCTCCGCCGCTGGGGCACCGATCCAGGGCGGCCCGGAGTGTGATGCCGCCACCGCAAATGGCCACCACTTGCGGGTCCTGGGGGATCGCCGGCAGCACGTGCAGCTGGGCCGCAGTGGCAGGTGAAGCCGGGGTGAACTGGTCTGCTAGCCGCTCTGCCAAGGCGTCCTCAGTGATGCCCAAGGAAATGGCAGAGGCCAGCAGAGGGCGCCGGTTGGTGATGGCAGGCCGGAGAAAAGCCCGGAAGACTCTCGAGGCTTTGGCTGGATCCCTACGCGAGTCCATGGAGGAGCAGAGCGACTCCCAGCTCTGCCTTCGCCGCTGCTTGGCTCTCCTTCTGCACTGCGCATCTACCTGCCGGTACGCTGTGGAGTCTTCCGGACGCCTGCTCCGGATGGCCCACCGTTGCAGCTGGTTGCGCCTGGCCCGTATTCTCAGGAGCTCCAGGTCCGGCAGTGCCGTGCACAGGGGTACCTCCCCCGTACCGTGCCCTTGGCGCTCCGCACGACAGTTGCCAGGAAATCAGGCTCTGGGTCCTCCAGACATTTTTCCATGTCCTTGCGGTAGTTGTTCCAATTGGTGACGGCGTAGACCCTGGTGTCTGCTCGCCTGCTCTCGCTCCTGTTTTGGCACTGTGAGTACATGAGACGACGATTACGAGGGCGACGAGAGGAGGCGCCAACAGCCCCAGTCCCTAAGGGACTCCGCCCGTAAAAAGCTAGCAGGCATCGATGAAGAGGCACATAAGTCCACATGCGTTTGTCGCCCTTCAAAAGTCAGGCGAGCAGACACGAACATCCAAAAGATTCAACTACCCCGGTGGATCACTCTGCGCCGCATAAACACTCCTCACTAACGCAGCCAATTAACGAAAAATGGACCATGTTGGCCGGAGTGGTTCCGTATGCCGGTCAGTCATGCGGCACTACCGCAAGCTGTAACCGGACTGTGTACGGAGTAATGTTAACGTCGTTTCTGAGAGTCCTCTTCAAAACCTCCTAGTAGACGCTATTTCAAGCCACAACACATAAAATGATTGTTGTCTCTGGTTTATTGCATAGGCAGCAATCGTCCGACAAACGAATAGACATTACCGTTTCGCGCAGCCATGTTTTAACTGGAAGTTTGGAAGAATGAAGCTTGAAGAAAAGCGCTTTCGCATTTGGCCGAACACAAACTCATTACCCCCCGATAAGGGGATTTGCGGGGATAAATTGGTCGCAGTTAGCGCAGGACCGGGGTACTTGGAGATTAATGGGAGAGGCCTTTGCCCTGCAGTGGGCGTAGATAGGCTGGTGATGATGATGGTGAAACTTATTACACGTTTTAAAAGTACTTTTATGGTAACCTAAGTAAGGCTGACGATAAAAGGCATCGGAAAAAGACTTTCAATGAGACTGCTCGTCGCAATTTTCCTTGGAATACTGAACAGATATTCCAAAACAGCTTCTAGAAGTTGCATAAACAAAAGTGTTCCAAGTGGATCAACAGGTGGCGCTGGGTTCACACGGAATGCCCCGCTTGTACCCTACAAGGTAACGGAATCTCTCCAACAACTGAGACGTTTAGAATAGCCAGAAAAACTTCAAGGGTGTACGAGGGACGCGCGATAAATGCCGCGTTGCTTTTTGAATGTACAGATAACGTTTCAAACATTGCATTCACGCTCAAGGCTTCTTTTTAACACGGAAGTGTTTTATGCCGGGGTCCACCAAGATCTCACTGACGTCATATCCATCAGTGCCATTGAAAAGTGCCATTGACGCGACGGCGCCCAGATTCGAGCCCACAATTCTCTATCACCTCTTGCCGCAACGGTAGGTACGAGGCGCCCTGCCAATTCTGCTATTTTTTTTATTGAACTCTGCTATGAACTCAGACGTCAACAGCTCTACGAACGCGCCTTGTATTTCACGAGGATGGCTTGGTGGGCTAGTTGGTGTAGCATCATAAAGGGTTGACAGCGCACAAATACGACGACACACAAGGAAGAGAAGACTTGTACTGTCTTATCTTCCTTGTGTGTCGTTGTCTTTGTGCACTGTAACCCTTTACAGCGCCTTGTATCCTTCCTTATGACTAATTCAGATGATGCTGTCCTCTAGGAGAGTCGAAGCGAAGTAGGGCATCATGACGCCAATGAGCGCCGAAAGTTGGCGCCTCGATGCCAGCGCCTTCGTGTACGGGGGACGCGCGTCTATTGAGCCACCCCCCGCTGTCGCGTTGTTCCCATGACCGTTGTGTGTTTCAAGCTGCTGTTTCTGTGCATGTGATTTTGGGTTTTGTTGTCCAGGAACAAACCGGTTACTTTTCTGTTTCTTGCGTGTCGGTGTCACTTCGTTTGGCGGGTTCAGGCTCGCGAACCCTTCGCACATGAAGGAGGTTCCTTCAACATTCAACTGCTCTGGTGAGGGCACCTTTCACTTTCGTGGGTCATTCCAGATAAGATCGAACAAACCATGGCTAGTCGACCTCTTCAATTCGCTTGAATTTTTTTACCTCATTCCCGCATGTATGTAATGTGCGGATTCAGAAATATTTTCGGTGGAAAACATTTTGACCGACTGAAAAAAAAATTAGTAGTGGCTTAGCTCTTCTATGCCAGGATATGCGTAGCATGAACTAAGGTTCAGGAATCTAGTTCAATCCAGTCCAGTCCAGTCTAATCCAGTCCATTACAGTCCAGTCTAGTCCAATTCAGTCTAATCCAGTCCAGTCCAGTCCAGTCCAGTCCGTCCAGTCACTGCTCCGCGCATGCTCAGCACGGCTCTTCACGAGCCACGCGACACGGCTATCAAGCGTCTCTGGTGCAGCGTCAGACTTGGCTACTGCGCAGTAGGTGACCGGTAAAAAGCGCAAAGGCTCATGGGTACGTCGTCTGCTACCGCCACTTCCGGTTAGAGATCTCTCCAGACTCCTGCCCTCCCGTACGCCTTCGTGCGCCGGCGGCTGTCAGGCGCGTGTGTACGTGTTGTTTATTTGTCACAGGGTGCTTACCTGTCAGATAAACCCCTAGTGTTGTTATTTATGGACTTCCCGATGCATGAGCGTTTTTTCCCCCAGTGGAAGCAGATAAACAACACGCACACACACGCGTGAAAGCCGACGGCCTACGGGAGGCCAGGAGAGCTCCCGAACCGGAAGTGGCGGCTCTCCGAGGGAGATCACAATGCACCCATGAGCCTTTGCGCTTTTAAATGCAGAGCATTTCTTAGCCTCGCCTGTTCATGCGTCGGACGGTGTCACAGTTTCGCGTCCGCAGCAGGTGCGCCTCTTCCTTCCCTCCTCTCTCTCAACAGCAGCTGCGCGCGCATGCGTCGCAGGTCAGCCCGTCGCTCCGTCGCGGTCTCGGCGTAACAGGTGCGTGATAGCAGCGCGGTGGGGCGTGAAGGGCGCGCGCTGCTTGCGCATGCGCGCTCTCCCCCCCGTACTGCTCACCTCTACTGCGCGCGCTGCAAATATAGCGGCTAGCGGTCGCTCGTGTTTCAGTCACTGCGTTACTCCTTCCTTCCTTGGTTGACGCTCGTGCCCACGTTTACTCGTGTCTGCTACTCCAGCATCACGGAAGAAGCGATGGAAGCAACACTGCCTTCAATCAGTACTGAGGCCCAATGCTCTGCATTTACTCGTGTTCCCCTCGCGGGAAGGCGCGGGAATTTTTTTACCGGTCACCTATTGAGGCGCACGCCTGGGAGCGCGCCGGCGCCAGTGCGTCTGCCGCGGCTATGACGCAATACAATCCAACACAATCCACTGTAATCCAATCCAATCCACAATATCAATCAATGCAATCCAAGCCAAGCAAGTCAATCCAATCCAATCCAATCCAATCTGCCCTCGCGCTTGCGCAGAACGACCCATCATGGCACACGCGAAACTAATCAACCTCGGCCAGTGTAGCTTACGCTACAAAATTAGGAACGCACTGGCGTGGACCCCGGCCGCTGCCTGCCCCTGCGGTGCAGCCAAATTTAGTGACGTCTACCAAAAATTATACTGATCAGATCGGAATGGTAAATTTTATGCTTAACCTACGCCTAGTGTACATTTCGCCCCCCAAATATCGTTGGCTAGAAAAACATATATTTTTGTAAATATTTCCAAATCTTGCTCATTTCGTTCTGTATTTTGTGAGCCAGTATTATCCTAAGTAATGGAGCTAGAGCGTATAAACTTTAGTTAGGCTTGCTCCTGGCAAGCACAAATAAGGGCCGTAAATATCGTGCCTGTGCAAGCTACGGTTAAAAAGCAACTGGCGCACAAGTTTCAAGAAAAAACGAAAACCCTCCAAGTTCAGAGGCTTATTAAAAAAACACTTTTCGATTTTGCTGAAATTCTCCCCAGATGTTCACTTGTGCATGCACTTCAATGATCATTAAAAACATGTTGCATCATTTTTTAACTGATGCGCCTACAGCGCTAGAAAAAAGCCTCTTCGGCCAGGTCTTAACAAGATTTTGAGACACGAAACGGTGAGAGCAACTTCCACCAAATGGGTAGTCATTTTATAATTTTTTGTACCAAAGGCAAACGATTACTCATAGATAATATTACGGGGAATTCAGAAGTGAAACTTAATTTTTATGTGAATTTTGGAACGAAAAAAAAAAAACAATCTGCGCACCGCTAAACATGTACAGTTTGAAGAAAAAAACGGAACTCCAGGCTCACGCGTATTTAAAAAAAACGCTTCTTCCAGTTTTATGAAGCTTTCCACAGTTGTTTTCTTCAAAACTTACTTCTGTGAGCCCTAGAAATATCGTGCGTCATTCTAAGCACAGCGCGGATACAGCGCACCTTTCGTGCGGTTGCGAAACCGATGCAGTGTATGGTGGCAAAACGCGCAATTGTAAGTTCTTCGAATCTATTTTCAGTGCTTCCTCTAGATTTCCCCAACCCCGGTCACTCTTTGGCTTACATTATCAACGCTCTTTTTTTGTGCGCACTGCGGCCGTGATGCGCTATTAGGTGCGGAGTACCTTAGGACCGCACAATGTCCGTCCGTGTCCGTGGGCATATAGCATTCACAATCGCAAAAAATCACACAGGCACCGGCAGGATTCGAGCCTGTCTCTGGTAGACCAGACAGAGTTCGTGTCAGTCGTCTTACCCATTGGGCTACGACCGTGAGTTAGTACCCGAGAGTCAAACGGCTTACTCTCTCTCTCCTGTAACGGTGCGGAGTACCTTAGTGCCTCCCAATGCCCGTCCGCGTCCATCCGTGCGCACACCACCATCAAGCGAAAATCAAGAGAAATTTGATTTTATCCGTGAGTTGCAGATTTAGGGAATAATCAAGGTGCAACTCGCGGCTCAAATCGAATGACGGTCGGGGCGCAAATCGGATGTCATTTCGAGTCTACGTACTCCGCACCCTCGCCATCATCCACGGAGTGGAGATGCTGCCATTTATTTGATTCATAAGATCAGCTACTTGACAAGGTGCACGCAGTCTTGTTTTTTTACTCGCCTGGACGTAACTTTCGTTCACCTGAAATCAAAGGTTCAACGGAAGCCCATCCCGTCGGCAGCACACATGGGAAGTATTAAGGCGGAAAATTGACCAATTTTGAGTGCTTCCGCAAAACTTTTTTTTTCCCGCTTGAGCTGGACACGTTTGGCATTGCTATGCATGAAATTGTAGCTTATAGATTGCTCTTTCAAACACGTAGCAGCAGTTTTGTGCTAGGTGCAGTTCTTGAGTTTATACAGCGCACCGCACGAAAGGTGCGCTGTATCCGCGCTGTGCTTAGAATGACGCACGATATTTCTAGGGCTCACACAAGGAAGTTTTGAAGAAAACATCTGTGAAAAGCTTCATAAAACTGGAAGAAGCGTTTTCTTTTAAATACGCGTGAGCCTGGAGTTCCGTTTTTTCTTCAATCTGCACATGTTTAGCGGTGCGCAGATTGTTGTTTTTTCGTTCCAAAATTCACATAAGAATTAAGATTCACTTCTGAATTCTCCGTGATATTATCCATGATTAATCGTTTGCCTTTGGTACAAAAAAATTATAAAATGTCTGCTCATTCAGTGGAAGTTGCTCTCACTGTTTCGTGTCTCAAGATCTTGTGAAGACCTGGCCGATGAGGCTTTTTTCTAGCGCTGTAGGCGCGTCAGTAACGAAATGATGCAGCATGTTTTTAATGATCATTAAAGTGCATGCACAGGTGGACATCTGGGGACAATTTCAGCAAAATCGAAGCAGTGTTTTTTTTTAATAAGCCTCTGAACTTGGAGGGTTTTCGTTTTCTCTGCAAACTTTTGCGCCAGTTGCTTGCACAGACACAATATTTATGGCCGTTTATTGGCGCTTGCCAGGAGCAGTGAACGCTCTAGCTCCAGTACTTGCGATAATACTGGCCAGCAAAGTACAGAACAAAATGCGCTCGGAGCAAGATTTGGAGGATCATTACAAAAAATAGATGATTTTGTAGCCAACGATATTTGAGGGGTGAAATGTACACCTGACGTAGATTAAGCATAAAAATTGCCATTCCCTCCTGATGAATATATTTTTTGGTAAACGACGCTAAATTTGGCCGTGGCGCAGGGGCAGGTACCAGCCGGGGACCACGCGGGTGCGCTCCAAATTTTTTTTTCTGTCGGCCAAAATTTTTTCCACTGAAAATGTTTGTGAATCCGCACATTAAATACATGCGGAAATGAGGTAAACAAATTTCAAGAGAATTGAAGAGGTCGACCAGCCATGCTTTGTTGGATCTTATCCGAAATGACCCTCAGTGTTTTATCGATTGCTATGAAAAAGGGATGAACCGCATTTTTTTTCTTTTTGAAACGCTGCTTTAACGTTGTCAGGTAAACCATAACGTTGCGTCAACGCTCGTAACTGCCAGATAACGTTATTTTAGCATGTGCTACCTGGGTGGAAGTGTACAATAACACCGTTCAAACTATGCCGTCAGCGAAGAAAAAATGACATCCACGTGAAATGCAGCTGCGCGCTTAACGTTGCACTGTTGGGTGAGCTCGTAGATCATTTTAAAATAGCCACAGCCCAGAAAGAAACAAAGATACGCGTAAACGACGGGACGAGCGCTGATGCCTGCACTGAATTTATTCTGAAGAAATTTGCACCTTTGTTATATATAAATGGTGCAAATTTCTTCACAAGTTTCTTCATTTCTTCACATAAATTTCTTCACAAGTAGTCACGCACCAATCATATTAACGACAGAAATAATAAAGGATTAGGACCGCAAAAAACCTTGAAAACACACCACA
>JABSTR010001111.1:0-90254 GCA_013339765.2 Haemaphysalis longicornis
CCGTAGTGGAGGGATCCGGAATAATTTTGACCACCTGGGGATCTTTTAACATGCGCCGAAATCTCGTACACACGGGCATTTTTGCCTTTCGCCTCCATCAGAAAAGTGGCCGCCGCGGCTGGGAATCGAACCCGCAACCTCGTGCTCAGCAGTGCAACGCCTTAGCCACTGAGCCACCGCGGCGTGTTCAAAGGCAGAGTTAGCTGCACGTTGTCTCATGTGGTTCCACCCACTTTGCCACAAGCGCGCTGGTACCAAAGAACTGTAGCCATGGTGCCCAAAAGAAATTATGTGAACCGATGGGGCGTGCATGTACGCTGGATCCAGTACATTAAATCCGCATTCACTTCTGGACGTTCGTTTGCGTCACAGTTATCCCACAGTTATCTCGTCTTTCCGTCATCATAGTCTTATTACGCGTACAGTGTAATGTCGTTACAACAGATCTGCTTACAACATATATTTGGATACAACAAACCAATTTGCAATGTTTGGTTCACATCCTTATCTGTGCCACTGATTAAATTTTTTAACTGCGGATTCAGTTACAACATACACTTGGGATATAGCAGACCAGTCTCTAAAAGGTTACCAAGTACATTTTTGCACCTCTACAGTGGACTTCTCAAGTGCAGACCTTTCATTTCATACATTTGCAATGTCTGTGTTCTAATTTGCAATGGTGATTAATGAAAACAATTTGAAAACAACTAAAAATATTGTAAACAGCTGCACCCTTTAGAGTGCCATCCACACTGAATGGGAACACCTTAAGCTGGGTGCCGCCCTTGTGGATTCGCTATACAGCTCCCTGCCACAAAGGATGGCTGCGCTGATTGCCTCCAGGGGAGACGCGAACAGCTACTAGAAAATTGCCTTCATCATTGGCCTCGACACTGAGATCTGCATGGCCCACTTGTTAACGTGACCTGTTCTCGCGGAATCGCTGCCTCGACTGTCTCCAAAGGGAAGGAGACTTTCATCTAAGCTTCATTTCCAGCCGTGGGTTGGGCTCCTTTGTATTTTCTATGTAATAAAGCTGAAGCGTAAATTTATAAATATCGCTTGTTTTTCGCGTAATTTTTTTACGTACCATGGCAAATGCCTGTGAAAACCGACCCTCTGTGACGAAAAGCTCTTTCCAGCAGCAAAAATGGACATTAAAAATTTTTGCGATACAGCATTGTTTGGGTGTTTGGTAACTGATAGGGAATACTACCTGTTGGCACATCATTGCTAGAGGTTTGTGTACTCCAAAGCGCAGCACAAATCTAGGTTTCGGCCCGCTCGAGGGTAAGTAGGAGGACCATAGCAGCTGAGTTGCAAGCTAACTCCGGCCTCTGGCACCGATTGCGGCTTGCACTGCAATACTTCACGACGGGCCCCCGTAGAGTGTGCCATGCGCTCTGTGTTACCTCCTAACACTGGCCACAACCTGTACATTCAGGCACTACATAAAGTTTTTTAGGCATAGGACTTAGATGTCTATGTTGCATGAAAAACATGTGAGGTTACAAGAAACATTAACGTCCGGATGCACAGGATCACGCAGAAAAATGGAAGCACGCACCACAAACGGAAATGACAGTGCCAAAGGAGGGTTCTGAGAAAGTACAATGACAGAAGGGTGTTCTGGACCGCCTAGTATACACTGCTGTGCGGGCTGAGAGTTTCATTCCACATCTCTGTTGGTGACGACGCACCAGGCCTAGTCATAGGGCGGGAAGACCGAAAAAAAGTATGCCACAACAAAAGAGGAGAGAGCAGCTTTAAAATGGCTCGTCCTAGCCGCTGTTGGGATGAAGTAGCTATAGATGAAGCTATGGCATGTCCCATGAATGCAGCAGGAAATTACTGAACGTTAAACATCCGACCAACACAAGGTCCAACTACATTTTTAACTTCCCGTCCTTAGAAAATTTTAAGCATCTTTAAGTGACACCTGCCATTTGGCCTAGTTGGCTGAACCATATTTAGTTCGCACAGTCTTTAAGTCAGTGCTTACAGAAGTCTTTACTGCGCACTGTTTACGCCAAGTGCCCGTGTTTCTTCTTGTCTGCCTTTGTTTTATACCATGCCTTTCTTTTATACCAAAGTGCAACCTGCACACAATCTAGGCATCCCTTGTAATTTTTTCCCAGTGGCTTTTGTTAAAGCTCATCATCATCATCATCATCGGTCTGTCTACACCCACTGAAGGGCAAAGGCCTCTCCCATAGGTCTCCAATTATACCGGTCCTGTGCTAACTGCGACCAATTTATCCCCGCAAACTTCCTGATCTCATCTGCCCACCTAACTTTCTGCCGCCCCCTGCCACGCTTGCCTTCTCAGGGATCCGCTTTGTTCAAGTTAGCACACGAAAAATGAAATCCTTACAAAACCTCCCAGAAGCGCCCTTGCAACTGCTCATCATCGTCAGCCTTTAATTCAAATCAGCCCACGAAGAAAACACCTCACAAAGCCTACCACAAAAACCAGCTTCAAAACCGTGCTCGTTCCGACCTGGTGGCCGCTGGTCCGCCCGTGTGGTCGGTGTAGAGGTACACGTCGGGCAGGAAGTCGAGCAGGACGCCCTTGGCCGCGGCCACGACACGGCTGGCGACTGTGGGCGACACCCGCACCGCGTAGGCCCAGCCGCGCACTCGCTTCACCTTGCCCGGCCGCAGGAGGCGCACGGGACGCAGCACCCGGATGCACGGGCGCACGTAGACGCACCCGGCCACCGCCTAGCGGCCGCACGCCCCGCCGCTCCACCGACAGCTCCAGGGAGGAGGAGAAGGCGGGGCCCACGAAGCGGCCCAGCACCGGCAGGCTCGACTGCTTCAGGGCGTCCACCTGGGGGGTGCAACGTGCCCAGAAAAGAAATGGTGGCGGATTACCCCAAGAAACCGTGTCGGGGCGCCAGGGGCTCGGGGCCCCCTTCCCCACCATAATGCGAGCTGTTTACTTGTGGGTAAAAGAGATAACCATTGGTACGTTTGTTATCCGAATAAACACCACGTAATTTTGCGCCACTCCTTTTTCTAAACGTTGTATTATGCAGTAATTTGTTACGGATAATGTACCGGGGTATTTTTCTTGCCCTTTGGTGGTGTGGTGGGGAAGATTTCACCACAATGAAAGTTTTGCTTGAACAAAACTTTTTCGCGGGTTCCGTCAGTTTCATTGTAGCGAGGTTCGACTGTATTTGCGCAATATCTTGTTCTTGTTCAACAATGTTGACAAGTATGAACATTGACACCGGACTTAGACGTTCAGATTTGGCTGTAAGTATATGAGAATATTACGCAGTTTGTGCTTCATTTTGGCCGGGTAGCTGAATCGAGTCACAGGCAAACAGACAGATCAAAATTTCTGCGTTTAAGTAGCCCAAGAAAGACTATCGTATTTAAAAACAGCTATTACACTGAGGGGGCTCTGCGGTCGACCGGTGTGCTGTCTGCCCAAGGCTTTCATCCCAAAACGAACCCTTCGCACAGCAGACTATGCAAAATTCTAGGGGGTGCAGTTCGCTCCACAAAGGAATGGAATCTTGCCAGAGGACAAGACGCGTGCAGGGTCCTCCTTACCGATGGGTCCAGTGGGTGGTGCGTGACGCCTGTGAGGACGACGTCCAGAGGCTTCTTGCAGAAGGGGGCCAGGCAGAGGAGGGCCTCCAGGTAGTAGCCCACACCGCGCTCGGTGTTGCACTCGTGCTCCACCGGCCCACCGCCCCAGAGGAGGCCCGGCCGGTACCGCAGCCGGGTGCCTGCATAGTGGTGGTAGTGAACTCACACCATCAAAAGCAGCGGGCCCAGGGCTGCTCCCTGCGGTACTCCCACTGGGTGTGTGGGCCCTAAACGACTGGCTTTGCAAGCAAAGGAACAACTTCAGGTGGGATCGGGTCTCCTCTATGCAAGCATAAGTGTAGACATAGGCATGAGAGTTTTTTTTATTTCTTGTTAGCAGGAACACAAGGAGGTGCAAGAAAAAGCTGCATTTAGCAGCTCGACACATTTCCTACCCCCAATTACAAGGTCATATGACTAAAGCTGTAGTGCATTAAAGATAGACTGAACATAAAGCAAGCCCCCCAGTTAGACAACTGCCAAGACCAAGGAAGTGGCACGTAACTTAAAAAAAGGATATAACGTGTTGTGGTTTCATTTAAATTAGCGCACACAAACAAAAAAACTCCTATGTTGCTTATGGCTTACATTGTTTGCCAGTATACAAGGCTCTATGAGCCAATGAAAGCATGGCTGGAAGTAAACGGTTACATTTGTCTCGTTTCATGTTCCATTGGCTATCTTCTTTTTTTTACAATGTTCATTCAACCCTCGCTAAACCATGCTGACAGCACCCTTCACTTCCTGCACCTAAAGCAGATATCAACAGGCTTCCACAAATACAAGGCACATTGCCCTTGAAGTCCACCCAATGACTGATTCGCTCAACCTGCACCAACCTGGTCAACTCTGCAGTCATGGCCGAAGGAGCCACAAGACACATGAATCGTGTTTGCAGGTTGCAGAAGCAACAAAACAACCTAAACTCCGTCTTACTGCATTTTTCATGCTAACCATACAACAAGACCTCCTAATCTCAACTTTCCTGAGAATTTCCCGCTCTTCCTTTTTTTTTTTTTTTTAGGGTCAAAGTTTGACACTGGCTTTCACTACATGTTCCAATTGGCAGAGAGTGAACGTCCTTTCTGATTTGTGAAAAAAGCAACCTGACAAGAAACTCCCAAAGTTGTAACGAGGTAAGGATGCTGATAACCACAAGCCATTTGAAGTCCGGTCTCAATAACTTTCTGCTGGCAGCACACCTGTCTCGCTGATCTCCACGACCTCCCGTTGGTGGACCTTCTCCAGTAGCTTCAGCAGGTCCACCTCAGTACCCTGCACAGCAGAGAAAAAACCATCATCCACCCCACCAGCAGAGGTCAAGAGGGAACCAGCCTTTAAAAAAAGCCACGAAAGACAGCGTTTCCTCGTTAACAGCATACTATTTTATGGCATACTTTAAGCAAACAATCTAGATATTAAAGAATACCGATGAGGTAGTGATACACTCCAGCCCGTTTCATGGAAGAAGTCATCGAATCTTGTTGGTGCCAGCAGTGGGCTGCCACCAAAGCACACCAAGAAACATGACTAGCGAATGTAGTTAAGCCTCTAGTTTCGTTTGATTGAATCGCATCAACACTGACCTGATACTATGTTTTCGGTGCTGACCTCTCATGTGTCACTTCTGCTGAAACTACATCACTGTACTGCAAAACTAGAAGTTTTTCAATTATTTTTGTTTTTTGTTAAACGGACATCTTTCATGGTTGTAATAGGGTAGAGTGAGTTACTAAAAGTTAGTTCTTTCAAACTGAACCATGTAGTACTTTGTCTTCATGACCCCTTTAATTAAGCCCCATGTATAGCATTAAAAAACAGCGGGCTCAGGGCTGCTCCCTGCGGTACTCCCACCACTTAAAAGCGTGTGTGCGGGCACCAAATGACTGGTTTTGCACGCATGGGAACAACTTCAGGTGGGATCAGGTATCAGTGTAGACATTGGCATAAGGGTTTTTATTTCACGACCAGCTTGAGGTCAAGATAGTTGTCCCCCAGCTAGGCAAAAAGGGTATTGATTCATTCGGATACCCCGGCTTCATGCACCAATTTTTTACTCAGTACCTTCAAAGAAAGCTTACATCTGCCCAAAGAGCCACGGAAGGAACAATGCTATGGTTCACACTGATTCATAAAAAGCTGCGCTACAGATAACAATCTAAGGTAGAAAGCATTTTAGATGAAGTAGAGTATGGTGTAAAAGGCATGGCAATCAGCGCAAGTAAACACAACACAAGAAAGAGGGGACACATACAGAGACTATTTCCAAATCTTAAATTTCTTCAATGAAGCATGACCGCATGTGTGAGATGTTGCGAGAAGAGTGCATGTCTCGATATAAACTTACGCCACAAGTGTTTCGAATCAACAGTTAAAAGTAGCTCCCTTCCGCATACCCTTCCCTGTGTTGCGTTACTCGAACTAATAACCATGACCTTCCCAACTATGGTTGGGAAGGTCATTTAGTGCAGAAGGACAACTAATGCAGCATTGGTTCAACAAAATGGCCGCCAAGGGACCACAATGAAACAGAAAAAAAACAGAGGGACTTAATACGAAATTTTGGGGCAAAGAATGTACTCAAAAAGCTTGCGAAAGGAGTGGCTGGAAGCCTCCGGTGGGAAGACCCCATCTGATTGGCTTGTAACCTTGGCACAAAAGCGAAAGCCAGTGAGAGCAGGCACTTGGGAAGATGGCAACCAACTTGCTCTGAGCACTCTGTGACGTGCTCCTAAACGTGACAAAAAAATGAAAGGAAGATGGCAGAGAGCATGCCAGCCTAATTGTTAATTTTGTTGATATACAAGCTGTCTTTGGCTGCCACACAAACCGAGACCGGTACGACAAGCGTGGTAGTATACGCGTGTTGGAGGCAAAGGAGTAGGCGAGGTAGAGAGGGGGCTACTTTGTTGCGTCCTCAGCAGCGGCAATCCTTCTAAACAGAATAATTACGACAGCACAGGCCCCCCGGTTCCATGCATCTGTTGCATTCTGCTAGGTTCATCGCCTTCCCCTTTTTCAGGCCGTCTCAACAACATACCTGTAAGAATGTCTCAGATGACAACTATTTAGCCTCAGAGTTAAAACCAACTACTTATTCTAGAAACTGCTATTCTGAATACTGGCTCACTGGAGGCCATTGTAGTTTCTGGCCACTGCTTGTGTTTTTTATTGCTCCACTTTTCAAGCTGTCATGATAGGAAAAGACTTGAAGGCCAACTGCACTCAAATTTCCCCTCGGGCAATTTTACTGTTAAAGCAAAGTGCGTACTATCAGTAGCCCCGTGAAATGCGTTGTTAATAAGTCATAGCGTTCAAAATAGCTCCGTCGCAGGCAACGTTGCACATGCCGGGTGCGTTTCCTTTGGCATGCCACGACAACCGGTCGAGCTTCGATGGGTGCTTTTTCTAGGGATGCTGCGAGTGGGAAATTTGCACACAGGTACCCTCCGGCAGGCCAGCCGCTTGCAGCCGCTCGGTCGCCGGCTGGGCCAGCTGCGTCACTTATAATGGCCGCGCTCTTTTCAGTTTCTTTTTCAAAATCGCCGATTTTTGACGGCCACTTGCGCCACACATACACCTATTTCAGCTGTCATATTTTGTGTCCTGGAGTCTTTTTAGGCAGATGGTACGAAAATAAGGTTTTCAAAAGGTAAGAATTTTGAGGGCAGTTGGCCTTTGAAGGGACACTGAAGATAAAATACACGTTACTTTAGATTCTAGGTCGATAGATGAGATCACCGAGAACACGAATATGCCACTCTTAAGCCTAGCTTTTCTAGAATAAAGTAGAAAATAGTGAAAACGTGAAGACAGGTGTCGCTGCCACTGGCCATACTGTGCAAATTACCTTAGTGTACAAAGTGGTTGAAGTTGCGTGACAAATATTCCACCAATACGCCTTCAAAAGTTTAAAAAACTAACTGCAAATTTCTGTAGTGTCATGTTTAAGAACAAAAGGAAATCTAGAAACAATACCATGGAAACCCAGCCAATAGATAACACGGCGACCCCAAGCCAATAACCTCCGTTTCGGTTTCAGTGCAATACCTGGTGCAATACTTGGCCAGATGATTATGCGAACCCTTGGTGCAGTACTGTTGTTGCAATACGTATGTATTAGTCCTAATTACACTCTGTGCCTTGACCTTTGTCATCGCCGGAGGGGAGATGGGGGAAGGGAGTTGGAGGAAGGGGGGGGTGTACTGTGAACACAACCACATTGATCATGACTCTGTGCATGCTTTTGCAAACGCTAAAAAAAAGAACACGGCAACACTCATTGGAAAAGTCAGTATTTTTAATATACGCAACGTCTAGTGTACGCAACATCTTCCTTGGCTGGCCACTGGATGCTACTCGGCCATGCTGGCAGCCGCGCCGACACCGACATTCACCGCGGCTTCAAAAAGAAAAACATGTTTTTCCTCAACAAAGTGCCAATGTTGAACACGGGCCTCGTGAAGAAACCTTTTACTTAGTGTCCAGAGCAGCAAAGGACCTCTGGACCACTGTTTGAATGATTTGACCAAAATCGAATGAAACCGCGCGGTAAAGGGTAGCGTTGTATTAGGTCGCCTCTATACCACTGCACATCACCACTGTCTCATTTGCTTCCAGTATATCGCGATGCAAAACAGCGGCTGCAGCAGCGACTTTTTGCATCACAAAATTGCTGCAAGAGAAATGAAGGTGGGAAATGCTTTACTTTATTCAGTGATTTTTCAAGCAATTAAGGCATCTCTTGGCACTGAATCAATGATACAAATGGCTATGGAAATCAGCCATTCGTTCGAAACCAACTTGCTGGTTGCCTTCAGTGTCTTTTTATGTATGGGGCTCGGGGTATGCAATACTGTCACTCACAGCCACCAAGATTACACGAAGTGCCCTGCATGAACCGAGCTTGATATCCCAGACGTCTGCTTGACTCTCTAGTTAGCACTGCAGGGTTATTACTGCCTCCTGCAGAGTGGCTCAGTGTTACAATCAACTACAGCACGAACGAAAAGACGAGGCGAAAACACCACAAAGCCCAGCACTCGTGTTGTCGCACCACCTTTTCGTTGTTCTTACCGTAGCCCACAGGGACCCCCTAATCTGCATACCCCAATACTATTACTTTACTTGCGACTAGTTTAGTTTCGTCCGCTACTTAGCCAGTCAAGCCTCACAAGTGCAGTTAAGAAACCAACGAGAAGTCGCGCCTGCTTACAGCCTTTGGTTCAAGTGTAGCTGCGCTATGCGGCACGCAAACCCGCATCCCAAGTGATGTCCGACGGGTTGACGAGTTCCTCCAACTCAAGAGGTGGCGAAAATTTACACTTCCCTCTGCTTCAAGCGCGAACTTTTGGGAAACGCAGCGTGCAGCGTTTGCACGACGCCGGGCTGACGCTGAGCGGTGTTCCGCGAAACTTGGCTGGACAGCGTACGGGCGAGGATACACAATTTATCTGGCTTACCTTTCATCCCGGTTCGTCATCTCTGTGACGGATCTCCGTGATCTCGATCGGCTTGGCGCTGAGCGTCGATAGAACAAGACGCTGACGGATGTGATTGCAGCCTTTGAAAGTGAGTGAATGCGATGGCTTCGACATCGCGGTCACGCTGTGACACAAAACGATAAAAAAATATTCGCGCCTTACTACAGCAAACTGTAACAACCACTGACGAATTCCCGTAAAGAGGAACAACTGTTACTGAAGTCCCTGAATTGTCACCAGCCAAAAACCACGCTCCAACCTTGCACGCTCTTCGAACCTTCGAACCTCGTGTCGCCAGCCGCGACTACTTGAGCCTCCTTAATGTCTGCCTTATGCCTGCCTTAACACTAGATGATCGCTATTCGCAAACGCCCGCGAGGGGCGCTAGCATAGAAGCATGAGCAAATATTCGTCCCAGGATGAGACATGTGTGAGATCATGGCAGGGATAAAGAAACTATCGACCACGTCGTCATAGAATGCCAAAAGATTCAGCCGGCTAGAATTGGTTGGAAAATCCTACTTCCTGAGGCATTGGGCTTCGCAGTTGATGGAAGCATTAACTGGACAGCAGTAAGCAGCAGCTAGAGTATTGGTGGAAAAAAAAGCAGGGAAGTCTATAAAGTGTCCTCACAGCCAGGGGTAGCGGCAGGGCACAATTAAAAAGAAATACGAGCTGAGGGTCAACTAAATTTAATTTGCGATGGCGCATGCCATTACCCCAGTTCAAAGGGAAGGCCTTCAATCATCAACATCATCTTTAGCGTCACCAATTCTGTAGAAAAGTCTGTAAAAAGTCATTGAAAAGTCTTCACAGAAATATTAGTTATATTATATTCTTATTTTTTCGATGCTACATTCTCTGATTCTATTTACGAACGAAAGCGCAACAAGAGAATTTTGAAAGGCGGAACTGACAGGCATATAATGTAATGTATTGAAAATTTGGACGTTTGGCGGCGCCACTAAACTTTTGGGAAGGGGCGCGGGAGTGCGCAAGAAGCTAGTAAAGGGGGTGAAACATGGAGGGAAAAAAAAGCTTAGGAGAGGCCCCCAGCTATCCCCGCGCACATCTTCCTCCATGGCCAATGGCATGGAGGGCCAATGGTCCGCCATTCGACTTACAGAAATGGCGTTTCCGGCTGCGCTGGCTGTGACGTCAGGGCCTCTCCTAAGCTTTTCTTTCCTCCATGGGGTGAAAGAACTTTGGGCGCTGTGCCCACATGTGCAGGTCGTCGTGAGCACAGTACCAGATATAATTGGGAGAGGGGTACATGTGGAAAGAGAAGTTGTAGCGGTAAGGTAAACCGAGACATACGGGAGCTGGGCAAGGAGCTGAGTTTCGCTGTCGTAGACATCAACAGGGATGTCCGATGGATGGGCCGGAAAAGGGCGTTCCAGCGTGACGGAGTGCATTTCAACGGGCAGGTGGGAGCAGCCATCGGAAGACGACACGCGGCACGAACTGTGGCTTTTTTAGGGGGCCCACAGGCCTTTGCGAAGATGGCGTAGACAAATGCAAGGAGCAAAAGGAGATAGCGGGGTCGGTGCAGATCGGTGCAGGCAAACGAAAGGGGCGACGACGGCGTGTAAAGAAAGAGAGGGGGGAAACTGAAGATCGCGTACATAAACATGCAGGGTGGCAGGAAAAGAGAGAAGTGGATGGATATTACTAAGCAGCTAGAAGAGGAAGATATCCAGGTATACGCTGTGACCTAGATGCACCTACGGGACTTGGAGGAACCTCCGGTAATCGGAGAGTATGTATGGGAAGGTTGTAACAGGACGGCTGGATTGAGAAAAGGCGGAGGAATAGGTATGCTAGTACGGCAGGGGACTAATTGGAACAGAGTGAAAGAAGACTGTAAAGAACATGTGTGGATGAAAAGGATAGTGGAGGGTAGGGAGATGGCTATAGGGGTGTCTTACCTGTGGAAGGGTAAGGATATCAAAGAACAAAACGAAAAACTGGTGGCGTGTCCAAAAAAGGACATCGAAGATTTGAAACGTTCCGGGGAGGTACTATTGATAGGGGACATGAACGCCCACATTGAAGATCTAGACGGGTACACCGACTTCAACGGAAATCTAATGCTAGATATGTGTGAGTACCAGAAGCTGATTATAGTAAATAGGGAACAAAAATGCGAGGGTCAAATAACGTGGGAGTGTGGTAGGAGACAGTCGAGTATTGACTACTGCCTTATTTCAGAGGGACTTTATGAATGGTTGGATGGAATGACCATAGATGAGGAAGGGGGCCACAGTCTGGGCAGTGACCACAAGCGCATAAACCTGAGTTTTGGGAAATTGGGGGGCGAAAAAACGGGTCGACCGGGGCAGCGCACAAAGTTAAACAGCAAACAAATTGTGGATACAGCCAAAAGCATAGAGGCTGACATAGAAAGAAATCCTGGAGAAGAGTGGGAATATGACAGGCTCATCAAGACTATGCAGGAAAAAATAGTCAAGGCAGAGGGGGCCAATCGACGGAGAGGAAAAAAAAAACACCCAAAACCTCGTGGAACAAAGAAATAAAGGCGGCGATAGAGAGGCGTAAACAGGCGTCTAGAGAGCACAGGCAGGCCAAGAGGATGGGGAGACATCAGGAGGAGGTGGACCTAAAATGGGAGCAGTATAAGCAAATGAAACAGGAAGTGCAGCAATTAGTGCAGGGCGAAAATAAAGGGGGACAGCGAGCGATGGGTAGCGCAAATACGAGGAAGGGGTAGAGACGCTCCGAAAAGGTTTTGGAACCATGTGCAGGCATTAGGGAAACGTACGAGTCCCACAGAAGACGGTACTATAGAAAACGAGCAGGGGCAGATGTTCAAGGGAGAGGAAGCATTAGCATACCTGCACAAAATCATCACGGAGAAGTTCGGTAAGGTGGATGAAGAGGCCCCGCAGCGACACAGAGATGTCGCGGCGGGTAGGCCGAAATGTCTGGAGATAGATGGGGACAAGCTGAAATGGAAAAGAGCAGAGGAAAAGGTCCCCAAGAATACCGCGGCAGGTACGGATGGGATACCGATGGAGTTGATTAACCCGTTAGGACCAAAGAGCAAGGGAAAGCTACTGCAAGCCATCAGAACAAGGATAGAAGAAAAGGCAATACCGGCCGCGTGGCAAATGAGCAGGATGAACTTAGTGTACAAGGGCAAAGGTGTCAGGACAAACCCAAGCTCGTATAAGCCACTAACCGTCACGTCAGTGCTGTACAGGTTAGCAATGCAGGCAGTGAAGTTCGAACTAGAGCAGTGGGTGGAAGAAAATAGGATATTAGGGGAGCTTCAAAATGGGTTTCGAAAGGACAGAAGACTAGACGACAACTTATTCGTGGTAAGCCAATGCATAGATGTGGCGAAGATGCAAAACCGACCTTTGTGGTTAGCCTTTCTGGAAATTAAAGCGGCGTATGATAATGTAGACAGGGAGCGGCTTTGGAGTATCCTGGAGGACAAGGGAGTTGGGGCAGAATTCATTAGCTTACTCAGGGAGCTATACCGGGAGAACCAAGATAAGATAAAACTTAGATAAGATAGATAAAACATTATTTCCGACAAGCGGGGGGCTCGGAAAAAAGTGAAATTAATTCACTTGACAAAGTCCGAGCCCCGGTTACAGACAGCAACGGGCATCACAAAAGTACATCTTTCCAGAGAAAATCGTTTTTGCGGCATCATTATACAAAGTTTTTAGAAATTATTCCGCTGTAACGAAAAAAATTTTTAATACAACGCTGTTTGCATGCTCAGTGGTAATCTCATTGGCGACAAGGTGGTTTAACAAGGAAGGCAAAGTGTGTCGAATCATGTTGTTTCCAAAGGTAGTACGCGAAAATGGTACAGTCCATATCTCTTGTGAACGCGTTGGGTATTTGTATTATTTTGCTGTTAGGTTCGCAATTGGTGTTATGAAAGTGTCATGATGATGTAAGTGAGATTGGTATGATTTTGCTAGGTTGAAGTTATAAAGGTTGTGAACTGATATCAAATTGAGTTTGTTGAATAGGTGCAAAGAGTGTGGGAGGGGGTAACATATAATAGGCCTGTATACACCTACAAGGGTTTGAAACAAGGATGTCCTCTCTCTCCGCTGCTGTTATGATCTACATGGCGGGGTTAGAGAGGAAGCTAGAAGTCAGCACGCTGGGGTTCGACTTATCCTACATGAAAAACGGGCAGGTGGTGGAACAACGGGTTCCGGGACTAATGTATGCAGACGACATATTGTTGATGGCGGAGAACCGGATAAGTATAGCTTGATGGATATATGCGGTGAAGAAGCGACGCACCTAGGGCTATCCTTTAGCAGAGAAAAATCGTGGATCATGGTCTTTAATGACGGCGAGGAGCACAAAACAGTATCAGTGCAGCAAGTAGAAATACCATTGGTGAAAGAGTATAAATATTCAGGAGTATGGCTGAACAACAGCGAAGATTACACGCAGGCGCATGAGGCTCACCTTGAGACGAAAGGAAGACGGAACGCGGCTATAATGAAGCATAGAGCCCTCTGGGGATACAGCAAATACGAGGTGGTAAGGGGAGTCTAGAAAGAAGTCATGGTACCAGGATTAACTTTCGCTAATTCGGTTCTGTGCATGAAGCCAGAGACCCAAGCGGGCCTGGAAGTAAATCAGAGGGCGGTAGGTAGATTGGCCCTAGGGGCCCACAGTAAAACTACAAACGAAGCGGTACGAGAGGATATGGGCTGGTCATCTTTCGAGGTGAGGGAGGCGCAGAGCAAGATAAAGTTTGAGGAGCGACTTCGTGACATGGAGGACGAAAAATGGGCCACGAGGGTGTTTAAGTACCTGTATTTGAGGAGCGTGGACACGCGGTGGAGACGGAGGACCAGACAGCTGACCAAGCGGTACGGAAAGTCAGTAGGGAAAAGCGGGGTGTACACAACAGTTAAAAAGTAGGTAAAGGCAGCAGAGACGACGAAGTGGGCACTGAGAATGGAAGCGAAAAAAAACCCTGGAGACTTATAGGGCAGAGAAACGGGAAATTAAGAAGGAGGGATTCTATGGCAATACGAGAGGCAGTGCGTTGCTCTTCGAGGCACGGGCAGGGTGCCTGAGAACCCGGGCATACACGGGTAGCTACAGGCAGCAGGATGAAACCTGTGCATGCTGCGGCAGTGATCGGGAAACTATAGACCATATTGTCAGGAGCTGCACAGAGATACGGCCACCGCGGGGTGAGGGGGAAACGACGCTGGCGGAGGCTTTGGGATTTGGGGCAAGGGGGAACCTCAACTTCAAGGCCATAGAGGTGACGAAGAGGCGACTGGAGTGGTGGTGGAGGAAAAGTAGGGAAGGGATGGGTACGCAGGCGGAGTAATCATGCGGATGAGAATTTAGAACAGCGAGGGGAGAAAAAAGGGGGGGTGGGGGCGATGAGTTTAAAACAGAAAAGAGGGAGAGATGGGAGGGAGGAAGCAAATCTATAGGTTAGCTGGGAGTAGGGCAAGTAAACGTAATAAAACAGGCAAGTCGGTTGTTGACAACCGACGCCCAGATTCAAAGGGAAAGCCACTAATCATCATCATCATCAATATAAGTTTGTCACAGCAAAACTATACATGCAATACTATTGCAATAACCGCAGTTTCATGCAATTACGCAACTTTTTTGTTGACGTACGTCACTTCCCTGGGGCGCAGCAGCCAGTTCGAGGGGAATCGGCTCGGAAGCCCCGGGTTGCAGCAGACGCAGTCTATCGTAAAGAATACTCTGTTCAAGCCAACATTTGTTGGCTCAAGCGGTTCAAGCTGCATGTTCAAGCCAAAAACTGCAAAAATTCAACTACAGTCAAACCCGGTTTAGCAAAGTGCAATATATGCGCCACGATTAGTTCGACATATCCAATAGTTCGATGTAGCCGAACCTGCCTATAACGAGTTTATTGTTACGAGCTCGCAATACTCGGGAATCCCCTCGCCATTCCCGCATGCAGAAACGAACAAAATAAAGCATGCCATTACCATACACGAAACAATCGATACACAAAAAGCGATGATTTTTGTTTTCCCTTTCGTTTTGGAAGTGTCAGCTAGTACGTACAGCATTGTTTACACGAGACATTATTTACACCAGTTCGAGTCCGTGTCCTTCAATATCGAACAAATATTGGCAGTGGACATCGACTGCCGAAAGCACTTCATTAAGCGTCGGACGGCTTTCACTTGCGACATCCTCTGTATCCTCGGTGTTGTTCAGCAGCATTATGTCGGTGCTGCTGACGGTGTCCGCATCCGAGGGACTTACAGTGACGGCAACGTCGTCGTCGACACTCAGGAAATCTTCGAAGGACACTCCTTTCGGCACAGCATCGGGAAGGTTGGCGAGCTGCCGTCTTGGTCCGGGCGGGTTCCATCGTGAGTTCCGCGTGTCGGAAACACTTACGGAAAGTGTCGGGCGTCATCCTCCATGGTCTTCATGTCACTCCATACGAGGCGCAATGTCTCAGTCGCGGCCTTTGCTCAATGGTCGCGGCCAATCAACATCTGAATCGCCGCTCCGAGACCACGCATTTTGGTGGCCATTCTAGGCACGCCGAGTTCAAAATATCAGATGTGAAGTTGGTTATAAGGAATATGTTTCGCGTGTATTTCCGTAACTGATTTAATTTGTTCGATATATAACATAATTCGCTCTATCCATCCGGGTTAGTTTTAGTCGGGTTTGACTGTAATATGTAACACAAATAATGTCGGGATGTGTCAGTTACTCTTAGTTGCAAATATTCTGCCTTTTGCAAATATTTTATAAAGTCCCTGCATTGAAAGTTTGGGCGCATGGCGGCGCCACTAAGCTTTAGTGGATAAGTTAGAGTTAATACTACTGTGGAATTCGTGCGTCCCTGCGGACGATCACAGGCCTCCCACGGCACACTAGGATCTGCGCCTTAGAGAAAGCTGCTCCTCTGCCTCCCCTGCCAGAAATTCTTGAAGAGACCCGGAAACACCATCAACTCCGGCGCACGCTCACTATCCAGGGTGCTGCTATTACTGCATGGGACTCTCAAACGCACCCAATCGGACCCATGCCCTCTCCTCCCCCACCCCCTAGAAATACCGTGGTTTCTTCGCAACGGTCGGCTATCCCTCGAGCTAGCGTCGTTCCACGTCTGCGCGCTCTCCGCCGATGCATGGCACAGAGGCTACCAAACGAGGTGGACATATTTACAGTCACCAGCCTACAAGACAACTCTAACGGTTTGGCTTGGCACTGCAAAGAACGCCCTGATCTCAGCAGCGCCACTACTATGGCTACCATCGCCCCGTCACCTCTCCAAGCCGAGCTCCATGGTCTCCTAGGAGCCCTGGATCACATGACCTACATGGCTCGTGCACCGCCACCACCCAGGGTCCGCCTCCTCACTGATTCCCACGCCACCATCAGATAATTCAATAGGGCTTACTCTGATCACCCTACCGTTCATCCCATCCAGGCCATGGTTAACCTACTGGCCCGAAACGGAACGCAAGTCCGCGTAGCCTGGATCCCGGGGCATGTGACCCAGGGGGTCGGCAATCACGCTGCTCATATTGCAGCGCGGGAGAGCCTTCAGTCTACACCTCCCTTGATTGCTCCCGATCTTGCACCTGATCCAGGTCTACATCCGCGCCTCCAACTGGATCATGCTAAATATTCTCGCAGAAAGCGGCTCGCTGAAAAGACTCCGCAGGGCTACCTGCATGGTGTCCCCACCCTACCCCGTTCCGCAGAAATCTTTGTTAATAAGACAATCGCTAATGCGGCCCTTACACCCTCCACACTGCGTAAATGGTTGCATTTGGACTCTTCAGCCTATCCGTACTGTCCCCACTGCCAGCAGAATGTCTTTTCAGACCTCAAGCACCTCACTTGGCACTGTGCAGCTTTCGCATCTTCTCGCGATTCTTTGCTCAGTGCTCTGCCCCCCAACTCGTCCACTGATGATCCCCCGTACGAAGACCCGCATTTTGTGCATGCTCTAGGTGTGTTTTCAATTAAGAGTGGCCTGGCAGGGGTAGTGTGAGATGGGGTCCACACACCCCCTCCCAAAGAAATCACTGATCATCTAATCTCAAACGAGTCATCTCTAACGATTGGGTGATCACCTCCCCCCTCTCCTCCCTTCTTCTCCTTCCCCAACTACGGCCATGTGCCCTCCCCCATCTTAATAAATGTCATTCATTCATTCATGGCCCCTTAAATTACTACGTAGCGCCAACTGCTACCTCCTTTTTTGCCGCTCTCCTCTTTTTCTTTCCCCTCACCCACGGTGCCACGTGCCCTTGAACTCGGCGGCGGTGCCGCCATTTTTGTTGGTCGCTTCAAAGCAGACGTCCTCGCAACGCTACTGGCAGCTCGATGGAGTTTTTCTTGCAGTTTGCTCTGGTTTTGGTGCCCTATCGCTGTTTGGTGGCTTTTATAGAATTTCTAGAGTACATGTTTTAACAAAACGCACTAAGTGAGGCTGTTTTGTTTTATATTTTTGTCTACAAGGGGATATTGGGGGGGAACTAGGGGGGAACTGGGACGTGGTGCTTCCGTTCGTTACTTTCGCGTACAATACCGCTACGCAAACCACCACCGCTCCCTTTTTCCTTCTTTATGGACGCGAGTCCTCATGTACTATGGGCACCATCCTCCCATACAGTTGATGCTCTTAGAGCAAGCCCTTCCATAAGAACCCACCGCGGTGGCTCAGTGGCTAAGGCGTTGCGCTGCTGAGCACGAGGTCGCGGGTTCGATTCCCGGCCGCGGCGGCCGCTTTTCTGATGGAGGCGAAAAGCAAACACGCCCGTGTGTACGAGATTTCGGCGCACGTTAAAGATCCCCAGGTGGTCAAAATTAATCAGGAGCCCTCCACTACGGCGCGCCTCATCGCCTGCGTTGGGTCGGCGCGTTAAACCCCGCAATCAATCAATCAACCTTCCATAAGATAGCGCGACAAGCTAAAGAATGTAGTCAGCTCTTTCCTTCATGTCCAGTGCACAAAGTCGCCAAAAAGCCCATCTCCGGCCTCTTTCCCCACTGGCTGTCTTGTTTGGTTATGGATACCAATTAGAACACCTGCCCTGTCTTCAAAGTTCCTTGCCAAAGATCACGGCCCGATTCGCGTCATAGAGCGCACACCACCAGCGAATTACGTCGTCGAGCCGCTCACGCTGCCTGACGATCGTAGTCATCGTGGCCGCTAGACCGTCCATGTCAACCATTCGAAGCCCTGCCACGAACCCATCACTTTGCCTTCGCCATTGAGTCGCCAGCAGGGCTCCTTGTGACCAGGGAGTGATTTTAATGAAGAAGGGAGCTCCAGGTCAAGGGGTATAAGCTCAGGCCGAAATCCAAGTTGCACCCGGACAATCCCCACGCATCAAGCGTGCAGCGTGCCAAGCGCGATCACAATCAGTTCTGGCTTCCCCGTTTCTTCGGCTGCTCGAGCAAGAACCGCCTTCATTGCTTGATATTCTCCGTTCCCTGGCCTTTTAAATAAACCCCATTAGGATATATATTTATTTATATACGTATACAATAAACTCTCATTTGTACGAACATCGGTTTAGCGAATGTTTGAGAATAACAAACTCCCAGAAAATCCCTGGTGGTTTTCTTGGGAATTCAATGCAAACTTGTTTCAGTTGAACGAATTTTGGAATAGCGAATATTATGGCAAATCGACTTTTCTAAACAATACAGCGCAACAGAAACAAAGACTTAAAGGGACACTGAAGTGAATTTGTCAAGCTCCCGTTTTTGCTTGCATTGCGTAGACTGGCTCAAATTAGCACACTTTTCATCGTTTATCCGGTTGACAAGACGGTAATTATTTTACAAAGCGCGAAAGAAGAAAAACTACCATGCGCGGTTTGCGGCGGCCGCACCAACTAAGTCTGTGACGTTGGGAGGAGGGGGCACCGTGATTGGACGATGCCCAAGGTTAGCAATCAAACAAGTTCCGGTTTCGGTTTCGGTTCTGTAAAACACAATCAATGGCGTTGTTGGATGGGCATTCTCAATATCTCAGTAATCATCGTACCGCGCTTCTGCCATGTTGTCGGCTGTAAAATGCATAAGATAAGCCTCCCAGGACGGCTTGGAATCGTAGCATTCACTAGCCGAGGCGTACGCAGTGCATGAACGCCCTCCGCGTCCCCGCAGACGCTCAAGTGCCATGCGCTTTTCCCCTATATTTGGAGCTTGCCTCACTCTTGCCTGTATTGTAAAAAGCTTGTTCGCACCAGGCCAAGGGTCTGTTGATTCTGGCTTGTGCCCACTGCCCGCAAGCAGTCGGTGCTTATGGCAACAGCACGCCAAACGAGAACTCGCTAGCGCGCCAGTGCCAGCCTGCGCGCGTTCTGTGAACTAGTTCGTGGAGCAATGAACGGTGCGGCCCAAAAAAAAAAGGTGAACTCAGTATAGAAAACATTGGCGGAAAACGAAAAAGTTAACTTATAAAAAAAAAGCAGGTACCCGCGGGGATTCGGACTTGTGACTTGCAAAACACTTGCGCTGACATACCTGGCGCTCCAAACAACTCCGCCACGTTGCGAGCGCTGCCGACATTGGAAATACTAGGTATATAATGTATAACCAGTTTACACTTTTATTTAGTTTTAGCATTCCAAGCAGCTTAGGTGACTATTTGTTGTTTAGCGCTCGTGCAGTAAGCATTCCCCAAGTTCCCACAATATCTCACGTCTAGTAATTGCATTTCTTAGACGGAAAAGCGTTCGCAGATGCGTAGGCGTGCCAGGCCGCTGTGCTTGTTCGCCCAGCGCAAAAAAGTGCTTCCCGCACCCTAGTTTTACGCTATACGGTAAAAATGTCAGTTGATTTTATTTCCTTGGTACCTATATTGACTTCGCTAACTCTTCTCCCGCCTTCAGGAGGCTTTATATTTTCCTACTGGCGTACCAATAAGCGAAGCGTCGCATGTGAGCTTGTGTAGCGCTTGTGTGAAAGCGACCTTGACTTGGAGTTAGATACACTGTACAAACTAACCAAGTAAAGAAAGGCACATTCTTCCATTCACAAACGTGTTGTGGCTTCGTTTCAACTGAGCGAACGAATTGCGACGACCCGTCGGCGGCCGGCGGATGAAACGCTGGGCCGACTGACTCTATCTGAAGGCCAGGGAGCCGTGGAGTAGCGCAGCCAATTGCGAGCTCGGCTCCTCCCGACGTCACACAAAAACGCCACAGGAAATGGGCGAGCGTAAAGAGAGGAGGACAGCATTTTCGAATTAATTTTTCTACTAAATAAAATCTCGTAAACGCGCCCAGAGTGGCCGAAACATGGCCTGGGGACTCCGGACTGCAATTTGCGCTAGTAATCCCGCAATGTTTACATATCACTTCAGTGTCCCTTTAAGCTAAGGCACACAGGACGAGCGCTGACTCTTAACTGAAGTTTTATTACAGGAATATGTCATATTTATAAACACGCATGCACACACCTACGATAAAAAAAATTCCCCGCATTTCCCCGAGGGGAAGAATGTGAAAGTGCGAATGCACGAGTTGAATTTGCGTGGTTCGGTAATGTTCGCGAAAGAGAGATCACACACACACACACAACTACAAAGAAAGAAAGATGCATTTATTCACAGACACCTATTTGTGTTGTCGTTGTACTTGATTGCTAGAGCGGATCTCAGCTTTGAAATTTCGTGTCAGTACTCCTTTAAGCGGGTGCATTAGCCCTTCTCACGCCCGATTCCTGGCCAATCCCCCACGTGGGTATGTGCCATGTCAGCGGCCAGGCAGCGCGCGCCCATCTCCCCCCGTTGCCAAGGAAGACGAGGAGATTCCTGGCCAATCCCCCACGTGGGTATGCTATGCGGACTTCGCCGGTGGACGCAGGTTCAGGGTCGCTTAAGAAGTGCATTCGCACTTAAAACAGTAGACCCGATAAGTAATCTATACCAACCACCCGCCGCGGTGGCTCAGTGGCTAAGGCGTTGCGCTGCTGAGCACGAGGTCGCGGGTTCGATTCCCAGCCGCGGCGGCCGCTTTTCTGATGGAGGCGAAAAGCAAAAACGCCCGTGTGTACGAGATTTCGGCGCACGTTAAAGATCCCCAGGTGGTCAAAATTAATCCCTAGCCCTCCACTACGGCGCGCCTCATCGCCTGCGTTGCGTCGGCGCGTTACACCCTACAATCAATCAATCAATCTATACCAACTGTGTCGAAAACATGAGATGCAAAACAAACCCCGAAATGATTACCACCTCCCTCGCACTAAGCCCGTGTATGTACATTGAGATGGCTAGCTATGTTGCGTCGTTTGGCACTCGTAGATAATCAAGTTCCTTTGTGGACAGGGATATGGAAAGAGCACTGACACAATCTTCGCCCAGCCTTGCGATTTCCAGCCTCCCAACAATTCCCTTGCCGGAAAATGCACTCCGAAATTTGACGAATGCCAAATCATGCAGCGTCATTGTGACCACATGACAAGGGAAATTGTGGAGGCTGCGGAAATCGCAAGCGGCAGCGCTCCTTCCATAGCCCTGTCCACAAAGGAACTTGATTATCTACGAGTGCCAAACGACGCAGCATAGCTAGCCATCTCAATGTACACACGCGTGCTTAGTGCGAGGGGAGGTGCTAATTATCTCACTCGAGAAGTACTGTTCTAATCACTAAAGTGTCAATGAGGCACCCACGAAAGGCATCAACTGCGGTATTTTCAGCGACGAACTAATTCCGTACTCATTTATTCTGACTGATAAAGAAAACCTGCGAAATATGAAAAATACCACGTGACGGCGCCTCCGTGCGCATCCTAAAGCAATGCCTCCCATACAGGCTGCCTCTGAGTTAGCCAGAATGAAATAAACAAAAGAAAGAAGAAATCGCGACCGAGTTTGTGCCTCATCTGCACACTCGCCCCGCGCATCTTGCTGCTCCTTCCATGCATGCCATTATCAAGATGATGCGCTGTCTCTTCGGGCGGGTGACAGGCGAAGCAGTTGCCTTTAATCAGTTTATTTGGGGACGCTGCTTTACAATGCGCGCGGAAGCGCCATCACGTGGTATTTTTCATATTTCGCGGGTTTTCTTTAGCAGTCGGAATAAATGAGTACGCAATTAGTTCGTCTCTGAAAATACCGCAGTTAGATGCCCCTCGTGGGTACCTACAAGTGCCTCATTGACACTTCAGTGATTAGGACAGTAATTCTCGAGTTAGATAATTAATTTCAATCAATTAGTTAGGTCTCATTAACAAAAAAAAACTTACTGCCCGCTTCTCCACAGCACTGCAAACAATATGCACTAGGTTTTCTTCGAGTAACGCCATTGCTCTTTTTTAAAATCTTGGTGCATGATAGCTTTGCGCTAATAACGGGGATATGTATGACAAGCGCCAGCGGTTCACGAGGTTTGAGCGGTTATGACTATTTAAACCACGTGGTTATAAGCCTCAGTGTGACTCCCTGACGCTGGTAGAAGGCCTGTTATCTCACCGCGCCGCCTGAATCCGGCAGTCGCATCGCCCGTTAGCGAGCTAAGACGACAAGGCCAGCCCATAAAGTGCCCTTCACTTAATATACACGAAATAATTAACCACTGTCGGTGGAGAGTGCGTGTTGTAGGCTAGCACACGCCTATGAGCGTATGCGGAGGCAGTTTGCTGAGCCTGAGGGAATGAGCCAATTTATCCTCAAGTACAACACGGTAGTACACTTACAAGAGCTTTGGTGGTACGGCTCTGCAACATTGCCAACAGGGTGTTGACAAAAAAAAAACAAAAAAAAAACGGGTTAGCCTGCATGACACCAGCATCGAGATGCAACTCTTGCTGAGTTCGAACAAATGACTCTACTAAGTTGCGAATATATATTCTTGGCATTCTTTTTTCACTCATGCTGTAATCTTGAATCAGCATTCATTAAACACCTATGTATTGTTCCTGTCGATGCGGTTTCTTGTGTAAGACATTTATGCTCGTGCATGTGAGTGACTTTTTATTTGCCCATCTGCAGCGCAGTATCCTGACTGCACCTTTGTAGACAAAATTGGAAAGCGCCATATGTGTTGCACTTATAATAGACGAGCACCACAATTGCAGTTAAAAATGTCTGGAATATGTCCGGTGTTCCCTGAAAAAAATTCCTGTAGTAGCTTTCCGTTGAATTCTTTTTATCTTCGGATAATCTGCTGCCGGCGGTGTACATATTCGAATAGTATACGTAGTGTGATATGAGTGTTAATGTGCTCACTTCATTTCGCCTCTGGATTATCTGACACCACATGCTGATAAAAAAAAATCAAATGTAACGTTAATGTAACGACACGTTACAATGTTCGAAGTGTAGCTGTAACGCGTTACTTTCCCAATATAGGAACTTGTAACGGGAACTCGTTTCAAAAAATGGGAACTAACCAGGAACGAGCTTTCGTTCCTATTTTAGAGGAACGTGTACAACACTGAATAGGGCCTGCTTGCTAGTGGAGATTGGTACTTATAAGGGAACTTAGGTAGCCTTCCGATGAGCGCCTCTAGCTTATGTTTTTTCTCCTTGGGATGGGTTTAAGTACGGAAGGTGATATCTAAACCTGGAAATTATCAAGACACCACTTAGCCTCGGGGCTTTCTTCCCCTTCGATCCGGTATTATGGCTGCTGATTGTTTTCATCAGGTGAATGATCTGATTGTTTTGCTTCAAAAGTTGCTGAGTTGTATAAGACATCCCTTCTTGCTGGATGCGAAGCACCAGGACATTAATTTCTGTTCTTTGCGGAATGTGAATTTACCCTAAGGTCAGATAACTTTTACTATGGGGTTTCGTTTGTTGTGCGTAGTTCCGAGTAGAAATTCTGATTTGGCAGGGGAGCAAAGGCGCCCTTTTCTTTTAGCCTCCTCTTCGATTGTAGTAAGTGCTGCTTGTAGGGTGCTTTCAATATACCACAAAGAACCCATAGTTATCCACGCTGTTATGCCATCTGCGTGAGATGTACTTTATGTCTGGAAATTTATCCAGTTTTCAGCGACCCATACATCACTGGGTTAAAAAGCATGGGTGGCAGTACCGATCCCTGTGGCCTACCTCTGCTTAGGTGCTTTTTTATTTTCTGATGTGTGCGGTCCAAGGTGCAGCCTTTCAAAAAATTTGTTATGTAGTTGTAGAAATGGTCGCCGACGTCAGTTTTTTCTAGCTCCTCAAGGATACCGTCATGTGTGACATTATTGAATGCTATGGCTAAATCGGCAGGTCAGAAGGCGTTATTTCGAGCTGCGCTTAGACTGTTGATCACGTCTCCTTTGATCAGAAGGAGGGCGTCTTGGGTTGAAATATGTTCCCTAGAGCCAATCACCTGGAACGATGACTCCTTGTTCTCGTTTAAATATCGTACTAACCGTGTTAAGATGATGCGTTCTAATAGCTTGCCTTGACGTGATGTTAGAGAGATGGGTCTGAGGTTTCCAATCTCTATCGGTTTTCCAGGCTTAGGGATGAAGGTAACTATAGCGTCCTTTTACTCGTGCGGTAATGTTCCACTTTCCCAAGCCTTATTCATCACCTGCAGAAGATACGCATTATCTAATTCGTCTAGATTGCGAAGAATTCCGTTTCCAATTTGATCTGGTCCCGGAGCTGAGTGCGTTAGCTTCAGCAATGGCTTTCTTTAGGCTTTCTTTCTTCAGCAATGGCTTTAGTAAGCTCTGCCCGGGTAATTGGCTGGTTAAAGTGGCGCATGTTGCTTGTCTTGCCATTGTAGTCTTCATAGACCGAAAAGTCTCTTTTGGGAAGATAGAAATTTGCTAGTTCGGCTAGCAGGTCCTCTACCTTGTGTTAGTTAGCTGCCAGTATATCTAAATGCTTGTTTAGGCTTCTGTTTTGGAGTTCCCTCCCGGTTTTATCAAATACTGAATTAAATATCAGACTTTTTTTCAGGTGAATATTGCCATTGTTTGGTTGCACATACTGTTTCAATCATTCTTTGTGAGTTGAGAGGCGTGTGTTTGTATATCTACATTTTTGTTTGCTATTCGCTTTTAAGCTTCCTTTTGAGTTTTGAGTTTCTTTCATTCCCACCTACTGGTTAATGCTCGCCCAGCTTCCAACAGGTGCAAAATATGGAAGTCTATCTTCGGGTAATTATCCGAAGTTCATACACTTTGGAGCACGACTTCGGCGAGAGGGAAAAGGGGATTACATGAACTGCGGCAGCACAGAATTGCTTGTGCTTACAGCGCCACAGTGGCACAGCGGCCGTGCGGGAGCGGGTAACCAGGGGTACCGCAGATTCCGCGTTTTGGTTGGCGTGTGGTGTGCAAGAGGGAGTACACAAAACATACTCTCTGGACAGCCGCATGGCTTGTTCCGCTTTAGGAGCACCAGTACAACTTAACACCATAGATATTATTTTCGAAATTAGATTTACTGCAATGCAGTGTTCTGCAGTTCGTATACTATTGATGTACTTAATGAATTGCATTTCACACATTCAAGCATGTCTGCTGTGTGCCCTATGCTATTACATATTTTAAAGGGAATATTCAGTTTAGCGAACTTTCAATTAATTTAAATACTTCCTCGAGTCGCTCGAGGTTAATTCAAGGGAGAGTTCAATATATGTATGTATGTATGTATGTATGTATGTATGTATGTATGTATGTATGTATGTATGTATGTATGTATGTATGTATGTATGTATGTATGTATGTATGTATGTATGTATGTATGTATGCAAGCATGTAGGTATACTTTTATGAGTCGTAATATTCCAGAAAGAACTTTGAGGTAAAAATATAAAATTTGATGTTAACTAAGTTATTACTAATTAGTCGAGTAGTTTCGCCAGTAACAACTGCCTCCTTTAGAGATTTCCTTACAATTAGTGATTGCAAGAGAACCCCTGAAGAAGACAGTACGTACTATCGATACTCACTGTAAGAGAATCCCTGAAGAAGACAGGACCTACTGCCGATACTGTTGAACGGATTAGTAATAAATAGGTTAACCGCAGTGTTGTTCATATTTATCACCTATGTGTAAGTATATTGAAAAGCAGGGATTCAGAACAGCCTTTATTAAGTGAACAGGCCGCAGATCAACAAACCATGCACGGTGATTGTGATTGTGTACAAGAGAAGCAGAAACAGCTTGACGCCACTAGGGATGGATGGGGGCATTTACAGGCGTTGTGTACGAGCGCTGTTTCTGGCGGAAGTCACTCGTCGTCGCACTTATTCCCGAGCCCGAGTGTTGGGGACAGCCTCCTGACCACACAAATCACCCCTAACATTATATATATATATAATATATATATATATATATATATATATATATATATATATATATCGAAGTTGCAGTCCTTATTGCCAGTGCTGTTTGGCGTTTTAACAGTGTTTTATAGTGCCGAATGAGGTATGATTGCCTGTAATTCGGCACTATAAACACTGTTAAAACGCCAAACAGCACTGGCAATAAGGACTGCAACTTTGATATGTGTCCTTACGGAATCCCTCGTCCCGTACGTCTCTGTTCTACAATAGATATATATAGATATATATATATAATATATACATATATATATTATATATATATATTATAATATATATATATATATATTATATATATATATATATATGCCTCAAATAGTGCCTTAATCACACCACGACACAAACTAGGGTTCTCGAACTTCTCATTTTTCAATCCCGTCTCGCTGCAGTTTTTGTTGCTTTTCTAATTTGTTTTTTTTTTTCTTGCTGCGTTAGCGTAGATACATCCGCACTCCGATTTTTCCCGGCGTCCGCTCCAAGCGCAGGCCGACGCCTCAGTGCGATAAGAGCGTTCATCCAACGCAGTCCACGGAAAAGTATTCCGCTTATCGGCCCGCGGCTTCTTCAAGCGGAAGGAAGGAAAGAAGGAATATTATCGAAACCTCAGTCCCGGGGACCAATTTTAGGTTACACTCGCGTCGCAGTGGCTGTTTTGCTCGCCGTGTGCTCGTAGCGGGAGGGCCCTGTTCGCCATGCGGGTGCTAGGAGTGCCGCTGATGTCCGTGAGTCGGCTGTTGGAGCGACCGCTGCAGACGCTGGCCGTGTTCTTCGTCACGACGTCGTTCCTCTTCGGCGGTTTGCTGGGCAGCGTCGCGTTCGCCTACCTGTTCTTCTGCACCCGATACGACTGGCTGGCCCTGCTTTACGTGGCATGGTATGTTGTCGGGCATTCTTCTGTTTCAAGAAAATTTAGTGCCCTTCCACTCTGCGAAAAAGGACGACCGGCGAAGCTGGGCACGCGGTCCAAGGAGTGCACGAAACAATGCACGTTTGTCTGTAATCTGCGGTTCCGAACACTTTCTAGCTAATTACAATTAGCTCGACGAAACTTGGACTGTGCAGTTTTATGTTGGGGGACAAACATAGGGCTGCCCGTTTTCCTCCAGTAAAGGCCAATGTGACGGAGAGCAGATGGCAATGGCAGAATACAGTCTTGACGGCTTCACTGTGAACTAGTTTATTACGAAAAGTAGGTGGAACTCGGTGTAATGTTGGTCACCTTAGTGGCCAGTTGTCATGATTTATTTTGGGATAGTCAGGATAACAAGAGTTACGCCGTTTTTTTGGAACCATATTCCCTCCGTAAGCATTCCATGTGTTGAAAGCAGCCGAGAATTTAGCCCTTAAAACTTCACTGTAAGCTATGACACGTAAATGAACTTAGCGTAATGATAGTCATCCTAGCGGCAATATTTGGGTATTCTTTGGATGGTACTCTGTTGAGTAATTTCGCGAGCAAAATTAAATCCTCGGAAGCGCTCCTACTGCCAACAAAACGACCGCGCTGCCTATTTTAACTTCGCGCGTCTTCCTTTCCTCGCACGAGTCGATTTGCTTTTGGTAAGCCCATTGACTGTGTGGTGCCGCTTGGGCTGCTTAGGAATGGTGCACAATTAACGCGAGGGGCAGAATGGGGGGCAACTGCCACATGAGTGTCCATCTGGCACGTGTTAACGCTGGCCTGCGGTTTTGTTTTTTAGACTCCCCATTATCGCTGTCGTTGCAAAATAGACAAAATGTGCGGCTCATAAACCAGAACTTGGTCGGTTATGCTTGGAATGAAGTCGGTCATATGCTTTAGTTCACGTCAGTGCAATTAAAAAAGCATTCATGCCATGAGAATGATTACTCAAAGGTGGGCTTCCTTAACATCAGTTGTTTGCGCAGAAATTTTTGCGGTGCGTAACGCCGGGGAAGTGCGTTACGGGGAAGTGCGTAACAAAAAATATTCGTTCAACGCATCAGTGACGGCTAATTCTGCCGCTCACCCTCGCCACACCATTTGACATGTGCAAGCGGAGGTACACCGTTCTGTCTTTGTCTACAAAGTGTATGTACTCGTGCAAGCAAACAAAAATGCCCATAGTTAAAGTAGGAGGCACAGCCAGTGCGTCTGCAGAAGGAGCCCTTTCACTGATGGCGCTGTGCCTTTCGGTTTCCGCTCGCGTGGAATCCAGAATTTCGCTCCTGGCAGAATTTATAGATTGTTTGATTAAGGCAAGAAGACAAGAGGAGCGGGTAAGGAAAGACAGGAAGGCAAATACTAGGAATCACTGCAGCACTTGTTCGCATTGAGGTCCCGATGACGTCCATCACAGGTAGAGGTCTCAATCGTCTCCTTTGCTAGGTAGTCCCCGGACGACAGTCACCGACGTAGGCTACCACAAAAGTCATGCTGAAGGTGCTGGCGAGTTCGGTTGCCGGCAGCGGCAGCTGTTTCTGACATTGAGCAAGCAGAGGAAAAGGTGGGCTAACGCGGTGTTACGGATTTAGTTAAGTGCTCGCAGGTGGCCTAAATCAATCTGCCGCCCTACGGTGTGTGCCTCGTAGCACAGCTGCATGCTGCTCTGCGCGCAACGCCCCAATTTAGTCCAAAATACGTGTGGACACTATGAAAGTACGTTTGAGGAAGCACGACACGGTGATTGACTGGTGTTTTGCAGTCTGGTTTATATCGACTTCTCGCCCTCCCATCTCTGGTGCCCGCCCAGCAAAATGTATGTATACAGCCACGATGCGTTATGATAACGGAGCACGGCGTTCACTAAGTACTTGTATGCTTCGGGTCTGGGCGAAAGGCCGCGTATGCGCAGGAAGAACAAGTTACGCGTGTTCGTGTCCAACCCCGGTATGTACGCCGGCAGTCTTTTGGGGTGTGAACTTTTTTGATTTTGCCCACCCCCGCGTTTCTCATCCGTTCACGCTACCGCTATGGAATTTCATCGCTGCTTGTATAGGTTAAAGCCTCGAACATCACTCTACTCTTTCCGATATCATTTTCTGGGACTTTTACGTGTGAAGTAATAAGAAACTGCGTTTGTAAAGTACTGGCGCTTTACACACATAAGCGCTTACGTATGTAAAGTACGTGCGCACGTTCGTGTGTGGAGATTTCGGCACACGTGTTAAAAGGTGGTCAAAGTTAATCCGTAGCCGGTCCTCTATTGCGCCTAGCGTGGGCGCGTTAAATCGTACAAATTTTTACACACTATCGTACAATCGTTAAATCGCACAAATTCAATTTATTTCACCGTTTTCATTTATATCACCATTTATTCCTCCCTTTTCCTCAACCGCCGCAGCAAGTCTGCAACCACGAGGGAGCGGAACGGGCTTCATTATCACGTGCAAAGCTCTCACCTGGGCACCTCTAGTTCTCTTATTTTATTCATCACTGGTTTCATGCTATTTTATTTCACCCACGTTCGATTTAGAAACACGGTGAAGCATAGTACTCCCACTACGCCGCAGTGCTAAACATGCCGACTTTCTTGTCCGGGTTACTAGGATTTCGCCTGAAAGAGAACTGAAGTGCGGGGACGTTCCCTCACAAAGCCTACTCGAGACACGCCTGGGGCGGAGAAAGCGGACAGGCACGAGCTTGCACGCGTTGCCCCTGACGGGCCGTCAACGTGATAAGCCCGGACAGTGTGTTAAAATGCAACGAAGGCAAACCGAAGGTTGACAGAAAGAGAAGAAAAATGAGCGATAGGACGCGGCGCCGAAGAAAGCAGCGTCAAATGCGGGAAGTCAACGAATGACTGTTTCTCCCTCGTGCGCTGCGGTCAGTGTATCGTAATGTAAGCACGTGAGCTACACTGGACGAGGTCGCCGAGGTTGAGCAGTTTCGCGTGGACCTTGAAGGCCCGTGCTGCGCAAGCGGGAGGAGCATTGAATTGGATTTGGTTTGGATTGGATTAAATTGGATTGTATTCCAATCCAATTGGAGTACGGGTGTGTACAGAATTGGGTCTGCGCATTCCAGAGGAGGGACTTCATAGCCGCGGCAGACGCACTGGCGCCTGCGCGTGCCCAGCTGTGCGCCTCCGTTGCGCGGTAGCCAAGTCTGACGCTGCGCCGGAGCCACTTGATAGCAACTTCGTGTGGCTCCTGGAGGGCGGTGCTGCGCATGCGCGAGGAGCAATGACTGGACTGGATTGTTGAACCTTAGCTCGCGCTACGTATATCCTGGTATAGCCGAGCTAAGCCACTGCTAATGTTTTTCCGCGCCCGCTTTGGTTTTAAGAGCGAGAGAGAGAGAGAGAGAGAGAGAGAGAGAGAGAGAGAGAGAGAGAGAGAGAGAGCGCTGAAACTGGAGTGTGGCGGAAAACATCAGTATTGCATAACTAGCACCCATTCCATTGAAAATATCTTCCGGTGCATAAAAACTTGCCGAAGTTCCCTCCCTTTCAATTCCTCGGTATGTCTGAACTATAGCCCATACCCACACTTCAGTGGCCGAGCAGTTCAATTTAGTTCATTCAATTTCCCGACGTTGAGACTGTCCCTCGAAATCAGTATCGAGTAACCTACGATTGGAACTGAGTGCTTGTAGTATAATGCGAATCGATAACTGCAAACAATCTAAAATACTCGTCAGCACAGTCCAGGGGTAGTAGCATCTTAAAAGGACGTCTTGTAGATGTATTTTCCTGTCTTAATTGATAGCGTTCTATCAGCATGCTGTGATGGCTACCTTTTGGGCAGGCTTAAAGGGAGGTATGTGGTTTAGTTGCTGCCTCCTTGCCATATCCTGTTGCACAGGTTGTAGCGTGGTATTGTGATGTCTGTTCAGGATATCCCCACACCGGCGCCGTTCGTCAGCTGCAGCTAGAAAACATGTATCGTCATACGCACAGCATCCCAAATTTTTAATAACATAGCAGGAGCGACGACCGATCGGCTTGTCAGCGCCTTATCACGGTGTTCACCGGCCAAACAGGCGAGAGTACACGCATGCGCATAAAACTATCTGTTGGGGGAGTGTCGTCTGCTCCGCTGTTCTCCTCAGGACAACACACCCACTGTTTTTTTTTTCTTATCTTGCAAGGTCGTTTCGCTACCGCAAAAGGTAGATAAGCACCGTGGGGCACAAGTTTTTATTGTTATCAGATTTGTTATTCATCACATTATATCGCGCTGCGGCCTAGGGCCATTCCGGCCATAAAACCGCTCCTGTTCTACTTTTATTTATCTTTTACAAAAAAATCACACGCACATTTGATATGCGCATGCGCGTCAAATAACCACGGTTTCTCATGAACAAAGTTATTCACGTGGAGTGGCAGGGGGTGTATCCCTCTCAAGGAAACAGCGTAGCAGACGACACTCATACGGCCGATAGCCCTATGCGCGTGCGCGTACTCTCGCCTATTTCGCTGCTGAACACCGTGATAAGGCGCTGAAAAGCCGATCGGTCGTCCCTCCCGCTATAATGTTAAAATTTTGGGAGGCTGTACCTTCATCACATCTACATACCCTTGAAATCAATTATAATAATACAATGAAAGCTCGTTAATTTCAACTTCAATAATTACAATATATGGATAATTCGACGTGTACGATTTGTCCCGGCCAAGCTCCCATATCAAAAGTACGTTGTGTATCAAAAGTACTATGCACCAAAAAGTCCGTTAATTCGAACGCGAGGGACCTTCGCCGCGAATTCGAACTACATGTCCCCGCGCTGGTAAATTGGGGCCTGGCCCACGAGCAGAGAAACGCACCTGCTACCTGCAATAGAGAGAGAGAGAGAAATGACCTTTATTGGTTCGTCCTGCGAGAAAGGTGCGGGTCAGGCCACGCAGACGAGGTGCGGCGAAGACCTGCAATAGAGGCTGCGCCGCCTCCGGAACAGAGAGAAAAACTGAGAATTGAAATCTGGTACAAGCAATATAAAACCATCAAGGCGGACGTTTGGAAGAAGTTCCTTTGTTGGACTACGTCGACACAAGTTCAAGGGGTCGGGCCAGCTTAAAGATAGCATCAGTTCTGAGGTTAGAAGCGTAAACCCTGCCGCTGCCATTGACTCCGATGAGGGTTCGGACGAAGCACCGGCGCCGCCATAGATCGGAAGTAATGACTGGATGGAATGCCGCCCGTCCCTCCAAGTTTGAAGAAGAGGCCTTATGCTACATTCTCTTGTTAATGATCAATAGTGCTGTCTCTCGCCTTAAAGGATAAAAAGCAGGCTTCACTGGCGGACTTCTTTAAGGGTCCAATAATGACATCTTCTACTGCTCCACAATCTCATCGTGCAGCTTTTGTTTGTTATTTTCGTCAGTTAGAACTTTCATTAATCCGAACTGAGGTGGCGTCGCCTTGAGGTTCTAATTAGTGACTTTTGCTGTATTAGGCTGAAGTGGCATCAAACCAACACAGAGTAACCTATCGGCGCTTGGCTTAGCAGTTGCTTTGCTTTGCTTTAGGCGAAATAAATATGCTGAAATTTTTCCAGAATTAAGGGCTTTGTTATGACCTAGTTTTCAAGCCGACGAATACAGACTCCAGATATCCTTTATTTATATTCACACTTGCGTACGCTGCGTGCACTGACACCAAGCAAATCCGACTTCACAATTAGGTTTGCCAGAGCTGCAGCGGAAAGGGCTGCACAGTCAGATTGAAGCAAAGCACAGCGTTGGACTGCTGAGAGCTGTGAAAGCATCTTCATTGCTGTATTTGCGCGGAAAGGCGCCCGCTGGGTCCGGAATGGCGAAGCCGGAACTAAAAAAACGCAGTCTGCACCTTTAACACTGTCGCAATTTACCGACATATACGAACTGGTTATTACAACAGCAGAGCGTGGATGTTCAAAACTAACCATTACAGACGTGGAAGCTTGCTCATTGGCACTGTTTGGTGGGCGCCGTCATGCCGTCCACTCAGTTTTCTTTCTTTGCTACCCGCGGTTCGAACTGCTGTGGGGCAGTCGATTGAGAGGGAAAGCGAACGGTACCGTTTCTATTTTTCGTATAGATATTCATTGAAGTTTAGCTGTCAATTCCATCGCTTCGCAACACTGGAAACGACCACGGGCGTGGCGGAAGCGCCACGTATATGGCGCGGCTTGTGCTACGGCGCCCGCACGCCGGAGAGAGAAGAAACACCGGCGTGCGTCGTCTGCTCCGTTTCAACTTTATTCTCCGCTGTGGTGTCGACAGATCGGCTATTAATCGCATTCACATTGGAGTGAGGCATTACTTTGCGTTCGGTGGGGTAGTTTGGAACATTCAACACACATGATGTGCTTAGCACGGACAAGTACCGCCATCCCGCGGAGCCCGACGTAACCAGTGACGGCGCACTCGCATGGTTGCCTACATGCGTGCCTCCCTATTGAATACAACCTATATTGTGCGCCGTTGCTGGAATCTTGAGGCCCGCACTAGAATGGCATTAGAATGTTAGAATGTTAACTGTCGGCGCTGGGCTCCAGATACCGCTGCAACCCTGTATGGTGTACCAGGTGAGCTTACACAAATTAGCTGCGAGGGCGCGCATTGAGCTCTTGGTTACATGTTTACAGAACGCCAAAAAGACTCGTCACTTCGGTCGGGGGGAGTTTTAAGTTGTTGTGATTGAACGTTCGCAGTGTAAGCTTCCGGGGAGAGTCATGGCAGCTTCGCTTGGGGTCTGGGTTTCTGAACCACAGGCCCGCTTTCATCCTCAGGACTGCTACTATAGCATAAGGCGCTTGCAATGAGCACGACAGTAGTGTGTGCAACAACTGCTTTTGCGCGCTTTCGGGAGCTGGAAACAAGTTACCCGCCTGCAACTTCTCATTTCTTGTGGCTTCACTCGAAATAAATGACAAGCATCCAACAGAATTCGTAGGCCTGCATGAAACTGAGAGCGTCAATAAACTACAATTGCTGTGATGTTCTAAGAACCAGCTTGGCGACGCACTATAGTCGCCCAGGTCCCTCCCGAAGACCGATACAGCTGGTCTAGAAAACAAGCACCCTCCATTGCCATACCATCACGGGCAAAAGTCGCTCAATGCTATTCCCGCTCTATTCCTTCAATAACCGACGCCATTTTATTCCGCGGGTCCGGCAGGGGAGAATAACTCTGGAGTCATTCGAACACCCGAGTGGTAATTTTGCAACTCTTAACAGCGCTGGCCGACCGTCAAAAGCATGTCGCCCATAGAAATTCTAATGGATTGCCCCCAAGAATATTATTACTCGTTGTCAAAGGAAGGATAGAGAATTCTAGAATTGTAAAAACGTTATTTTAAATTTCATGTTTTGCAAGTGCATGAAAAGTCTGTGCGGATCAGTGTGGCGTCCGTTAGTTGTCCAAATTAAGGCTGTACAAAAGCGGTCACATCTGGGCAAGTACCCCCATGAAAAAATACATGCCGATTATTGAAATGTCATCTCTAACCGCATTCGAGCACCCTGAAGTATGTTCAAAACAGAAATTTACTAACACGTAGACTTTGAGAGCAAGAACACACGATTTATTTTTGAAGAAGTTCACGTGAAAGAACAAAGAGCTGGGCCTTTTTAAATATTTCAATAATAAATCGGAGTTCTTTATCTAACTGCATGTACATTTGACTGTTTCTCCCAAAACCACTTCTTTCAATTATCCCCAGAAACTGCAGGGTGACGACACAGGTGCCTAAACTTTGCTGTACCGCTCAGCGGGCTATTTAATGCTTTCGCATTAAAAGGAGTCTTTGGACATTGATATGAACGCTCAGCAAGTGCTGGTGTTCTGATGTTCGAAAAGAGCCACTAGTCGGTGTCGTGTTGTTGCTCTTTACCAAGAGATGTTCTATACAGTATAAAAAAGGGATACTACGAGAGGATCGTGCAGAAAGGTTAATGCAATTTGGAAAGAGTTTCGTACTTACCTCTCAAAATACCATCAGAGAAGACGAAAGTGTTGCTAGATCGGTCCTGCAGGCAATTTCGCTCTAGGTGCGAATTCTCCAGCGTTTAGATTTAGCAGGGTCGTCGCTTATGAACGCTGGCGCTTTATTACGGTTTTGTAGAGATTGTACTAAAATTACCAGGACACTTGCGCACTGCCTATGCTTCGGATTCAGAAAGCACTAATGCTGGGTTACCAAATGGGCCCTCTCAGCGTCACATTTCTTGCATCTTTTTCTTGTTTGGCCCTGTATTACACGGTGAATATACGCGCTTGCATCGCCAGGCAAATGGAACATAAAAGGGAACTCTCTTGATTACTCCCTTAATCGCAACCTCTGTGTCAGCCTGCTTAAAATACTCGCGTAGGCCTGGAAGCATGTCACTGACGCGCATTTCTTGGTCTAAAGCCACAACGCATTCACTAGGCCGATTTTTAATTAGCTAGACCAGAGCCTGACTTATAACCATTTTGCTATACTTGCTGAACTGCGACGGTTTTGGGGATGCGAGCTTAGATCGTGGTGTGGAGGCCTCTGGATCGAATTTTACGTAGACCCATGCAAGTTTATCGAAATACCTTTTTAACTCAATTGAACGTTGTCTACAAGTTTACTTAGACTAAAGTTTGGTTTAGTCTGAGTATTTCTTGACCAGTTTTTATTCGGCGAGCCGTCCGATAATGCGTGTCATTAGGAGGACATTTTCTCTCCCGCCTCTGTCCCAGGGGAGCGAAATATTTAGCCTATGGAGGTACCTACTGCTTTCGCATTCATAATAATACAAGTGATATTGCATTGGCTTGGAAGGTACACACGGGCTGTGATGCTCAGCAGACCCGGATACCCCGCTCAACCTGGTGACCCGAGTAGAGGACAGCCAGTCGTAGCCAAGGAATCGCGGACTAGGATGCCTTTCACTGGGCGAAGTTCATACATCAGCCTGTGCTCGACAAATCTCTCTCTCTCTCTCTCTCTCTCTCTCTCTCTCTCTCTCTTCTTCTCCTCTCTTCTCTCTCTCTCTGTCTCTCTCTCTCTCTCTCTCTCCTCTATATGGCGAGACAAACATAGAGCCCTCGGGCTTCCTTCAATGTGCGCTTAGATCACGTATGCTCCAGGCCGTTTTGGAATTTAGTTAGCCATCAAAGAGTGGTCACACAGAGAACATTGCGAAGTTACGGCTGAGGAAGAGGAGACTGCAGGACCAGCGGGCTTCTCCTGCGGTCTTTGCCTGGTCCGTCTGCCTGTAACTGCGCTGTTTTCTATCTGACGGATGAGCCAGCACGCCAAAAGTTTCTCGCACAGTTTGGCTCTATGGCACTACGCCCGTCGCGATATCTTGTCAACTAAGTGGTAATCTTTCGCAGCAAGCTGAAAATACGGTTATGACATGATGGAGTCCATGATTTGCTTTGAACAGGTGCGTCTACGATTGGAACACACCCAAACGCGGAGGACGTCCTAGCCGCTGGGTCCGTGGTTGGTGGCTATGGAAGTACGCGCGGGACTACTTCCCGGCCCGGTTGATCAAAACGGCTGACCTCGATCCTTTCAAGAACTACATCTTGGGCTACCACCCTCATGGCATCATGTGCTTGGGTGCCTTCTCCAACTTCGTGCCCACAACCAACTATGGGAGCGTCCTGTCCCCAAGAATACGCCTCTGTGCCCTGTCGCTGAACCTGAACTTCAGGTTTCCCTTTCACAGGGAGTTCCTGCTCTCGTACGGTAGGTGAAACAGTTCACTCATTTTAAATGTTGGGTTTTGTATGAATGGGATGGATATGCAAACATCGGTGTCTGTGTAGGAAAGCGTTTTCGTGCACGCTAGCCTTACACGAACGTCAAAAATGTATTATAAGCATTGTCTGCCTTGTTTTGTCGCTGGCATACAGGTTCGATTTAGGGGATTGTTGAATTCGGCGGAAGGGCTTATTTTTTGAAGTCAACCCGTTACTCAGTACACCAGGTTTCTAAAATTTCATCGGACAACATGCGTTGCAAGCAGCAGATACACATAAATGTACATATTCGATGTTAGTGACGCTAGTCAAGTTGCTGTGAAAGCATTACAGCTAAGTTAGCAAATCGCTCTGAGAAAGGTTTAATCTTCAATTGAAATTTTATTCTGTGAGCTTAGCAACCTTGTGATCCAAAGGAGAAGCTAGACGAAAGCGTTATATGGACAAGCAGTACATGCGTCGGGCAAGTCATAGCAATTTCACAAAAACTTTGCTTTTACTAGGATAAAGTTTCCTTTGCAAAGATTGCCTCCTCACCGAGGCCTGTGATATGTCGGCGCTGGCCTTACAGGCATGTGCTCGGCAGACAGAGAGAGCCTCCAGTACATCCTCACAAAGCAGGGGACCGGCCACGCCGTCCTTATAGCAGTGGGAGGAGCCCAGGAATCTCTGGACGCCCACAGAAACAGCCACGTCATCACCCTCACCCTCATGAAGAGGAAAGGTTTCGTCCGGAACGCCATCATTTGCGGGTGAGCCCGGTGGGCCATGACCGGCTACAACCTTCACTCTAACTGCAGGGATTGATTGCTTGAATGAACAAACCAGTGGAACAACGGTGCACAGCGAGGACAAACGGATAACACAAGGAGAGTTACTGGAGGTTATCTATCTCCTCCCAATAAGCTCAGGCTTACCCGTTCGTGCAGGATTGGTGTCGTGCTTTTACGGAGTGGTTGAGATTTCGAACGTCAAACTCAAACTTTGAGTGGTCAATGAGATGGGGAAAAATATAGAAACTCTCACATCTCAACTGTCAGTGTGTAACATTGCATTGAGGGGTTCATCCACGTATACGTTTACCTTTGCACTGAATAACCTAGGGTCTGATGCATTTAATTACAGGACAATAGTTGCCAATCAAAAGACCCATTGAATACTACAGATGAGGCGTGCGCGCCTATATGGAGCACATCATGTCTCGCCTTTCAGACGGGGCGGACAGGTTTCTGAGGTCAGTCGCTTAAAAGTGCTAACGCCTTAACTTAAGAAGGCGTATGTGCACAAAAAGACCCATAACAAATTTTTGTGTTCGGAACGCTTTGAAAGGTGTCTAAGGTAGTTTTTACAGGGAGGATCATTTTTTAAAGGTTCCCAGAACCGAAATTTTCAAGCACGTAGCAGCTGTTTCCCAGTGGGCAGTATGTAGGACGGAACCACCGCAGTGGCTCAGTGGCTAAGGCGTTGTACTAGTGAGCCCAAGGACGTGGGTTCGATTCCCGTGCGCAGAGGCTGCTTTTCTGGTGTAGGCTGAAAGCAAAAGCACCTGTGGCCTCGAGATGTCGGCCCACGTTTAAAATCACCAGGGGGCCAAAATTAATCCCGAGCCCTCCGCTAATGAGCGCGTCATAAACTGTGTAGTTTTCGTGCCGTAAACCCCATAATAATTACCAATACCTAGCACTTAAGGTGGTATGAAGCCATGACTGATAGATTCAGATTTGGTTAAGGTATGTAGAAAATGAAATCTCACGAGGACACTACTAAAAAGTTCTGCCGTATTCGTTTTTATTACGGTCGATTTGCAGACGTTATGTCGAAATAGCAGCTTGTACGACTGTATGTCTAATTGACTTTGGCCTTGAGTTTCGAGGCAGTGTGCAGTTGAGAGAAACTATTTTAATGAGGCGAGAATCGAAAGGGGCTGAGGTGTGTATCCTGGCCAGCTTCTCTACGAAGAAATGTTATTGGGATGGGAAGGCGTATGAGCAGAGACCACGAGTCCGAATAACGGAGGACTGGTTGTAAAGGTGTACGTCCCCCTCCAGGACTGTTACACCAGGCTATTAAGAAAAAAAAACCCCATCACGAATATTTCGGCCTAAAAATAACGGCTTACTTTTGCGAATGCCTAGTTTTGTTTTCTGCGCCGGCGTTGTACCTCTGTTATGAGGGGGACCGGTCTCTGATTCGCGCAGATATTTCGACGCAATGAGGTATGCATCTGGTAATGAGGCGACAATGATCTGTTCAGCCAGAAGGCGATGGTTTAGTGACAAATACACCTTCTATGCGGCTAATTTAAGGGACAATTATGTAACGACGCACACATGGTAGTGCGCATCATTTTAGAAGCCTTGACACAACATTCGCGGTTGCCCTAAATGGACTTTGTCTTTCACTGTTTGTGTCTTCTAGAGCTGATTTGGTTCCCGTCTTCTCGTTCGGAGAAACCGACATCTTCCACCAGCTGAAGAACCCGCCAGGATCATGGCTGCGTTGGCTGCAGGAAAAGCTCAAGAGCTTCGCTGGCTTCGCTCCTCCGGTCTTTTATGGCCGAGGTGCTTTTTCCATACATCTGGGGATATATACCGCTCAGGCAGAAAATCGTCACGGTTGGTACGTATCAGCAGTGCTCTATACAACACTTTGCTCGTATGAAGCAAAAATAATAAAACACGACTGTGGGCTTTGCAGCAACAAATGATGCATGCTTGCAGAGTAGATGTGGTTGCAAGTGTAATGCAGATATAAGCCTAAGTACTTAAAACATGCGTTCTCTTTGTGTAAACAAGCATTTCCACGTCTATTATTTAGGCCGTAATATATTCAGCAATTAAACTTTCTGCCGGTACTTCCGGTACGCGCCTCATAAATATTCACGATCTGGAAGGCATACAAGCCCAGGCTCTACGAACTTGCCTTGGCCTACCACGGTGCACGTCAGTAGGTGCAACCGTTGCTGCGGAATGTGATCACCTTTTGTCCACTTACGGGACAACTGATACACTCAGGGCTCGTATTGGATACTTAACGAGACTGCCTGGTCATCACCTTGCGGATATCCATCTAAACGCCTCGATGCGTCTTTCACAAAGGTTGTAGCTGCCCACATCACTAGCATGCTATCCAACTATACGCCTGCGATGAGGTCTCTGCTACCACTTCGGTGAACAACGGAGCCTCGATTGTGCATTAATATTCCAGGCTATACGAAGGAGCGAGATTTTCCAACGCTAGCACTACAGCAGCGAACTCTCATTTATCCACACGAGAGATAGTGTCCGCGCCCATAATTACACCTATGTCTCTATAACATCTAGTTCTCCCGGTGCAGTGGTTATGCTACAAATTTCGATGTCCACAGTATTTAGGATAGCCCATACCAGCACTTAATTCCATGGCTGAACTAACTGCCACCCGTTGTTCCCTTCGCACCACTAGGCAAACCTCAGGCCGAAGATGGGAGATCTTCTGCGACTCAAACCCTGCGCCTCAATCGCTCCAATCAACTGTCAGTCCTGTGCCGTGCCACGGCCTCTAGATGGAAACAAGGTTCTTGTTACTATCGAGCGGCCGTGGCCGTGCCCCGCATGAACACCTGCTGGCCGAGATAAGACTATTATACGACCGTGCTGCCCAACCTGGTCATCACATTGCATTCCAGTGGCTTCCCAGTCACTGCGGCACTGTCGGCAACGAAAGTTCGGATGCTGCGGCCCGCGTGGTACTCCAAAAACGGAGACCATATCCATTCCGTTATCACGGGCGGACGCAGTTAGCACTCTCCGCAAACTACTCCAGTTGGATATCGTGATCCAGTTGGATATCGTGATCCCAGGGGATCACGATATTCAACTGTAGTACCCAAGAGTTCACAAGTTCTTGCATTATTGCGATAGAACCGCATTTTCAGCGTCATTTTCCATTAGGCCTCCCACGGTCTGATGTAATCGTTCCTTGTCGTATATAACTGGGAGTCCCCTTTACAAATGCTTACTCCAATAAGAACGGAATGGTGGACAGTCAGGCGTGGGAAGCCGGTGACACACCGGATACCATACGTCATGTTCTATGCGACTGCCCGCGTTCCTCATCGGAAAGGAGGCAGCTGTCCTCAACTTTACGGAAGCTAGACTGTCGGCGGCCGTTCTCTGAGGAGAAAATCCTGGGCCACTGGCCTTCTCCGTTATATACGCACAAGGCGATAAAAGCTGTCGTGTGCTTCCTAAAAACAGTGAACTTGTACAGAAGACGAGCGTAACACTATGCTCTATGAACTCACTGGACGTCATCGTCTATAGTACCGTAACTATAGCGTAGCTATGCTGGATGCACCTCCTTTCGCTCTGTCCTCACCTTCCCAATTCCTTTTTGTGTTGTTTTTTTTTTCAATTGTTCCGCTTTCCCACGTGTAGGATAGCAAACTAGGCCATAGCCTGGTTGTCCTTCCTGCCTTCCCTTACCTTTGTCCCTTCCTTCCTAAAGTTCCGCCATTCCTATTGTTCTTCTAGGACGCTCCAAAGTAGCACCAGAAATTAACCATTAAAATATGAACTAACGTACCAAAATCCATCAAGTATTCTCAATGTTTCGCGTTCTTAAAAAAATGGCATCCATTGTGCTTACAGGACTAAAATGAAACTAAATGTTGCGATTATGCCAGTAAAGCGTGCTCACTCGCAAACCACACTAAGAAAACAAGTTTTGTGGGAGGGAGCAAGCACAAAAACTGCAAGAGAAAAAGTTTCACTTAGAGTCCAGAGTTTAGCGTTGACAATATTGTATAAACGTGTATAACACGCCAGTTACGAGCCACCCAGTTACAAGCCATGCGGTTACAAGCCACCCAGAGTAGAGTTGAAAACTCGAAACAAAATTACCACCCCTTCCTAAAAAGGAAATGACCATGCGACCGACCCACCAGCTCATTTTCCGCAACAGAACCTATGATGTCACTCGAGAATGCTCTGCGATTGGCGGAGGCCGGCAAAAGCAAACGCATGTTAGGCAGGGCTTACAGTTTACATAGCGAGCTAAATTCCCGTGAGACATACTGCACATTCTTTTTATGACAAAAAACGGTGGAGGTAAACGGTTTGAAGTTCCGAGCGAACACGCACGCGTGTGCGCCAATGCGTACGATACTGCCGGCCGAGCTTGACATCTCGCCGTCACGCAGACGAATTTTCGGGGTTCGAGGCTCTTAGGGGCCAACGAACCGTTCCAGCACGTACAGCCGCGACCCTGCTTGGTATCTTAATCCCTTGACAGGAGGTTGTCCGTCATATCGCCAACAGCAAAGGTAAAAAAGAAACGAGGGGAGTAAGGAACAGCAAGAAGCGACGAGATAGTGCCAGTCGTCGCAGAAGTTTCGAATGATGTTGGCTTGCTGCTGTCGTTACGAGCTCGTTTCCAGTTTACAACCCCTTAAAACTTCAGTTGTTCGAATACTTTACAATGAAATTTCGTTGCTGCGTTTTGAAATGCCCATGTAGTACGGCAAAAATCGTCGAGGGAGTGCGACATCCCCGCCGGTGAGGAATCTCCTTTCATGTGCTGTCCCAACGACGAACCTCGGCAAGCAAGTGGCTACGTTTTGTGAACTTCGCAAACGGAGGAGAAAGAGAGCTAAGAAGAAGAAACATCCCCTCGCGAGGGGCACGATCAAATGCAGAGCATTTCTGTGGGGGGGGCGCGCCTGCAAGTCGTATGGATTACGTATGGTTGTTGTTGTAATTGTTGTCTTCCAGCGTAGACATTGTCGATGAAGTCGATGTGAAACGTGCCGTGAACCCCCTGCCGCGGCTATGACGCAACGTGGAGCGGCTATGACGCAACGTGGCGCGGCTGACGCAACACAATCCACTTTAATCCAAATACAAATCCAATCCGAATCCAATCCGAATCCAATCCGAATCCAAATCCAAATCCAAACCCAAAATCCAAGCCAATCCAAGCCAATCGAATCCAATCCAATCCAATGCCCCTCGCGAGAGAGTGTTATAGCGCCGAAATCGCCACCACGCGAACGCGTGATGCTGACGTCACGATCACGCCACAGATGTTAGCGACCGCAGCACGCGCGAACGACATATGTGGTTTAAGCGCGAACCGACCGCGGCGAGAGAGCGCGATGCGAGCGCCCCACCTGTTCTTGCGCGCGAACCTAACGCGGCGAGAGAGGGTGTTGCGCACGTCCCCCCTGTTGTGCGCCCGAACCGAACGCGGCGAGAGAGGGCGTTGCGAGCGGAGAGAAGGCGAGGAGGACGCGGGGGAGAGGGGCACCTCTGGCCGACGGTTGAATGAGTCAAGGATATAAGGCACGTTCGTAACCTTCCGTTCTGTGTCTGCTTTGTGGCTCAGTTGGTAGAGTACCGTGCACCTTGCGTTCCGCCCGCACAGTCGTAGGATCGAAACCTGGCGCGCCGCAAGTATTTATATAGTGTAGGGGGAGCGATGCGGACCGCGGACCACGGACGCCAACGCGGGTGACATCGTGAGTTACCTGAAATGCTCTGCATTTAATAAAGAAAGTACGAGTGTGCTCGCTTCATTTCCGAGGAAGTGATTTACGGCAGGGACCCTTACGTTAGCTCACTCCTGGGACATGCTGGCGCTCGTCGCCGACTTCGTCAAATCGCCGTCAAAGCGCTCTGACCTTGGGGGGAAAAAATGCCGTACACACCGCTCATTGACGCTCGTATCTTCTGGTCGAAGCAGAGAGCTCGCGCGAACGGCTTCCAACAAGACACCGGCCAACTGGCATAAGCGATACTGTCTACTGCAATTGAACTATTTAACCGTAATAAAAATACGGCACATACGTACAAGTCTGTATTGGTCCGCCGCGACGGGGCTGACCGAGACAGCGGTGCCGACGGCAGGGCGTTCGTCTGTTGTGGCTATCGCGGATGGTCGCTTCGGGTCCATCCGCGTATCCCACAACTCCTGCCGCTCGTGCACTTAGAAGCATTGAGCGTTCGAGTGGTTGTGAGGTTGTTAAATGCAAGCACGAGCTCCTCGGCGAGAGCTTTGTTCTCCGGATCAAGCGATTCCATGACTAGGGCTTGCGAGTGCACTAGGTTTTATCTAGTATTTTTAAAATGGCCGCCGTCTCGGTCGACTCCCGCGTGTGGGTGCTATAGGGAGACGACATACTAAGTATCTGTTTCATGGACCGGCTCGTATGACGCCATTGTTCACGTCACGAAATGTGCAATTTTAGCGGGATTTTAAAATTTTGGCTTAAATTGCCTTATTTCTCAGTGAATGAATAAAGCAGCATTTGCTTCCGGGGAAAGCGCTGGGGTACTATGAAACACCTAATCTTTCGAATAAAAACAAACTTTTGTTTTCTCTCATGGCTCCTTTAAGGGGCCTGGCCCCTAAAAGATACAATTATCCATAATTTATTGCCGACACGCCCTAAGCGCTGAATATATGATATTCTTAATCTTCAAACACCTGGAACGTACGTAGCCTAGTTATGTCATCATGCCTAAACAGCTAGAGTGGCGTCCGAGCTTTCCGCATTACTATCGGATGCCTTCCTTGACTAAATTTTGTTGTTGGCAAGCTCCTCAGTTGTACATGCCCTTTGATAGTTGCTCGTGGACACATAGCATAAGTCGGCAGGCCAACGCACGAGTGCACTCCCACAACCCCCCTCTCCACTCACGAGTGATTGGTGAGTGAGCCTCGCCATCGTTTTGGACTGGCGAGTGCGACCGCCACTGGCAGTGAGCCCCGCTCACCACTCGCGAGTGTGAGCGCACTGAACCCTCGCGAGTGCTGGGCCCCACTCACTACTCACGAGTGGCGAATGCACTCGCGTTACTCGCGCGATCTGCGGGGCTTACCGCGATGAACGCCACTCTTGCGTTGGTACTCGCTGTTGGCTTTTCGTCGCAGGAGCCACTCGCTGTGATGTTTGTTCATGGCGCGATTGCGCTTAGCTTCAGTAGTATTTCGTCGCTGCACTTTTGCTACGAGGCACCGTGAAGTTAACTCCCTGTGGTGGCGTGTTGATTTAGGAATACGATTTCAATAGACTTCTGACGCTGTAATGCAGTGATACTTTTCCATGTCACGACTCATGGAGGGACTGCTGCGCACACTCGCGTGCGAGTGGTGACGATGAGTGGTGAGTGCGAGTGTATGCGAGTTGTGACGGCGATGGGTAAGCGTGAGCCCGAGTGACGGCGAGTGGTGAGTGCGAATGAGCACGATTGGTGAGGTAAAGTGGCGAATGTGAGCTGCGCGAGTCAGTGCGAGTGGTGAGCGAGAGTGGGTTCGAGGGGCGACGGCGAGAGGAGGCGTTAGCGCGAGTGAGTGCGAGCGGTGACGGTGAGTGATGAGCGTGAGTGCGAGCGCTGGGGGCGATATGTGAGCGCGAGTGCGTGAAGAAAAATATATTTTTTGAGTGAGTGGCGTTTAGTTTTGCCGAGGTATGACACAGTACATTAGTTTTAAATACAAAGACTGGACAGGGCAGATTTTCCAGTTTTCATGGACAGAAACGAAATACCAGCGCAATTTTTAAGTCTAAGAATTGGGGTTTGTCCCGCTATTATCATAAATGACCCCTCCCGCATGTTAAAGAAGCTATTTTTTTTTGCGTGAGGCGAACAGGACATTCTTGTTTTGGTTTTGTGTTCACCGCCACATTGTGTGTTGCTACTATTTCTTCTGAATCCTCTTTTGTTAACATCAGCCCGAGTGGTTACTTGGACGGCTTTAAATTTGTATGCGCAGTGTTTTTTTCTCGGAAAGTATTCTTTCTATTCACATTCATGAAGCCGTGTTGCTACAATGTGGCAGCTGTAGAAAAACTGTGCTTTCCAAATTTCCTTACTTCGGCCCAACGTTATTGCGAAGTGTAGTTCCTGTTACTTTTGGTACGTAATATCTGTTACAGCTCTGTTCTCGATTACCGCATGTGTAGAACAAAAATTTCGGTTCATGTTTTTACAATAAACTAAGAGACAAGTTTAAGAGCTCCTCTCTCCGACTTTCTGAAGAGGTATAGTCTCCGCCACCCATCACTTCATCCATAACGTATTAAAGTTTACTTCCCCATTTTCATGCCAATTCAAATTCCGCACTTGCACATCTATGGTTTTAGTGCTCCGTGCCCGAACTGCATTAGGTGTCAGCACTCGGACCCTTCAATTGCTATTTTCCCAATAGCTGTCGACGGCGATACTCCCAAGCATCTGGTTTCTTTAGTCACGAGAGTTTGGTTTCACAACTTGTTTCTGGCGGGTCATTGTGGTCGCATCGTTCTCGGTTTAGTGATTTGCCTCACTGACGTAATTTTTGCGTGTTGACCACGTTCTTAGCTGTTGTGTCGATATGTTTTTTAACACGAAAGTGTTTTATTCCGGGATACACCATGATTTCACTGACATCATATCCGTCACGGAAATGACGCCAGTACACGAAGCAGTGGGCCTGTCAAGGGTGCACCCCTGCAGACGGGGTGTTCTTGCGGGGAAGCAACGTTTAGTACTAAAGAGTGCGTTATAATTAGGGTTCAAAGTTTTAGGTTTTTATATTCTAACACGAAAGTTTTATGCCGGGATACAGAAGGTTTCACTGACGTCATATCCGTCACTGAAATGACGCCCGTACACTTTTGGCGAAGCGACCCGCCAGCAGGACGTCGCTCGCCAAGCACACCCACAAGACAGCCGCCGACCCGTAAATCATGATCAGCTGCAGATTTTGCTGCGTTTCACTTTAGTGTTTTCCGATTCCTATAACAGAGGAATCAACCAGTTTTTTTTCTACTTTCAGTGGGCAAGCCTATCCCCGTTGAAAGGAACGAAAGCCCGACAGAAGAGGAAGTGGACAGACTGCACGCACAATACGTCGAGGCCTTGAAGGAGCTATTTGAAGACCACAAGTATCAATGCGGCTACGAGGAACGGACTCTCAGTATAGTGTGAACAACTTGAGGAATGCGGCGCGCTCGACAGCCATCTCGAACGCCTGACAAGGACATTACGCAGTGCCGGTGCCCTACAGAACGCCCAAATATTTATCCGCTGTATCTACGTTTCTGTACGCCGTTGAGAAGAAAAAAAACTTGTAGCCCTATTTCAGTTACCTACGTACCACTGCAAATATTCATTTTGTAGGTTGTGTTCATCTGCGGATAATTACAGTAATTTCGCCCCCGTATTCAGATGGTGAGTGTTTTTTTTTTTTCAACTCTGAGGACGAGAGGGGCTTGCGCGACTAGGTAGAGAGCGACCGTGCGGTTGGAAAATTTCATGGGGGCTGCAAAGATGAAGTGGCCCTAAAGCTTGCCTATCACAACACTTATGGTTAAAAGATTCTATATAGATAATATTGGAAGAAGATGATGTATTTAGCTTGGAGCATAGTCTTCCCGCCATCACACCCTACAAATGTGATGATAAAAACCTTCGAGGGCATTTAAATACTTAATATCGGTTGTCAACGCGAAATCTTTAATTCTCCAATGTAACGCCACTGGATGCTTTTGTAGGTTTCCCCCTGCGAGCATCCTTCGCGCGTTAGGCTGCGTTGTTCCTCTTCCTTACTTGTCTGCTGCGCGCACAAGCGGACTGGCCGAGAGCGCAGTGGCCTGTCGCCGCGCCGGACGCTGAACTCTGTTTCCCAGGGGTTGCCTAACCAATTGAGGCCGTGCTGGAGTTTTAACAGGTTACGAGGCTCACTGAGTGATTTCCCGTGGTCACTAGGCGTCCGCAGCTTCCCTGGTAGTAGGCCGGGCTGATCAGGCGTCCTCCGAAACGTGTAATCACCGCCAAACAGAAACGTACACGGCGGCGCCGTCAAGTGTGTGCTTGTCTGCAGATGGAAACGGACGTTAAAAAAAAAAAACGATATACGATGTAGATAAACGTGCTAAAAGTGTCCTAATTAAAATTTAAGTGAGTAGGTAGCACAAGATCACCCGAATTTTCAAACCAGTTTTCAAATAACCAGCTGCCAGTCACAGCCGCATGCTCTGACGTACGATGGCTGGGCCACGCGGCGAATTGCCGCCACGAGACGACACAAAAAAAAAACGAAAACAAAGTGCAGCATTCTCAAGCCAGTTAAAATAAGTGCATCAAAGTACTTTTGTGAAGAGGGCGTTCACTGCTGCCAAACGAAGGTAAGTCGCAATAAAGATTTGCACACAGCGGGTGGCCGTAAGAGTAGTGCCTAAGATCGTTCGAAATAAAGAACCAACCAACCAATCACTCGCTGAACACCCCACAGCCGCACGCTATCGCGCCCGCATCGCAATACAAACAAGAGTAGATGTCCGCTGCCTTTTCCATGTGATTGAGTGAAAAAGTCTGTTTCGGAAGCCGAGAAACAGTCCCCACGAAATTGCGAAGCGTTCCAAAGCATTACCTTCGTTCGCATTACACAAAACAAGTAGAGCCTGAAAGGTATGGAGCATGGAATGACGCAGTTACGGATACCACCCGCACGGTTCGAGGTGCGCGGTCTGCGGTAAGAACGTAGCGTTGGCTTTGGCCATTAAGCGACAAAGGTATAGCTCTAGCGACAGCGTTTCACAGCTCGCCAAAACAATTTAAGGCACAAACTGAGTTAGAAATTTGCGAAAGAAGCTGATAATGTGGCTGAAAATGGTTCTGCAAATCGTTATCTGCAGCGTTCATAAAAGCGGCCATCAAATTCCCCCGCCTTCGTGCTAAGCCAAAAGATTTCTTGGCAGCCGAGGTGGCTGCCCCGAAAGTCTTGGATCTTGTTTCAAGCTGCAACAACAGGCGCCCTTCTCAAACTGGTGCAAGTAACCAGGCCCCTTCCACGACCCCGTGCGCCCGCCATGGCACACGAGGCACACGTGAGGCGCACGAGTCTATCCCCCTAGCATCTTTAAGCATTGGCCCTTTGAATCGTCCCGTACTGTGGCGTACCTCCAGCCCAGCAATGGTCGGCATCATGGAGTACGCGCATTCTGGTCGGGCTCCGTCTGACGGACCTGGTCAAAGCGTGAAGGCCCGCTTGGGCCCCGTTAAAAAGTCTGTGTGCGGGCTCACAGGGACGGTTCGGAGCGCAGGCTCGTAGGAAGAACTTGCCACTTGCCGATTCAGTTTCTTGCGAAAACGTGGGCAATGGTAGGATTCAAATCCCTGTTTTTTAGGCCTTGCGTTCAGCTTCGAATTTCCAAATTTAGCCACTACCTCGGGTAACAGAGCTCAGCAGGTCTCGAGTCTGGTTCCTTGTGCACAAATGGGCACCAATTTGCATTACTGGACCAATAGCAGAAGTCGCGTGAAACTACCCTACATCGGCCTTGGCTGCTTCCACATCTGGAAGCTTTCCCGAGAAACACTGTACTTCCATTACAGCAACACAGGGCGAGATCTGCAGGCTCGGAATACGTCCACAAGTCTTCCTTACATGACGCTATAACGGATCTGCAATAAGTCGTCCCAGTTTTCTTATGAGTGAAATAAAGGAAACATCTGTCTACAAAAGAGAACGGGGTCGTCGTTACTGCGCAGCCATCACGCAGTAGCCAACGTGCCGCTTGCGCGAGCTCTGGCATGGATGTTGAGCTCGTAGCGATACGAAGTTGGTCAAAGTTTGCCGCTTGTTTCCAAATCCATCGTATAGTCTCTTGAGATATCCTGGGACACTCAAGCGATCTGAAATATTGAAAAGCTGTCATTCCCAGCAATGTATACATTTTAAAGTTCGTCATGGTTTGAAGCATTGGACCTATTTGACCTAACATGGAAGCTTTGAATTATATTTAACATTTCTGGTAGGAATAGCTGAAAAACCTGCCGCGGTGGCTCAGGGGCTAAGGCGTTGTGCTGCTGAGCACGAGGACGTGGGTTCCATTTCGGCCGCGGCGGCCGCTTTTCTGATGGGAGCGAAACGCATAAACACCCGTGTGTTCGAGATTTCGGTGCACTTAATGATGCCCAGGTGGTAAAATTAAATCTGGAGCCCTCCACTATGGCGCGCCTCATCGCCTGCGTTGCGTCGACGCATTAAACCCAACAATCATCAATAGCTGAAAGAACAAAAAAGGAGATTTTATTCTAAGCTACACGAACGGCATCGGTTTCTAAGAGCAGCGTTGCTAATTACAATTCGGAAGCTATGCACAGTGCAGACCTTCTAGTTGACAAAAACTGCGGCGGTTTTGGGCCCCAAAAGAGGCTGCTTCTTGAAACATGGGCGTGACGAAATATAGCATTGCCATATCTCAGTAGTTTTTTTGCAAATTTCTGCACACACGAGGAAGTATTGGTATTTCCGCCTTTTTATCAAGATCTATAGGGTTCTCCCCCCGAAATTTTTGTGAGCAGTACAAAAAAAAAAAAAGAGTTGATTGGCTTTGCGCAAAGAAACGGTCGTTTCCAGGACTTCCCCTGATGAAACAAAACTTCAGCTCACCGAGCACATTAGTGATAAATTGGCCACGGCCTCAGAAATTAATGTGATGACACGGAAAGGCGTTTGTTATTGGATCAAGAAATCGCAGCACTGAAATTATTCTCATATATAGTGTTAACGGTTGCGGGTAGGTCTTAATCTCAAAACCACCCTAGCGCTCCCGTCTTCTACGTCGTCGACGGGTCACGCGTTGCTTGAGCGGCCGGAGTCTTTGTATACTCCGGCGCTGCCGGTGGACGATGGTCGGTGCAGGCTGGAGGGCAAGGAGCCGGGTTGCTACGTCCCCGCACGCCGTGATGTCCCGTGCAGCACGGCGTGTCCCGCACGCAGAGAAGCCGAGATGGCGTGGCCGCCAAGCACCGACCACCGTCCACCGGCAGCGCCGGTGTAGAACGACTACGGCCGCTCAAGCAACGCGTGACCCGTCGCCGACGTAGAAGACAGGAGCGCTAGGGTGGTTTGGAGATTAAACCCACTAGGAGGATGGACACTGCAGCAGCGTGTGGAGGATCGTCGGAGTCAAACCTACCCGCAACCATGAACACTGTCTCCTGGAGCCCGTACCTACAACTATATAGATGCGGGCTCTTCTCGCTCATCGCAAGGCTGTCATTAATTTTAACGATCTGTGCTCTGACGTCACTCCGCTTCCCTCCATAGGCACCCCACAGGAGCAGTTCTCTCCCCACTGCTCTTAAATATCGCTCTGATAAACCTCCGCCCCTTCTTGCTATATCCCCTAGCTTCGCCCCAGTTTGTATGCTGACGACGTCACGCTGCGGGTTCCAGGTGGCAGTGACCCACACATAATACTCTCCAGCCGGGGGCCCATTGTGCCGCTGCCCATGCTCGTGATGTTGGTTTAACTTGTTCCCCCCGAGAAGGCAGAGCTGCTGCTTTTCTTGCCCAACATTCACAAACGCCAGACGCACACACTTCCTTGCCTCTCCCGCCTGCACCGCATATACCTCGCTCTGTACTCCTCACCCCACTGCCCCACTTGTCGGGTGGTCCAAGCCCATGGATCAGCTCCTCTGGCAATGCCCGCCCAACCAATTCCCCTGATATTGAGACGGTGAGCACTGGGCGAGGTGTTGGGCAGCTCGGATACAGCGGTGCAAGAAGCCATCCCGCGCCGAAGGCGGCGGCGCCATCTTCCCGGGTGTAAGCGAAACCCGCCGTCGCCGCCGCTCCTGTGAAAGTTGCCCACGCCGCTGCTCGAAGCGCCTGAGGCGCCTCGTCTATCAACCGCGTACAGAGTCGGGATCGCGGGGTTTCCACAATTGCCTCATGGTTCGATTGAGTACGGGTGCTGGAGCTTGAGATTTTTTGACCATACACTGAAGCAAATAGGGGAACAGCGCAACACAGACCAAACACGACAAGAAGAAAGTGACAACCACGAGCGCCGCTCTGTAGAGCACGATAACCGTTTTGTAGAATGCGGTAAAGGCGTCGTCGATTCAATTCCGCTGTCCTATGGGAAAACGTGCGTAGGCCAAAAGGGACGATGCCTCAATAAAGATAAAAGAACATAACTAGAACGTACATAAGGCGATTAGTGGCACTTAAAGGCACATTCCCACTGGCGATGTGCCTGTCGCGCGACGAAAAGCGACCGTCGCAAAGCGACGAGCCGGCCGTCGCCTTTTCGGCGTTTTGCGACGGTGGAGCCGGTAGCTCTCGGTCCGAATTTCCTCGTCGCGCGACGGCCCCGCAAAACCGGTAAGCCAATCATGGCCGCGGAGTAGGCTGACGTAGCCGGAAACGAAACATTTCTTTACATCCGGTATGCAAACGCTGCGGGCGGGCGCAACGTATAAACGTTGGGCGGGCGGGCGAGGACGAGCCGCCGCCGCCACCGCCGCTGGCTCGCTCGGCCAGGCGCTTGGCCCGCTATCGCTGTACCCGCCGGTCGGGCCGGCAAGCAACTTCCCGTGTGCATCGGTTCTTTGGTCAGTGGCTTCAGCGTACGCGTGCACTAATCAACGACTAGCGGTGGAACTCATCAGTGTGGAGGAGCGTGTATGGATTGTAAAAGCAAGTAATCATCGTATAGAGCTAGGTGGACAGCGAGACGGTAGGTTGACTTGCAGCCTCTCGTTCTATCGGCGACTGGTAAACACGCGTAGAGTTCGGGGCGTCAGAACTTGCGCCTGTGAAAAGAAGCGACATTTGGGCCGTGATGCGGGTGTTGTGGCTGAAAGCTGCGTGTGCTTTCGTAGCGCCTGAGCCCTTTAAAAGCCTTTACAGTTGGGTTATTTCGGGTTTCCACAATTACCTCATGGTGCGATTGAGCACAGGTGCTTGAGATTCCTTGACCATACTCTGAACCATTAGGGAACAGCGCAACACAGATCCAAAACGACAAGAAGAAAGTGACAACCACGAGCGCCGCTCTGTAAAGCACGATAACCGTTTGTAGAATGCGGTGAAGGCGTCGTCGATTCAATTCCGCTGTCCTAGTGGAAAACGTGCGTAGGCCAACGGGACGATGCCTCAATGAAAGATAAAGAACATAACTAGAACGTACATAGGGATATGTGCCTTAAGTGTCCACTGTCGGAATTGGTACGGCTGCGCCCCAATATTTCCAAAAAACAGGCCATTGCAAAACGCAAAGATACAATAACGAGAAACAAATGAAGCCGCAGAAATAGAGCGCCGAAAGAAAATAAAATGTGTTAGCGTACCCTCGTTGTCCCTCTCGCAGAAAGAGATTAATTTTCTGTCCTACAGTTAGTTCAGAACGTGTTTGTGGCACATGGCGTCGCTGCAGCATGACCACCAGTTTGGTGTTATTATCTGGCGTTCGTGTTATTTCTGCTCTTCTTATATTTTGACTGTCAGAATATATACGTGACATGCCGAAAAATAGTTTTAAGTCATCGCTCAAGGTTGTCACTTTCTTCTTGTTGTGTTTGGTCTGTGTAGCGCTGTTCCCTTATTTGTAATCATGTACACACTCGCCCAAGCCTTAGCATTTGCACACTGACGCAGTTGATCAGACAAGGAGGGAGATCATTTAATTATTCCATGGTGATTTTAAGGGCTTAGACTACTGATTTGGATCGAATTCGGACAAAGAAAAATTTGAGTGCCGTTGGTCTTTAAGGTTGGAGAACGCTCCCGTGAAGCTCGCGCTTCTCCAACGACTTGCACGGCGCTCCGGCGGGCGCAGGGATGCGTTTTCCGGGGTTCCTCTGCTACACCGGCACTCCGTATCGCCGTCGCCATCGCATGTTTACAACTAACCGCATAGAAAAATTTGAGTGCCGTTGGTCTTTAAGGTTGGAGACCTCCGTTCCGAAATGATTTCGTGTGGAAGCATGGGAACTCCACAAGGAGCGGTCTTGTCCTCCATATTGTTTATAGCCCCGATAATTATCCCCAAGAAGCTGGCCGAAATCGCGGATATTTATCACGGAATATATGCCGACGAATATGGATTAACAAAGGATCGGCAGGAACAATGTGAGAACGCCTCCAACAAGCCGCCAACGTAGTTCAGGCCTATGCAAAAGGTTGCGGACTAACCTTCGCCCCTCAAAAATCCGAGCTCTTACCCTTGCAAAAGAGGCGACGCGACAGAGCTATGGACATAAGGATATCACTGGACGGACATAGTATGCTTTCTTCTTGAACAATTAAGATATTGGGCATGACCTATCAAGCAAATTGCAAAAACAACCAGCTAATCCAAACACTAGAAGCAACTACAGTGCAAATAGTTAGGATGCTCCAAAGGATTGCGAATCAGAACCACGGCATGAAAGAGCAAGACATGCTACGTTTGTCCGAAGCGTTCATTGTTTCTCGAATAACCTGCGTCACCCCTTGCACTATCTTTGAGGTGCGAGAAAAGCAGAAGATGCATATATGGACCAGGTTCCTGATACGATGCCAGCCTTTTCTGCGGCTAGACCGCCCTGGCTCTACCATCAGGTGACGGACAACAAGCCTCTGGCAAGACTACATGTCCGAACCTCTGGCCTTCATCAACCTCCGGATGCAAGCCCTCCTTCATGTCGGTCACTGGGCGCCTGCGACGCGGCCAAGAGTCATGCAGGCTTTCGTGGACGCCGGGGAAACACGACTCCCTCGTAACTACAGCCTTGGCTTGTCCTTCTCACCCAATCGTAAACCAGAGCTGCGCCTACGAGACCCTCCGCCCTCTACCAAGCCTAGGTGTTGGCAGAACTTAGTGCTATTCGGGATGGTCTCCAAGCACTTGCATCGACAGTAACTTCCGGCATGAAACTGGAAATGTACACGGACTCCACGGCAGCGATACGTGATCAACGTCGCGTTGCGCGTAGCACCAGCATGTCGGCACGTATTCACGCGATCCTGGACACATACCCATGCCCTGTGCGTGTTTTGTGGGTTCGCCGGGATATGCTTCCTGCCCACATAGCGGCGCATCGCGCCTGTCGCCGTATAGACCTTCCACGGCCGCTACCACTTCTTCCGGTGTCCACCCTAGAAGAACTGCTGGTGGAAAAGGAGAGCCTCCGCCGCGCCACGCGTGCTTTACTTCCACCGCGTGGAACTGACCTCCCCAGTGGGCTCGCTCGCTGGGAGGAGGTCCTGCTGCGGAGGCTTCGAGTTGGGGTAGCCTTATCCCCAGCAGTGACCCACGCTTGGCCTGCCCGCTATCATTCATGTTTGCGGACACCTGTCCCTTTTGTACGGTCCCTGTGCCCGAAGCCGACACGAGCCACTTTCTATGGACCTGCCCTGCCCTTCAAACCTCTCGCCTGCAACACCTCCGGGGCACAGGGCTCCATCCTGGGAGACCCCCTGATCTACAGCGGTGGATATGGGGCCCTCAGTACCGGTCTCTGCTGACGTTTCTGCGTGAAACAAATGTGATGTTGTATATATAACTGTTATGCCGTAAGGCAGACTCCCGCAAAAAAAACACGAAAGAAAAAAACGCAATTATCCGCAAAGCGTACAAAAAAGCCCTAGCTTTGCCCACAAGTGCATCAACTGCTCGACTGCAAGCACTTGGACTGCATAACACTCTAGAAGAACTGATTGAAGCCCACCTCGCTGCCTAGAGAACAGGCCTAGCCATTACCTCCCCTGGACGCCACGTGCTCCAACGCCTAGGCTACGCACTCCCACAAACCATCGGAACGATGTCGTACATCCCACTGGACATTCGGTCAATGCTACGAGTACCCCACTTCCATGGAACATGAACCCTCGACACCATAAATGGAGAAGATAAGCCAGAGCCGAAGCCCTCGAAAACCTACAGGGAGAATCTACCACCACTGTGTATACGGATGCAGCGGACTACGCGGCGCGTGCGAACACCAAAACTGCAGTTGGCCCCCCCCCCCCCCCTTGCCTTCATCACGAGCATAAGTCTAAAGCAGTGCACTACCCTCCAAGCGGAGGAGACAGCGATCGCATTAGCCATTGCGCAGACTCAAGCCAGTACCATCATCACTGACTCCCAAGCCGCTTGTCGTACGTATATGGCGGGAAGAATTTCCAAAACAGCAATGCAGGTTGTAGCCCAGAATCCTCCCAAAAGAAACCTATCAATAATTTGAACGCCTGCCCATTCGTTACTCCGAGGAAATCAAGCAGCCCACGCGTTCACCCGAGGTCTTGCAAACCGGGCACCGTTGGAGGATGACGACTGGGAAGATCACCCTCTCGCTGCCTTCAGCGATATAACGGAACGCTACAAGCTATCCCGACGCACTTACCCGCCAGGAGCTGACTCGCTGTCCAAGCAACAAGTGACCTTCCGCCGTCTACAAACAGACACGTTGCCACACTCCACGAGACTGCACGCCATTAACCCCACATTCTGTACCCCCCGTACAATTACTGCGGCCAACACGCTACTCTATATCATACGTTATGGGAGTGCCTGAATAACCCAGGCTTGAAACCGATTCCCAGACGTATACCTACGAGCAGTGGGAGAGTGAGCTTGCCAGCTCTAGCCCGACTAGGCAGTTATGGCTGACCGAAAGGGCGAAGACGGCGGGCAGAACCAACGGAGTCCTGGACTAAGGACCCTGCCCATTTACCAGCTCTTCAGTCGAATAAAGTTTTTTTTTTTTCCTCCTTCGGTAATGAAGTGTAGGAGGGGGAAGGATGATTATGCCCCACAATGGGGTAAAGCGTATGAGGATTGGTAGTTGATTGATTGTAGGGTTTAACGCGCCGACGCAAGAGGATTGGTAGTGTTTCCAACGGTGGGTGGATGTGCTGGGTATGTAATGCTAAAATGTGCCAATGTATTGTAAAAGGTGTTGGTTTTCTGAAGGTGCAGAGCGATTTTTTTTTCCTCGGGCAGTTTCGCGTCAGATCAGGGGTAAGTACTCCAACAAAATGACATGCAACACCGCCATCCCGCGCAAAGTAGGCATACCACTACAGTGCTTCCACCGACGTAGCATAGTGCTCAACATAAAAAAAAAATATTTCAAAATCCACCATCAGCCACAGTAAAGATCGTTTCCCCGAAGTCCGGTGTCGATCAGGAACCCAATCGCCCGGGCTCCGGTTGATTTGGCAGGAGGCTGGCAGGGCGAAGGTGTTGAAGTTCTTGGAGACGGTGGTCGAATTGACGAACTCAAGGCGTTGGGGCTGATTAATGAAACGAAGAGTTTATATGCAGCTATTTACAGTAGGAAAACTAGGTACATGAGATATAAAGAAAAAACTGCAAACTTCACGTAGACGCTAGCTCTGAGTGCGCACAAATCACTCGAGCTCCTCAACTTCGTCTAACTCTCCTATTTTCGGAGCGTACACAAACCGTTCGAGAAACGACGGCCGAGACTCTGTCTCGCCGCAAGATCCGTCTAGTTGCCCGGTACGGCGCTGCACCCTAAACCTCCGACGCGATCTTAACCTCGACTAGGGGGCTCACAAATCCCAACCTAGCATTAACGGTCGAGACTCCTTGTCCCGCCGGGAACTGCCCCGCTCGGCGCTCAGACAAGAACGATTTCCAACGGCCAAGTTCGGCCTCATAAAACCTCGAGATCACCCTCTCTCGGGAACGCCCCTGTAGCGTTCGTACACGCGTATGGGAGTGCCCAAATTCACGTAGACAGCTGGCACTCAGCACGCCCCGGAATATTCATTGAGGCGCCGCCACCTTTGGGTCAACGGCACGCTCGCAGACGAGCAGGTTCGTGCGACCCCGCGGGGTGAAAGTGAAAGACGGCGACAGTGCATCATGCTGACCAGGGCGCATTAACAATGGAGACTCGTGCGGCAGTTGTCCCGACGCGGGTAATCCCACCACCTCCGCGCGTCAGGTAGACGTTCCCGGAATCCGGCGGCGCTGTCTGCTTTCTCAATGAGGGATTATCCTTGTGGTATGCGGTGGGCCAACAATCCGTCTCCCGTGCACGCCGTGACGAATTGGCGACGGCAGCAGCGCAGTGCTGGCAGTGCTACGTCGCTAGACAGAGCGGCGGGTTCTCACGCGCAGCCCGGGCGCCTGGCCGCTAATCTCATAAGTGGACCTTACAGCCACTATAACCGAAACCGTCACGACGCGAAGAATACACGCCAGACATGCCTTCTTCAGGTGACATAATCTTCAGGTGACATAAAAGATGACATAATCCTGATCGACATAACATTATGCACAAAGGATCAGATAGCTTGAAATGAAATGCAATGCTTTTACATTCCAAGACGTCAGCAGTGAAGCGTCTCTTCGGAGGTTTATGTTTTAATTCTACGGGAACTGTTAAGAGAGAAGCTTTGAACCCAAGCTGTCAGTATAAGCGTTTAGAGCTTCTTTACGAAACAAAAATTTAGAGCAGAAACATATCACAGGGTCGTTTTCCGAATTGAACGCGTACTATGCATGAGGGTATGTTTTGTCATTTCAGGCGTCTTTTACAGAGTCATTTTTGTTTTTTATCTCACTTTTTGCGGCAATACTTGCTGAACATTTTTCTTATATTCTAGAGCACTACAAGGCCGAAGAAAACGACAATTATAGTTTACGTGTAAAGTTAAATAATAAAGACGCGTTTGTATTGTAATAAAGACGACATAAGACCTTGTAATAAAGACGACATTAAAGACGTTGTAAATAAAAATTTCCCCGCATTTCCCCGAGGGGAAGAATGTGAAAGTGCGAATGCAGGAGTTGAATTTGCCGTGGTTCGGTAATGTTCGCGAAAGAGAGATCACACACACACACACAACTACAAAGAAAGAAAGATGCATTTATTCACAGACACCTATTTGTGTTGTCGTTGTACTTGATTGCTAGAGCGGATCTCAGCTTTGAAATTTCGTGTCAGTACTCCTGTAGCGGGTGCATTAGCCCTTCTCACGCCCGATTCCTGGCCAATCCCCCACGTGGGTATGTGCCATGTCAGCGGCCAGGCAGCGCGCGCCCATCTCCCCCCGTTGCCAAGGAAGACGAGGAGATTCCTGCCAATCTCCCATGTGGGGATGTGCCATCTCCCCCCGTTGCAAGGAAGACGAGGAGCGCGCGCACCCGCAGCTGTTGCTATGTGGACGGACGGCGGTCAACGGAATTCAGGGTCGCTTATAAAGTGCATTCGCACTTAAAAGACGTTGTAATAAGACGACATGTATTGGTGAGCACGTTCTGCCCAGGCTTGTCGCTTCGCAACGACATCGGGATGGATTGATCCACGTTGCTCTTGGCGGCATTTTCGTTACAGACGGGTCCTTCAACTCCGGTGTAATCTGCATGATGTAGCGAAACACCCGCTCTCCTCTCATTTTTTTTCTTGGAAGGAGACAAAAAAGATACCTGTGTATGACCCTTTGCTCGCTCAGGTTCAAATTTTTCGTGCGCCGCTCGGAAGCGCTGTTCTCCTTCCGGGAGAGAATACGCGCTGGCAGGCGATGGTAATCGGCAAGAAGGGTAGGTCACCTTGTCGCTCATCGAGCTGCGCGGTAACAATCTTGACCCAGTAACAACCTTAAATATAAAACCCACTGCATTCAAGGTGCATGCCTCTCGGTGCCAAAAATATTTGGTCGTAGGTACTACTAGCAAGCACGTTTTTGTAGCGTTAGCTACACTGGCCGAGGCTGAGCAGTTTCGCGTGGACCTTGAAGGGCCGTGCTGCGCAAGCGCGAGGAGCTTTGGTTTGGATTGAATTGGACCGGATTAAATTGGATTGTATTGGTGTAGATTGGAAATCCAATCCAGTTGGAGTGCGGGTGTGTAAAGAATTGCGTCTGCACATCCGACGGTCTGCGCATTCCAGAGGAGTGACGTCATAGCCACGGCAGAAGCACTGGCGCCGGCGCGTGCCCAGCTGTGCGCCTCGGTTGCGCAGTAGCCAAGTCTGACGCTGCGCAGGAGCCGCTTGATAGCCGTTTCGCGTGGCTTCTGGAGAGCCGTGCTGCGCATGCGCGAGGAGCAGTGACTGGACTGGATTGGATGGGATTGGATTGGTTTGGACTGGAAACCGTCTGAGCAGCAGTAAGCATGATAATCAGCTAATGCTAGACAACCAGGAAACCTAAGAATAACCAGCTAAACCTTAGCTCACGCTACGTATATCCTGGCATAGCCGAGTTAAGCCACTGCTAATTTTTTTTCGATTTAGAGATAGTACTTCATGATGCCGTCGAGGCCTCGAAAGGGTGGTCAAGTGATTAGTCATTTGTACTTAGCGTTGCTCTGCGGTGTGAAGAAATATCATGCATTAGGAATTTCCAGTAATGACCAATCACTGGGAATTTTATTTAAACAAACGTGCCGGGCTCCAGGACTCGGGTGTCGAGGCTGGAACACCTAGGATAGAATTAGCGAACAGTTTTCGTCCACGGCTGGAAGCCACTGGAGGAAGTCTTCACTTTCGTTCACGCGGCTCCCTCCAGATGGGGATCAGTTCGTTCGGCGACTCGCTTGGCGATTTCGCGTCGTCGACCAGCCTCGTGAACACCAGCAGCTCGGGGAGTTTCTCAAGAGGTACCACGGCGCCGTCGGGCCTCTTTGTGACGGCAGCACCGGTCGTGAAGGGGCGCGTGGTGCGGTCATCAGGCCCCATTCGCTTGTACGGCATCCCGCGGCCCATGGGGATGTCTTCATCTTCCATCGGCCGCGGTCCCGACGTGGCGTTGGGGAAGCGGCCGCCAACATCCGCGCGGCCTCTCCGAGGCCACGATATGTAATCTGGAGGCTTCCTGTTCCGGGCTTGTGCGTATGGCGGGGGTTCATTGGTCGGTAGGGATCGCGCTGGAAGGAGCACGGGTTTCAACGTGTTGTCCGCCCAGCTGAGTTCTTGTTCGAAGTCACCGTTCAGCGTCTTGATGTGATGACCCTGCGTCATTTACGTGTGAGCACAGCAATGGGCGCGTTTTAAAATGCTGAGTTTGAGCGCAGCAGGCCGCAGTCGCCCATTAAAATGAGGGAGGTGAACGACGCGGTCTCGGGGAAGCGAGACGAATTATAACGAACATGGACTGCGTATACAGTTAAACCTGCATATAACAGAGTTGACAAAAATTCGCAATTTTTCGTTACATCCAGGTTTCGACTTAGGGCTTGCGTGAATGAAGCAGAAATGAAACAAGACTGCTAGACATCAGCGACGGTGAACTCACCATTCACGGATTTATTTCACAGTAAAAAACTGCGTGATTATCGCCTGCTGCTTTCGCACGAACTTAATCACTACACGGCACTCCAAAGCAGCAAGCTCACTTGGCATATGCGCAAACGTAACTCAAGTATCTCTTCTGCTTTCGACACTTTTTGGTCGTTAACGCGTTTCAAGGACCAAACATGTGCCGAAAGGGCGTCTTTTTGCGGATTTGAGCCTCTTTTCCGCACCTAAAATTGCTGAGAGGTTGCTGGCTGGGATACATTACCGCGCGGCGACGTTCTTCTTTCTCGCCGGCGGAGACGGCATTTAAAATTTCGAGTTTGTCTTCACAAGACAAAACTTTTCGTTTTCTGGTAGCAGAACTGACACTGCAGGTAGCAGCGGCGACGCGCAACTACGCGCCGACAGGCAGGCCTAGCGCCTAATCAACACTGTCCTCACACGTGGAAACGCACAGTAGTTTGCGGTGCGGGCGAAATTTGCTAAGTTAGTGCATTTATCTATCCTATTCTTCAGAAAAATGGTAAAAAACAGTGACTTACCAACGCAGCGAATTTGTTACGTCAAGGTTAACCATCTCAACACCTTCGTTACATACACGTCGCAAACGCATGGGCTTTAATGGGGGTGACAATGGGGAACTGAGAAACTTCGTTAAATCCAGGAATTCGTTACGTAGAGGTTTGTTGCATCCAGGTTTACCTTGTGCAACTCATTGATACAGGTCGCCTGGCAACTACAGGGGATGTCTTAATGTCCCCTTGACTGTTTCCGGAGCAAGGATATGTACTGAACTCAGAAAAACCTGCTCGGACGAATTGAATCAAACCACGCTGTGGTGAATCTGCACTTAAACGAAAGCAATTTTCCCGCGGAGCACAATAATTGTAGATGGCTGTAATGGACATTACTGATCAGTTAACGTAATAATCCGACACTCTGCATCTTCGTTGATTTGTCATCACATGTTGGACTATTAAGGTAGTCCAGACTACAAACCTTCATTTATACTTCTGCCTAAATATTTGCAGGATAATGTATTTGCCGCTAAGAAAGATAAATAAAAAAAACATCCGTTGTAATATCGTTTCGCATCAGAGCCGAGAGAATTTTACGTTTTCCGATGGTCCAATGAAAGGCGACCTTTATGGTTATATTAGAAAAATTATTCGCAATAGAAGTTTATTTTTGATGCTGTTTGAAGCGATATTACTGTTGGCAGGGGAGGCGGACATTGCAGTAATTGACCCATCAGCGCTAAGTAGCTATTGAAGGAGCCAGGAAGACAAAACACAAGTTGGGTTTATTAGAAAGACTGCTTAGTCCCGATAACAATGATACCAATATCGTCGCAATCTTCGAACAAATAACGGAGATATTAAAGAAAAACGTGTGATGCAGTCGCGACCGCATTGCCAATTTCCCGCAACTTTGCTATGCCGTCACGGAACCTTGTTTGTGCAATTGGCGGCCGCCTAACTGACCTGTCGCGACGAGACATGACTGGACGTCGGTAATGGGGCCTCTAGTTCCATTTGACCGCATCACTTCAATGCTAACGTGCAGTTAACACACTGAAAATTGTTTTATCGTTGGCCCGTGTGACGTCATTCCTGCTCATAACGCGTCACTGCGGCGCAAAATTTGAAAGTTTTTAAATACTTGCTTTTTTTTTCGTTAAAAAACCCTCTTTTGGGGCTGTAATGAAGCTGAGTGAGATACTGAATCCTAGTTCTTTCAAATTACACTAAGTTGTAGTTTCTCTTCATGGCTCCTTTAAGCACTTATGGGGGTAGAATAATAGGGGCACATTACCGTAGAAACAGGAAATATAAACCTCCGAAATGTTGCCAATCGAACTAACGTAACGTTTGACATGGAAGACGTAAAGACTCCTAGGCTGTGCGTGATGCACACTGGTATGCCACGTCTCGAGTAGAGTTGTGATTAGAGACGAGGTGCCATCCGATGACCAGAGCGGCAGCTTTCGGTGGCAACCCAACGCCGGATAATCGGTGCTCATGGCGCTTACCTTCAGCACACGGCTGCTCCAGCGCACGCACACAACCTCACTGACTATCCCGGGCACAAATGTAGGCCTCCGCTGTGTGGATAGGCTGGCACCTTGTTTTTTGTTAACACTGTTGAGTAATGGGCGGTGAGGACTCAGTGGGGGAATGAAAAAAAAAAACATGACACCTTCCTCCTTTGATTCGTAGGACTGATTCATCGGCCGGCTACAACGGAGCACGATTGCGAATTCCCAATTCCAGAAGCGTAGGTCGCTGGAACAACCGATAAAGACCGCGGAATGCACTAAGCTCAGTGCCGTAACTTGCGCTGCAGAGATTCTCGATGGCGTCGGTCGTACCTGGTGGGCCGGGTCGTCGACGTGAGGGGCGACGTCGTCATCTAGGCCCAGTATGCCTTCTTGGAGTCGACCGGCGCGTGCCTGAGCGAACGGGTTTTTCGCGCCCAGGTAGACGGTCAGTGCCAGGAGTGCTGGGAGCAGCAGAAGCAGCGCGAGAGCGCCGGTGACCAGCGACTGGGAAGCACCGCCCTCTTCGAGCCCACCGGCCGGGGAGTCGACCTGCTGCAGATTCTCCTGGCGTCTATTTCGAAGCTCCTCGGCGAAGAAGCTGCTCCGAACCGAACCAGTTGCCCTGGCTGGCGGCAGAACCTCTCCCTCGTAGTCCTCTTCCGACAGCATGACTGGGCTCTTTTTCTGCTGCTCTCAGCGACTAGGGTTGCTGATGATGATTAGGATCCTTGGTGAGGCCACACGCCCCATGGGGTTGCCGGCCAATGTTGAAGTTTGAAGTTCGCAGGCTAAGAAAAATTCACTCGTCCTTGTTCATGTTTTTCTACCTGGGTGGTGCACACTGCTACCGGTAAATGGCAGACTTAAAAAACGGTAATTGCAGGATTTAGGCCGCATCTTAGTCACTTTATGCAGTTATTACTGTCTGTGTGTTTCATGTGTAGTCATGTCTTGAAAGAGAGAGAGAGAGAGAGGAGAGAGAATAAACTGTGTTACAAACATCAAAATGTGGGGTGGTGTCCTTCAGTTGAGTACTCTACTAGGGACTCTGCTGCAACGGTGATCAGAGCCACCGCAAATCAAACTAGATAACGTGGTAGAGTGCTTGCTTAGAGTAGAGTTCTACTGGCATAGCTTTGTGAGCATTTCTTCCCCAAAGAAAATCCTTCATAGAGTGTATTTGCGTACTTGAGCCGTTGCGACACGTTTTTCTTTTGCCTAAATTGACGGCCCACGACAGATCTCAAAATCACGGCGAGTAGAGAGGCAAGGGCACAAAGTGCGCTGGGAGAAAAAAAATTCTTAAGTGGCACGCCGTACTAAATATCTTGTTTCACATGTCAACATCGGGGTGTCCTGCTAGAAATCACTTTAATACCATAGCTTGAACAGATGCACTTAAAAAACAAATTTGCAGTTGAAAGAAGCCTGGCACTAATTCTGAAATTCTCGGTAATAACAGTTAATGTGTAATCATGATCGAAAGAAATTTTTCTTTCATGGGTCTTATTACCGAAGATATTTGTGCATGCATGTGTGAGACCATGCCGTCTTCCCGCATAAGTAGATGAACCTAGATCACCATTATCTTCATTATTATCATTAGCAACCTTTATCATCAGCCTGTGTGTGCCCACTCCAGACAAAGAACCTCACAAAGACTGCCAACCCCATTTAAACCCCCTCTACGTCCCGTAATTGTGTTATTTCATCTCTACGTCGAGGTAATCGTCTTACCATCCTTTTATTCGCGGCCATTGGCAACCCGCCTAATAGCTCGGTGGGCCTACAGAATTTCAACACAAGTAGTTCAAACTACTGTATGTGGATGCGTCCAAATTCCCCCTTTTGGACGACTTCGTTGCCACCTTCGCAGACAGTCCGCCATGTTAAGCCTCGATGCAATTCGAACGAAGGGACTGCTTCGGGTAGACAGCATCGAAGTCAACAACGATGCCTGCTACCTTCCTGTCTATACAGAAAAACGACGACAGCGCCACCTTTTTACCCATTAGTGTTGTAACAAATTAACTTGTTCTCTCATTAAAATATTTCGTTTAGATAACTACTGGTTAAGATGCTTTTGTTTACTTTTTGAATATCGTAACGTGCACAGTAAAAATGCTGTTATTTTTTTTTTTTACTAAACTATGGCTTGAGTTCCTTAAAGGGACACTGAAGTGATATGTAAACATTGCGCGATTACTAGCGCAAATTGTAGTCCGGAGTCCCCAGGCCATGTTTCGACCACTCTAGGCGCGTTTACGCGATTTTATTTAGTAGAAAAACTAATTCGAAAATGCTGTCCTCCTCTCTTTACGCTCGCCCATTTTCTGTGGCGTTTTCGTGTGACGTCAGGAGGGGATGAGCTGGCAATTGGCTGCGCCACGGCTGCGCTACTGCACGGCTCCCCAGCCGACCCAGCGTTTCGTCCGCCGGCCGCCGGCGGGTCGTCGCAATCAAGGAGGTTAAAAAAAAATTGCTTGGTCGCAATTCGTTCGCTTAGTTGAAACGAAGCCAGGACACGTTTGTGAATGGAAGAAATGTGCCTTTCTTTACTTGGTTTGTTTGTACACTGTATCTAGCTCCAAGTCAAGGTCGCTTCACACAAGCGCTGCACATGCGACGTTTCGCTGACTGGTACGCCAGTAGGAAAATATAAGGCCTCTTGAAGGCGGGAGAAGAGTCAGCGAAGTCAATATATGTACTAAGCAAATAAAATCAACTGATATTTTTACCGTACAGCGTAAAACTAGGGCGCGGGAAGCACTTTTTTACGCTGGCGAACAAGCACAGCGGTCAGCAGCACGACTACGCATCTGCGAACAGCTTTTTTCGTCTACGAAATGCAATTGCTAGACGTGAGCTACTGTGCAAACTCGGGCGACGCTTACTGCACGATCGCAAGTACAACAAATAGTCACCCTAAGCTACTTGAAATGCCAAAACTAAATAAAAGTGTAACCCGTTGTACAATATATACCCTATATTAGCAAGGCTTTCGCGTCCCGCTTCGTAGCCTAGCAGTCTGGGGGCGCTAAGAATCACGTAAATGTTTTGCGAGTCATGAGTTCGAATCCCCGCGGGTACGTGCTTTTTTTTTTGTAAGGTTACTTTTTTTGTTTTCCCGCCGATGTGTTCTATATTGATGTTCACCTTTTTTGGGGGCCCGCAACGTTCATGGCTACACGAAGTAGTTCAAAAACGCGCGCAGGCTGGCACTGGCGCGCTTAGCGAGTTCCGTTGGCGTGCTGTTGCCATAAGCACCGAACTGCTTGCAGGCAGTGGGCACAGGCCAGAATGAACAGACGCTTGGGCCTGGGTGCAAACACCGCTTTTTACGATACAGGCATGAGGGAGCAAGCTTCCCAAATATGGGGGAAAAGCGCATGACATTTGGGCGTCCCTGCGGGTACGCGGAGGGCGTTCATGCACTGCGTAGGTCTCGGCTAGTGAATGCTACGACTACAAGCCGTCCTGGGAGGCTTATCTTGTGCATTTTAGAGCCGACAACATGGCAGAAGCGCGGTACGATGATTACTGAGATATTGAGAATGCCCATCCAACAAAGCCATTGGTTATGTTTTACAGAACCGAAACCGAAACCGAAACTTGTGTGATTGCTAACCTTGGGCATCGTCCAATCACGGCGCCCCTCCTCTCAACGTCACAGCCTTAGTTGGTGCGGCCGCCGCAAACCGCGCATGGTAGTTTTTCTTCTTTCGCGCTTTGTAAAATAATTACCGATTTGTCAACCGGATAAACGATGAAAAGTGTGCTAATTTGAGCCGGTCTACGCAGTGCAAGCAAAAACGGGAGCTTGACAAATTCACTTCAGTGTCCCTTTAACATGACTGCTACGTCGTTTTCATTTGCGGCGGTGACGTTGCGCTGGTCCAATTCTTGTTCTTTCAGACGTTTCATTAGACTGCTTCGTACGCTGCCTATCAAGATTTCCGCGAACTGTAACGCGTCCTGTGAGCAGAACGCTGCGATGGCGTCATCTCATCCTCAGGCGACTGGAAGTGGATCTGAAAGCAAAGAAAAACGAGTACCGGATGAGTATGTAGTAGTAACAGCTATGACTGATCCGCAAGGCCCTCCAGAAGGGAAGCGCACGCTGAGTTGAGGAAGCTAAGACATCGGCCGTGTATCTGCTCCTTTCGCACACTTCTCGTGCCGAAACTGCCGATCGACCGAAGACCACGCCGGGGTTAGGCTTAACGCCTAGGACTCGCCCGGCCTTGCCTCGCCGAGCCCCAGCGCAACGCTACCAACATGGAGGCAATCGCCGTCGATGGTGAGCCAATCAACGTGGAAGAACTCCTTCACGAGGATTGGAAAACTGTGCGCAACAGACAACGAAGTCTTCACCAACCTGCAAAGAATTCAACCGTAGAAAATCGCCGCTTGCAGAAGCCGCCACGCCGTGGCCCTCCGGCCGCGCCGCTGCCGCCCGACGACATCAAGATAGTGCTCCAACCACGGGGAGGACTGGATCTTCGCAAAGTTACGCCGGCAGCACTAGCGGACACGGTGCTTCAAGCAGCCCAAATAGCCCAAAACCCTCAAGATCAGCTACGTATCCGACCTACACCGAACTATGTAATCGTCAGCACTCCCTCAGAAGAACGAGCTCAACGCTACGCCGACATCAAAGCCATTCAGGTAGGCGGCAACACCTTCATGATTGCTGCGCATGTGGCGGCTCCTTCGAACACCACGGCAGGGATAATTTTCAATATCCCCGAAACGGATACCCATGAAGAAATCCAAAGCAGCATTTTCAACTACAACCCAGAACTCCCTATTTTGGCCGTGAAGAGACTCGGAACATCGAATATGGCACAAATCCTATTTAATGGAAACCGAGTCCCTTATTGGGTGCGGTACAGATCGACGACCTACCGCTGTAAGCCATATCGACGTAAACTGAAGCATGCCTCGCCTGCTGGCAAGTCGGTCACAGACAGGATGTTTGTCCTAACCAGAATCCCTCAAGCCGCTGCAGTATCTGCGGAACACCAAATCCCACCGAGGACCACACGTGCACACCAAACTGCATTGTGTGCGAAGGAAACCACCCGACAGGGACGATGGACTGCCCGCAACGTTTTCAACCACGCCGACGCATAACATATGCTCAAGTGCTCAAGGACTCGCCCTCAAACCCCTCATCGAACAGTGTCAGCCAACCCTCCAATGACAGCGGGACCAAAAAGACAATGAATAACCAAGCAAGCAACACCCAACGAACAGCAAGCAGACCTAACGGCGAACCGAAGGTGAGCCACACAGTTGCTTCTTTCCACTGCTCAGCCCTCAAAGTTACATCCCCACCACCCTCGCAACCCCCACCACCACCACCACCAGCCGCGATACCCCCTGAGTTCCTCCAAGAACTTAAGGCCATGCGCCAGGAAATACAGGCACTCCGTGCAGAAAATCAAGCCCTAAGAAATGAAATAACAACTCTTAAAGCTACAAACGATCAACCAGACGCACAAATGGACACAGATCTCCCTCCCGCGCAAAAACGCAAAGCGGCGGATCCACTCCCTAACGAACCCGAACCGTCACTTGACCATCGAATTACCGTTGTTGAGAAGAGCTTAAGCAACCTCCGCAAAACACTGCACGAGCAGAAGGTAGAATTTAAATCAACCTGCAGCAACTTTAGTGCCAGCCTTGACGCACTCCGAAACGAACTACACGAAGGCATTAAACGAGTACTCGAAACCGTCCAACCAGTAACGGGCCAAGATCACATGTCATTCCCTGCTCTTAATGGCCAACCATAAAAAGAGTATAACGCTATGGCAATGGAATTGCCGAGGATACTCTAAAAAAAAAGCAGAGCCTACAGTTACTCATCCAAGCTCAGCAATCTCCTCCCCAAATTATAACTCTACAGGAAACAGGCAAGACGGTCTCGCTCCCTGGGTACAGAGCATTTCAAAACAGGAACAGTCCACTCACAGCAATACTGGTACACCGCAAACATCCCAGCAGTAAGGGAACAGTTTGAAAACACCGACGTCAAACACGACTTTGTTACAATTCATCCACCCAAAAACAAGAAGACACGCTCCACATACTCAACGTATACAGCCCCCCAAAGCGCACCGCCAAAATTTTAAGAACCTCTTCACACTAGCTAAAAATGCAGCAGGGTCACAACCTCTAATTATAACAGGCGACTACAATGCACCACATCGAGCCTGGGGTTACCCCACAGACACATCAAAAGGGAGAAACCTTTGGGAACAGATACAACAACTACATTGTACACTTGAAAATGACCCCCAGACACCCACCAGAATAGGAAACAGCGTACAGAGAGACACTACACCCGATCTCACCTTAACCCATCGCATAAAACAAGCAACGTGGCAAGTTACAGAACACACACTAAATAGTGACCACTACATAATACAAATAACAATACCCATAGGTAATAAGCTAAGACAACTACGCAAATCACCAAACATAATAGACTGGCCAAAATTCAGACTTCATAGACAAAACCAACAGGAATCACAAGAAACGACATCTCTAGAGAGATGGACACAGCAATTACTAGAGGATGTCAAGCTACATACGAAAACGCCAGATGAAACTCCCCCGGATGAAATAATGGATCCCCATCTCCTACACCTTAGAGAAGCATATCACAGCATCCAAAAAAGATGGCGGAAAAATAAACTCAACCATCGCCTACGCAGGAAACTAGCAAAGCTGGGCGAAGCAATACAAAAGTACACAGCTCAACTAGCACAAACCCAATGGGATGACATTATGCAACCAAATGCAAGGAAACCTGGGCATGAAAAGAACATGGCAGTTATTGAAACACCTCATTGACCCCAACAACACTAAATCAGAAACAACAAACCGAATAACACACCTAGTACAAAGCCATAAAGGAGGACAGGAAGATCTCATCAGCCAAATCAAAGATACATACTTCCCAGAAACATCACCGGACCCAATCCACCCTTACCGAGGAGAAGTGAACCACGAACTAGACAAAGAAATAACTGAATCGGAACTAAGAGGAGCCTTGCACAAACTACGTACACAGTCCGCACCAGGACCAGACAAAATCACTAATAAAATCCTCAGAAACCTAGACGACACTTCAATAACAACCCTCACAGCCCTTTTCAACGCATATTGGACCACAGAAACACTACCCCAAGAATGGAAACATGCAAAGGTCACGTTTATACCAAAACCGGGAAAATCCCTCAAAATCGAGAATCTAAGACCAATATCTCTAACGTCATGCCTGGGCAAGCTATTAGAGCACATAATACATGCGAGATTGACACAGCACTTAAGCAGACTCCAAATCATACCACCGACCATGATAGGTTTTCAAGCGGGACTCTCCACACAAGATATACTACTGCAACTTAAACAAGAAATAATCACCCCAGCAAATCACTTTGACACAGCAGCAATCCTAGCCCTAGACCTCCACAAGGCGTTCTACAACGTTAAACACTCAGCTATTCTAAACGACTTACAAGCAACAAACCCCGAACAAAGAACTTACAGATACATCCAAAATTTCCTCTCAAATAGAACAGCAACAATATCAGTAGGAGATGTGCAGTCAGACACCATAACACTACCAGCTAAGGGTACCCCACAAGGGTCTGTGCTGTCACCTCTCCTCCTTAACTTAGCAATACTAAACATCCCAAAAGAATTAAACAAAATACCCACATTGAAATACACTTTATATGCGGATGATATTACATTGTGGATACATGGAGGCAGCGACGCTCACATAGAACACACCCTTCAAAAGGAGTAGAGGCAGTCTCAAAAGCTGCAAACGAAGCAGGATTAACCTGCTCACCTTACAAGTCAGAATTACTCTTGCTCCCGCCCAAAAGAAAGAAAGAGAAAACACCTCCACAGATTTCACTCCACATTCAACAACATCAGATACCCATAGTTAAAACAATCAGAATACTAGGATTGCACATACAAGCGAATCGCTCAAACGCAATCCACATCAAGAATCTCTCAACCCACCTAAACCAAACCATATGCCTCATGAAAAGAATCACCAATCGAAGAGCAGGACTTAGGGAGCGAGACCGTATTCGCCTGATTCAAGCATTTGTAATCAGCCGAATTACCTACTCCATCCCCTACCTCCATCTAAGCGCCCAAGAAATGAAAGCAATAAATACACTAATTAGAAAAGCATACAAAGCAGCATTACGAATACCTTTAAGTACATCTAACGCTAGACTCCATGAGCTAGGCATATACAACAATTGCGAGGAATTAATAGAAGCGCATTTAACTAATCAATCAGTCCGTCTGACCAAAACTACCACAGGTCGACATATACTAAAACAGCTCAGAATCAACCCCCCCCGGCAATAATAGCTGAGAAAGAGCCCATCCCATTAGAAATAAGAAACAACCTAATCATAACCACTGCCGAAACATATGCACCCAACACATCACCAATACAGACGAGAACTTAGGGCACAATACCTACAAAAAGATACCCTCCAGGTCAAAACACCCTCTTTGTGGATGCCGCCGAATACCGACATAAAACAGCATTCGCCATTGTCGTAACGAAAGGCACAGACGAACCACCAGTGCATGCAATAACCATCCGCCGAAAAACCCAGCAGAGGCGGAAGAGGCAGCAATAGCCGTAGCATTGACGCAACGCCCCACGCCCCCCACAGTTATCTCAGATTCCAAAACCGCTATTCAAAATTTCGCCCAGGGCAACATTTCATCCCTGGCGCTCAAAATTCTTCAGAAGAATCCCCCCCTCACCCCAGTAGACATACTCTGGACACCGGGCCACGCGGGACAGGAAGGGAACGAAACCGCACACTCTCAGGCTCGAGATCTTACCTTCCGAGCTGGAGTGGCGCCCGACCCATCCCACGGGGCAAGGTCATCCAGAGACAGTCTCCTGTATGAACATATAAACCGGGCGTAGACGTTTAGATTTGGCTGTGAGTATATAAGACTATTGCTCACACTTCGTTTCACTTTAGCCGGATGGCTGAATCGAGTCACGGACGGACGGATGGACGGACAGACAGACAGACAGACAGACAGACAGACAGAGAGACCAAAATTTCTGGGTTTAAGTAGCCCAAGAAAGACTATAGGTTTTAAACTCCTTTATTTCACAGGGAGGTCAACATAGCGACATTTGGTTCCTATGTCGGTACGAGCCATTTACTTGTTCGCTTGTGGCGACTCGCCTAAAATCCTTACTCTATTCCTTTGAACAAGTAAGCACTCCATTGTTCGGAGTCAGTAGCTTAGGGGTAAACTCTACGGACGTGGAGTGGACGCCCTGTGTTTGAACTTCAGTGATACTTAATCTTTTTCGAAGGTTCATGATTTTTTTCACTCTATAATGTTTACTCTATATAAGCTCGATTCTGCAGAACATATTTTTCCGTAAATAAGGGTTTTTTGGCATGTTTTAGGCCATTTAAGAAGCACGACACAGCATAGCCACATGCGTCTGAAGTGCTTGGCTTATAGCTATCTCGAAGCCATGGAGAAAATGAATCTTGGGAGAACACTCTACTAGTACGCAGGAGCATTAGGAGAAGTGTGGAGAAAGTCACGTGTTTTTTCACACTCATCGGAAGTTCCTGGCGACTGCGTCCTATAGCAACGGCGCTGAAGGCTAGCTCACCATGGCCCTACGTCACTGCGCGGCCCAGTCGGTAGCCACTGGTTGGCAGGCGGAGACGAAGCAGACGACAGCTGAGCGAGGGAAGGTGGCGGAGGTGGCGCGAGCGCGCAAAGTACAATCAAGAAGGGCGACGTTCGAAAATGGCGGAGCGGTTTCACCGAAACGTGACGCCAGGGCCTCTCCTAACATTTCTTTCCTCCGTTAACGTCCTCGTCAATGGAGGAAAGAAAAACAAGCGTATCCCGAAGAATTTAGGGCCCCGTGGAGCCCTGCACCCCTCCAAAACAAACCCCTCCTTTCTTTAGCCCTTCCACCCCTTTACCCAATAAAGATTTATAGATTTATAGATACCTATCCTCCTCCATGGAACCGAATATCGCGTCGACATAGCCTCAGCCGCAGCCACCTGGCGGCCGATTACCCAAAACACTCCGATCCTACTTATATGCCCCCCAAAGCCCGTTTGCTGCAAAAAAATGACAAAAATGCGAAAGCCTGCTTCGCTGTGATCATAAAATTACTTCAGGTGTCGGTGGAGTTTACATTGCGTGTTCAGCACTGATTCCTCGGCATTTTTTTCTTACTTCCCTCCCGCACATCTTCGCCACACTGCACGCCTACACCTTGCTTCCCAGACCCGTAAACATGGGCAACATTCGCAATTGTACATTTTATCATTTCGGGCAGAAAGCCAAAAGCTCAGTCCTTTTTCTCTAACCGCAATGAGCACGGACGGCAGAATGTGCGAGGTCTTACAGGCGGCGTTATGTTCCGAAGCGACCCGTTGTAGTCACCAACCATCTTCATATATCAGAAACAGTAAGCACTCAGCCCCGCAGTTTAGGACCTTACCGTGCTGGTTGAGTGAATCTGCGAGCCAACAAGCTCTCATATCGCAAAGCTTATGCATGGAAGTAATCGTGATACCCCGGAAGGTTGTAAGTGTGGGCGCCATTTTTTTCCGCGCCGTTAGCCGTGCTACCACGGGGAACGGAACGCTGCTTTAATCAGGCGCCGAGTGGTTAAAATGTCAAAAATCTGACTCCCCCCCCACCCTCCCAAAAGAAATCGCGGAATGCCGTGCAGTGCCATCCGCGGGCATCGGGTGATGCACATGCCAGCAGGCACGGTGTGTGTCGACTGGAGTGTTGCGCGACATATTGCAGAAATGTGGCAATTTCTTCAATCGGGTGAAGTCACTTCGCATCTGTAGATGATGCACATTAACCATAGGTATAAGGACAGTTAAATGCCGTAAACACACCTCTTACACATGGTTAGCATAGAAAGTGGTAAGGTAGAAGGACTGTCGAATTGGAGTCACAATGAGGAAATGAGCTTGAAGCTACAAGAGACGTACGAAGTGCACATCTGCCGACTCAGGGTCATCACAGTGGAGAAGCCCCGCTCTGCTTCGCGTTTCAGGCTAGAGCACTCCTGTTCGCGAGAGTTTTATGAGCGCGACGACGAAACCGGCAAGTTTTAAAGCAGAAGTGTCGACTATGGCGCCCAGATGGGGTAATGCGGCAACTATTCTCCTAGGCGCCAACCCAGAGGGAGACTCGGTAAACTGTAGAAGTATACAGACAGGCGGAATGCCCTAATTTTTCCACCTGCATGAAGCGGGAAAAACATCCATCCTTGGGCGTGCGGGAGCTGAGACTGCTCTGTCTCATCTCTCTCCAGGAAATGTGGTGGAAAGCTTGAGGTGAAGAGAACCAGTCAGTGCTGTGCGAAGACGTGACGGTCGATAAAATTGATACATGAAAAATATTTCCGAGAGAGAATAACAAAATTCTCACCTTTCCATCCTTTAAGGGTCCCTGATCTAGTTTTTTTTTTTTTGGGGGGGGGGGGTTGATGGTATCACACCGCAAGAACTGTTTATTGAACTAATCTGTAACGGGAAAGCTTTATCAGAGTTTTTGAATGGCTGGCACTTAAGCAGCTAAACAAAATCCCCATTTATTCCAAAAGAGACATCATGAACGTTGACTGTAGGAATTCTTCCCTGTGACCGCTAGCGTTATTTTGTTTAAACTACCGCGCGCAACATCTCCTGCCATCTTTGAACGAACGTTGGGAAGTCTGCGTGTTGGAGGGGGCGTGACACTTCCGATGTACGCCAGATAAGCGCAGCGGCGCTTGTCAGCGGCGGGAGTCGCCATCCGGGGAGACCAGCCGCCGCTAGTTACCTTCAGGGGTCCGCACGAGAGTAAGCGGCCAGCAGTTCGTCCCGCCGTGCTATTGAAGTGTATTGGCGAATGCCTCTTCAGTGCTGTTTATGTTTTGTTTACACTGCTCAAGTAAAGCCCCCGTTTCCTCTTGCAACGTTCTGTGCGGTGATGTTCTGACAAAGGCTGTTGCCGGAATCATTCACGGCAGGCAGGACTACCTGCAGTGACGCCCAAAAAGCGAGTACACTCCAATGCCACAGATGTTTCGTGGCATTGCATGCAAACTCCCTGCGCGGCTGTGGAGGCGTATGGCGCGTTTCACTTACGGAGAACAGTGTAGATGGCGCGGCGATAGGGCGCTATTACCCAGCGTACCCCGTGCTCACCCCGGTTGGCGTGTCGGGAGGGCCCTTACGTCGGCTTTGTCATCTGCTTTAGCGACGGTGTTGGGCCTGTTTTGGTGCAGCTTCGCGTCCATTGCACACTTACTTCACACGGCTTGATTAACTTGTTCGACAGCACCTCTTGGTGACCCGGGCCCGACGGAATTAAGTGGTTGTACGACAAAGATGCGTTAAGTATTGGTGTGCAGGGCGGGAGAGACCATGTACTGACATTTGGCCGCTAGAGAAACGCTACCTTTTGCGCACTGCTTGCCACAAATATGACTCCGTTTTCTAAATTGATGACACCAATTCGGTTGTGTTTTAACAGGTTTTTTTGAAAAAGCGAAAGGAGCAACTGGTTCTGATAAATAGCGATTTTTAAAAGTTCTCTCAGCTTTCTCGCCATTCTCAGACTTACGAAACTATTTAGTTTAAATCTGTTTTAATGGGAATCACTAAGCTCACATGCCGGATAGCGTCGGTGCTCGCGCTTGTGTCTCGCGGTGGTGTAGCCCCGAGCTAGCACATCAGGATGGCTAGGTTCCGCTGTGTAACCCCTCGAGACACGCTCCTCTCCGTTTTCTTTCTTCCGACGCACGTGCGGGCTACAGCGGCGGCGTCCGCCGCTCGAGGCCGGCCGTGCCCGTGGCCGACACTGCGGCGTTCGGGACGGCGCCCCCGCAGGTAACGGCTGGCAGAATCTCTGGTTTCACTATTTGTAGAGCCACGTGTGTGAATTCCAGAGACGTCGCATGTGGAATTGTTGTGGGGGTTGTTCACAGCTTTTCTTTCCAACCACCTTCACAGTGTAGATTGGAGCCAATTTTTTTACTTACCGGCAGTTGCTGGGTCACTTGTGACGCCAGCAATGACCAAAAGGTTACCCAATCACGGCTCAGCCATTTCTTACCAATTGTAGGTCACCCGTGAGTGTCCAGCGGATGACCCACCCGTCGGTCCCTAAGTAAACCCCTGTTCCCACAAATTACTACTGACCCTTTATGCCCCGTCTTGAGTTGCCCATTGGTCATCACTGGTACTTCACCCGTGTGTCACGGAGTGTACCACGATTCACACCTTTCTTATAGAGCTCTAACGTGTGACCCACGTCACAGTAGTGACCCAAGTCACCTAGCAGTGACTAACCGATGACCACGTGTGGGTCACTGTAAGGTCCACTTATGAGATCAGCGGCCAGGCGCCCGGGCGGCGTGTGAGAACCTGCCACTCTGTCTGGGGGCCCAGCACTGGGAACTCTACGCCGCAGCCGTCGCCAATCCGTCACGGCGCGCACGGGAGACGGATTGCCTGGCCCACCGAATGCCACGGGGATGATCCCCCATTGAGAACGCAGACGGCGCCGACGGGTTCCGGGAACCGTCGACGTGACGCGCGGAGGGGGTGGAATTACCGGCGTCGAGGCGTGCGCCGCGCGCAGCCTCCATTGTTAACGCGCTCCTTCGGCATAGTGCACTGTCGCCGCCTTTCGCTCTCACCCCGCGGGGTCGGCGCGCACTTGCTCGTCCGCGGGCGTGCCGTTGACCCAAAGATGGCGGCGCCTCATTTAATATTCCGTAGCGCGCTGAGTGACAGCTGTTTACGTGAATTTGGGGCACTCCCTTACGCGTGTACGAACGCTACAGGGGCGTTCCCGAGAGAGTGTGATCTCGAGGTGTTATAAGGCCAAACTTGGCCGTTAGAAATCGTTCTTGTCTGAGCGCTGAGCTGGGCAGTTCCCGGCGGGACAAGGAGTCTCGACCGTTAAAGCTAGGTTGGGATTTGTGAGCCCCCTAGGCTAGAGGTTAAGATCGCGTCGGAGGTTTAGGGTACAGCGCCGTACCGGGCAACTCGACGGATCTTGCGTCGAGACAGAGTCTCGGCCGTCGTTTCTCGAGCGGTTTGTCTACGCTCCGAGAATAGGAGAGTTAGACTAAGTGGAGGAGCTCGAGTGATTTGTGCGCACTCAGAGCTAGCGTCTAGCTGAAGTTTGAAGTTTTTCCTTTATTACTCATGTACCCAGTTTTCCTACTGTAAATAGCTGTATAAAAACTCTTCGTTTCATTTAATCAACCCCAACGCCTTGAGTTCGTCAATTCGACCGCCGTCTCCAAGAACTTCAACACCATCGCCCTGCCAGCCTCCTGCCAAATCAACCGGAGCCCGCGCGATTGGGTTCCTGATCGACACCGGACTTCGGGGAAACGAACCTCAACCATCTTTACTGTCACTATGCGCTGATATGTACATCACTAATGAATCACTCACAGCGCCAAATGTGAAAAATTGGCTAGCGAGCTTATGTCACCTAAAACCAGCCACAGCTTCACTGGTGCGCATATATATGGCCGCTGTTGTAAAAGCAGTCTTAGCTCACTAGCAACACACCAGTAACCCATAGGAGGTAGTCGATCACACTAGTGGATGACCAGCAGAGCTCCCTTCAAACATAGTACACACCCCTAGTAACAGCGCAAACAACACCACACACCAAAGATGAGGACACAAACACATGGCGCAAACAAGCACACAGACGATTGGGCACCGCACCAACAGCACATATACCTGACGGAGTTGGCTAAGGCTAAGGTGCTGTGGCACTGGTGTCCACCACTGCAAAAAGGTATGGAAACCGCATGCTTGGTGTTTGGCGAAATAAGAAATCAAAATTCTGATTGGTTAATTTAGACCTTAGCTCGTGTGACCGACAGAAACACTCGTCTTGCGTGTCATTTGCAATAAAGCAACAAAGACGAATTGATTTGTTTACTGCGTTAGCACTAATATTATTTTAGAGAAACCAGCAGTTGTGGATTGGTGTTAGCGGTTGGAAGCCTTGGTTAAATTTGAAAGTCTGGGAGAGTAGTGAGGAGTTCGAAGGCACTTGAGGGGTGTCGAAACAAGAAGGGGTATTGATAACGTGAATTCGGTTTATCAAACAAATATTTGTCGCACACCTGGCATTAACTTGGCGCACATACTGAACCGCATGATATTCCGCACGTTTTTTGTGTGTCACTGTATATTCACATACTAAAAATTTGCATTGGAGGTTTTGACGCTTTGCACGAGGTTACATACCCCCAAAGTATTGCGTACTTCTGGCGGTCTGTTGGAGACTGTATTATTAGCAGGAACTAAATTGAGTCAGTCAATCCCGTAAATAGGCAAGCAAGATTCAATTCGGCGCACTTGTTCACTAACAACAGACATAGATCACATCCTACCGTTATATTCATACGTGGTGCTAGATGCCTATAGCTTGATGAAATGCGTCTCTGGTGTATGTCGTGAGAGTATGACGCTAGCTTTGGTCACTTCTTCTCGGCAGTAAAAGTTAAGAGGGATCCTTGCCAAGCAACGTCGTTGCGTCGTAGTATGAAAAGTGTAAGCAAAAGGCGTAGAGAGAAAGAATACCACCTGAGTAGAAAACGCGCTGCTAGGCAACAGCCAGGATAGTTGGTGTGCGGAGACATCTATAGGCGGTATCCTTGGAAGCACGTCGCCTGTTTCCGTGGACAACCAAGCTATGCTCTGCCAGCTGAATTGCTACCACTTTCAGTCTCCTCCATCGAGCGACGTCTACGTTTCACGGCCTTACACGTTCACACCGTAGATTACAGTAACCTGAAGTATCAAGAAGATAAAGGCAGAGGCCCGAAACTGCAAAACTGCGAGCATGCGATAGTACAAGATCAGTTTGTGGAACAATCATTTACATTTTTTTTGTGCGGAGCCAGTGTGAAAATTTGCTGTCAGTGAATCGTTGCGAGTGTTCCGCTTCTTGGGCACGCTAGAGGCAATGTAACCACGTCGATTCATCATTCCTAATGGAGTATATACGTCACAAAATGTTTAATCATCGACATAAAGACCGTTCTGGCCAACTGTGTGTTTACACCGACTCTAACTCGCAAAAGGTTCGAGAGAAAGTGTTCCCGACCTTATTTCGAAGAGAATTTGACGTCGCCCATCTGCCTACTCGCCACAAAGAATTAAATCACAGGTGCCTCCTGCCGCGAATGACAAGCGCCGCAATTTCTCCACGCAGAGGATTTGCAAAAACATGTGTGGCACTGTATCATTTCTAGGTCTGTGAAAGTGCCCGTTTCGTAACTGTCTAATCCTACTGCTATCCATATGTCTACCGAATAATAATTTCTTTTTATTTAGCCTTTTTTATTTTTTCATCTCGGCCTGCGCAATGTGTGAAAGACAGATCCAGCTGGCGAGCCAGTGACGTATTCTTTGGACACTGGCGACAGGCAGCATGCAGGTTTCTGGTCAAGGTAAAAAGTACTAATTTTGACCTTTTCGAGTACTTAGTTCAAGACTGAAGTGGATTGCTCTGAGCCTACGTAACGCGCAAGACTGCTAGTATTCACTCGTAAATGAGATCGAACAGGGATGGATACTTTGCAACAGGTACGTAACCAGCTTTCTAGATAAAATTTCTGTACGAAAGGCTTAGTGAGGTCGCCCCATTTACAGCTATAACGAACATTCCCCATCAAATAGTAACCCTATGTTTGCAGCGCTTGAGCCGTGGTGGGCGTTATAGTATTGCAAAAATGCTTCGGAGTGTGGTTGCTGGAAACAACGTGTTCTTTTACCCTCAAACAGCCCTTATTCTGTCTGTTCTGCCAAACGTTAACAGCACTGATTACATCCGGAATAATTGTCCACTGTTTATCGTGAGTTCTCGCCTCGCTGCATGCTTTTGTGTTACTGCACATGATCTTGGCATTGGTATAGAAGCAAACACAACTGTAAGTTTCACCTTTCAGTGTGTATAGACATTTCCCAATCGTTCCTAACTTTTGAAACGCAAGTAGGCATTTAAGAAAGGTTGTTTCCTATAATGAATGCATGATTTTCTGCAGCCATGTAAACTTGTTTTCTTATTCTTTTGTCTGCCTATTTCTAACCTCCTAAACTATTTTATTGTTTGATACATAGTTTATCCTATCTTAAAAGCCAATTACGCTTTACGCATGTCAATACCATGGGTGGTTTGTATGGATGCAATGAACTTTATTGAGGCCTGTAAAACCTGCGCGTTGGTGTGCGCACGCTCGGCAACCGGGCATAGGTCCCTTTCGTGGGGACATCTCGGCCTGGTTCGTTTTTTTTACCCGGGGGCGGAGTCTCGGGGTCCTACCTCGCCATCGCCTCTCGGGCCCGCTGGACAGCCCAAAGTTGCTCTTCTTGGTCGTAGCTGGTCAGCGCCACGGCCAGGTGCGGCGGCAACGTTCTTCAGTTAGCGTTTTCGGGTTCTCTGCGCAGTTCCACACCACGTGCACAAGGATGGTCATCTCCTGGTAGAACATCCCGCACATGCCGTCCGGGTGGGCGTCGGGGTACCTTCTGTGTAGCAATAACGGAGTGGGGGGCGTCTACCCCTGTTGTGTTCCGGGTGGGCGTTCCTGGGTGTGGGGCCCATTCTTAGGCCTTGGCGTATCTCGAACATCGTGATTTTGCTCTCTTGCGGCACGAGGGCACGGGCCTTTCGTCCCTGTTTTATCGCCGACAGCCTCTCGAGTCGGGATGTTCTCTGAGCTTACACGAACTTTTCTAGGTTGCTGGACGCCGATTCGGGTCAGGCGTTTGGTGTTCGTAGTTGCCAGGAGTCCCCGTGCTATCTTGTGTGGCCTGCATATTGTTACGGGACATATACGTGGGCGATACCCCACAGCGCCATCAAAATAGACCAGCGACGACGACGACGAAGAAAGTGCTGGCGGACCCTGCGCTGGCTGTCTGATCGCCGCCATGTAAATACTGTAAATCGATTGTTCACCTTCTTCATGGTTCATCTCATCTGCTCTGCCTCCACGTTACATTTATTGGAGGTGCGGGGGTACTTCTTTCTCCTCTGTTCACCAGTGAGCACATACCCATAACAAGAAACAGCCCCGTTCGCCGGTCGGCGATTTCGCCCGCAATAATAAAGTCCCGGCATTGCTCCCCCTCCTATAGTTGGCATCGGCCCGATGCCACGGAAGCAAAACGAAAAACAGGCACGTAGATGTTGAGTGATCGGCGAGTGTAAGGGCACGTAACCGCGCATATCATCACGCTGAGGGTTTGCAAAACGGGTGTAGTACGGCTTGACGCGTACTACGTGCACAACGTTTGGGTCCGACCTCCGTCGTGAAGAACGTGCTGTTGTGTCCTCGGGTACGACCCCGTAGTTAACGTTTTACAGACGGCGGAGAACACGATAAGGCCCAAAGTATCGCCGAAGCAGCTTCTCTGAAAGTCCTCGGCGGCGAATCGGCGCCCAAACCCACACAAGGTCGCCTAGTCGATACTCGACGTTACGACGCCCCTTTTTGTACTTCTCAGCGTTGATTTCTTGTTGGTATCGACTGCGGACGGGTGCGAGCTCGCGTGCGCCCTCCACCCATTGGGTAAATCGGTGACAACATTGCATGTAAAGTTGTCGTTACAATATTAGCACGTTGTAGTGATGGCAGCGCGATAGTCCCCGTCGGTACGATGACCCCCTTCCCTTCTTGTGACTTTGACGTGTTCCGCCCCTTCGGCGGGAGATATGTGTGGCCGTCGCCGACGCCAGCGAGTCGCAACTCTTTGTATGGGCCTTGCCGGCGGCTTTTTACGCGATGTCGGGGAAGGCTTTCCTGTCCTCTTGACCTTCGGGGGCGGACAGGGGGGGGGGGGGGGGAGTCAAAACCCTAATTGGCATGTGCGCTGCTGAGCCGAGGTGTCTTTGTTTGCTTCCTGCTCGCCCGTCCTTGAGCGAGTTTGTCGAGAGCTGCGACTGCGAACGGTCGTATGAAGACTCACTCCCCTTGCGGTTCCAGGGCGCCAGAACACCACGCACCTTTCCAGCCAAACGTGCGGTGGCTTGGAACGCTTTGGCCTCCGGGCCCCCACCAGGGATCGTTCCGCGATGCCCTCCTCGTGCGCGCGGCACATTTAAATTTGTAACCCAGTTTTCATTCTCTTGTGTTATCTTACGTTCATGCTTCGTCGTCTGCTGTAAATAAGCGTGAAAAAGACTTTTCTTCGCCTTCTACGCCCTGCGTCAGCGTCATCGGGTACTTTCGCGACGCTCTTTAGACTTTTACCGCATATCGAAATGTTCGACGACACCATACGTTCTGTATGGACAAAACAGAGTGTAAAGGGCTCACACAATATCAAATATTCGGTCAAATGTTATTTCAAGAAATACATCGTTTAGGCAACCTCTGTTTACTGCTTTTTGTTCCTAAGAATATAGCAAATTACGCTGATTTTCAGTAATTATGGTTTAAATTTTTCTGGTGATGTTTTCTCGAATAAGCGTCCTTTCCTAGTTCTATGTGTACTGGCGCACGCTATATAATAGAACAGTGACGGTGATTCAAGTATTCTATGGCATTGAACTTTATGATAATTGCTTTAAAGGAGCCATGAAGAGAAAACAAAAGTTTCTTTTATTCGAAAGATTAGGTGTTTCATAGTACCCCAAGCGCTTTCCCGGAAGCAAATGATGCTTTTATTCACTGAGAAATAAGGCAATTTAAGCCAAAATTTTTAATCTCCCGCTAAAATTACACATTCCGTGACGTGACCAATGGCGTCATACGAGCCGGTCCATGAAACCGATAGTTAGTATGTCGACTACATATAGCACCCACACGCGGGAGTCCACCGAGACGGCGGCCATTTTAAAAATACTAGTAAGAGCTAGTGCACCCGCAGCCCTAGTCATGGAATCGCCTGATCCGGAGAACAAAACTCTCGCCGAGGAGCTCGGGCTTGCATTTAACAACCTCACACCACTTGAACGCTCAATGCTTCCAAGTGCACGAGCGGCAAGAGTTGTGGGATACGCGGTGGACGGGAAAGCGACCATTCCGCGATAGCCACAACAGACGAACGCCCTGCCGTCGGCACCGCTGCCTCGTCAGCCCCGTCGCGACGGACGAATACAGACTGGTACGTATGTGCCGTATTTTTATTACGGTTAATAATAGTTCAATTTCAGTAGCAGTATCACTTATGCCAGTTGGCCGGTGTCGTGTATGGAAAGCCGTTCGCGCGAGCTCTCTGCTTCGACCAGAAAGATACGAGCGTCAATGCGCGGTGTTTACGGCATTTTTTTTCCCAAGGTCAGAGCGATTTGACGAAGTCGGCGACGAGCGCCAGCATGTCCCAGGAGTGAGCTAACGTAAGGGTCCCTGCCGTAATCACTCCCTCGGAAATGAAGCGAGCACACTCGTACTTCCTTTAGCTCTCTTTCTCCTCCGTTTGCAAAGTTCACAAAACGTAGCCACTTGCTTCGCCGAGGTTCGTCGTTGGGCAGCACATGAAAGGAGATCTCCTCACCGGCGGGGATGTCGCACTCCCTCGACGATTTTGCCCGTACTACATGGGCATTTCAAAACGCAGCAACGAAATTTCATTTGTAAAGTACTCGAACAAACTGGAGTTTTCAGTGGTTGTAAACTGGAAACGAGCTCGTAACGACAGCAGCAAGCCAACACCATTCGAAACTTCTGCGACGACTAGCACTATCTCGTCGCTTCTTGCTGTTTCTTACTCCCCTCATTTCTATTTTTACCTTTGCTGGTTGGCGATATGACGGCCAACCTTCTGTCAAGGGATTAGATACCAAGCAAGGTCGCGGCTGTACGTGCTGGAACGGTTCGTTGGCCCCTAAGAGCCTCGAACCCGAAAATTCGTCTGTGCGACGGTGGCGATGGCGAGATGTCGAGTTCGGCCGGCGGTAGTTTCGTACGCATTGGCGCACGCGCTTGCGTGTTCGTTCGGAACTTCAACCGTTTACTTCACCGTTCTTTGTCATAAAAAGAATGTGCAGTATGTTTCACGGGCATTTAGCTCGCTATGCAAACTGTAAGCCCTGCCTAACATGCGTTTGCTTTTGCCGGCCTCCGCCAATCGCAGAGCATTCTCGAGTGACATCATAGGTTCTGTTGCGGAAAATGAGCTGGTGGGTCGCATGGTCATTTCCTTTTTTCCTAATTATGTAGCTTATTTGAGCGAAGTTTGCGTTATAAGTGGTTTCGTTATGGTTCTAACGAGGCAATCTTTCGAATGAACCAAACTTGTGTTTTCTCTTCATGGCTCCTGTAAGTCCCATTTTCAGCTGCCGTTTAAGGGTGAGTGTTACTGAATGCCTCGGTGTGTTACACTTTCCCGGTGGCTTTCTTTTTTAGGCACAAAACCTTCAAATATTGTGTTCACCTGCTTTGAAATGGAGCGCCATAGGATTTACCGCTATCAGTTTCGTGGGAATAACCGACCGGACTATTTCAAGACGGCCAAGAACGCCTTCCATTACGGTTATCGATTTAGCCTATTTGGTAAGTCTGTTTTCACTTCTTGTATTAAAATGAAGCAGTTTCACAAAAAAAAAGTTTCATGGTTAGTCTGGTTGTGTTTGGTTAACATCAAAAATTGCTTCGACAAAAATCTTCTGTAGTTGGCTGAAACTTCGACACACTTCCAGGTTTTTTTTTTTTTACTTCACATCGTGTAATGTGCTTTGCAAGTGAAGCAAGCACCACTCCGAAAATTCTCTAGGTCAGTTTCAGATAGAATTCTCAAGAATTGTCCACCACTGCGAGTAACGGTGAAAATTTTACGAATGCCTCGGCAGGGCGTATGATTGGAATAAAAATATCGTTTCAGAAGGAACAATATGGAAGCTACTATGACGTTTTGTCTTGCTCAAAAAAAATGATACCACCTTCCCGCGAGGGAACCCTGAGTTGATGCGAAGCATCTCGGAGGTTCCGAAACGCTCACGAGATTGGGTATCCAAATAACGGAAAATGACGGAACTCCGGACGGCGCAGCGTGACTCAACCGAAGCAGCAACTGAGGGATGTTGGGAATGAGCATCCCACCGTTCCTCCAAGGTTGGGAATGACCTTCCCAGCGCTGCTCCCAAGTTGTGACTTGCATCCAGCTCGTCACCGATGTTGGGAATCAGCCATCCCGACGCTGTCACCGCTGTTGGGACTGGGCCCTCTCACCGCAGCCTCCACTGTTGCGACTGGCCATCCGAGCGCAGTCACCGGTGTAGCGACGTTGCCCTGCTCCGTCCGCTATCGACGCGGCGCAGAGCAGAGCGACGAAGTCCTCGAGCCGACGAAGAGTTGAAGTAGTATTTATATACAGTATGTATAGGGTAAGCAAACGTTACATGACTCGCACAAAGGCGACAGCACCCTTTCACTCGGTGCCTCCGAAGAGACTGGTGCCGGAGAGAAGCCGCCGAGGAATGCCGATGATGAGAGTCTCCGGGCTTCTTTTATACCCCGGGAAGTTCGTTGGGGCCCCGTGAAGTTCGAATAGCCCCAATCAGAGCTCTCGCTGCCTGAAGTTTGAATTCCGACGAATGGTAGCGAAGCGGTGAGTCAGCTGCGCCGCCAATGGGGAAAGGGAGGGCGATGTCCCCGCCGTCTCCGTGACCTCGCCTCCGGGCGTAGCGACATGCCCTTATATTTAGTCGTTCTGAGATGCGGAATTCGGCCGCGCCGCAGCGACGAAAGGGAGAGGCGTGACTCAGCCTCGCTGTCGGCGCGTCACCTCGTGCACGCATTTGGGCCAGGCGCTCTGGCACAACAGGGAGCGGCGCGCGGGCCGGGTTTATTACATAGAGCAGATGAAGTGGAGAGGAGGAGACGAGAAAGGAGACGCGCATGCGCACTTATCGCGCAGCTGCGGCGATAAGTAGCGCGCGCGCTATCACACAGCTGACGTGGATAGGTGAGAGGAGGAGCAGCGCGCGCGCTATCGCACAGCTGGCGTGGAGAGAGGGAGAGGAGGAGAAGCACGCGCGCTATGGCACAGCTGGTGGGGAGAGGGGGAGAGGTGCGGACGGACGACGGACGGACGACGGACGACCGAGCCGAGAGCAAGAGATGCTGCATCTAAAAATAGTTCGTTGTCATGGGTACACATTCATATTACTTACACAGTCACAGGCTCTTTCCGCCTTGGCTCCTTGCTATAAACTGAACCGGTGGCCAACCCCTCTCTGCGGGTATGCGCCCTCTGGGAAAGAGGACCCGTAGGCTGGAGAAGGAAGATAAAGGCGCTCGCTGATGTTGGTGTATGTGCAGTGCGTGAGACATCGCAGCTTCCTTGTCCCAGGCATCTGCTATACCTTTAATCTGCTGATAAGTAAAGAGTTTGGCGCGGTTGACTCAGTACTGAAGAAATGTCGCCGATTTCAGCAAGCGAAATGCCACCGCATAGCGCAGCAGTTCACCCGGCTGCCTCACACCGCACCCAACCTCATCGTATGCGGATCTGACAGCGTCTCTCAGTCCACCGATGGCACCAGGCCCGATGCCACATTCTGACACGTTGACAAAGATCGTGCGCCGCGAAATCGAGGCCATGGCCCCGGCTCCTGTACATCACCGCGGGCACGACCACACCCCGCCACCTATATCACTTATACAGGCCGTGGTCCATGAGAAAGTCGTCAACCTTGGCATCCACTCTGTGTGCGCTATGACTTGTCCGGACGTCGGCCAAAACCTTCCACCTTCATTTGCCAGGAATGGCTTCCCGTGCCGTTATGACGCACCGCCGCTGGACCGTGCGGAATAGAGGACCCCTGACGACCGGGCAATCTGCTTCGAGTGCTCTCGCGTTGGTCACGTCACCCGTTATTGCCGACAACGCTGGAAGCGCGCGCCACACTACAGGTTTTCGGCCACCATCAACTCTAACGATGGGTATAATCAATTCCCGCCTGGTACGCAACACCAGTATGCTCCCGACAGCACCCGCTGCAGCCGCTCTGGCCGCTCCTCGTATCCCACAACGTCGCCAATCTCGTTGGGCGCAGCCTCGCCGCCCTTTGCCGCCAAAAGCAAACTTGTCCATTTTCAACGTTGGTGACTGCTCGCTCAGCGAAGATGGAGGTTAAAGTTGCACGCACCGAGAGAAGAAAAGCAACCATGTGACTATTCTCCCGCATCCTCATTGGTTGAACCGGACGCTCCATCGCGACGCGGCGCGTCAATTTCTAGCTTGGCCAGATGCTGCCGCGGGCGCGGAATCGTCGACGCGGGCGTCGAAAAAACGCACGCGCAACGCCGACGCGCGCGAATCGCGTGAAAAAAACGCTCCATGCGATTCGGCCTTTACGCACGCACCTCTCCGGGAAACTATCTAATGCAGCTCCCGGAGGTGATGCTGCATATCCGACCCGCCTGAAAATCCTGGTTACAAAACGAAGAAACGCAATTTGCTTGACCTTGATGTTGACGGTGTTCGTGTGCGCGCTCTAATAGATACCGGTGCCAGTATCTCCGTAATGGGCTCCAACCTTCGCCGCCGGCCTCGTAAGGTCCTCACGCCCGCCCCATCTCCTGTTGTCAGAGTGGGCGACGGCCGTACGCCCACCGTCGAAGGACTGTGCACCGCTCGGGTTGGTGTTGTTGACCAGCAAATTCCTGCCGTGTTCACTGTCTTCGACGCATGCCCCCATGACATTCTTCTCGGGCTTGACTTTCTAACCGACAACGCTGCGATTATTGACTGTGTCACTGGTATTCTTCGTCCTAACGTGCCGACAAGTCCTGTTGCCGACACCAATCTCCCCAACCACCTGTGCTCCACAGAACATGTCCCCTGCTTCCTAACACAATGACCTACGTCCCTTTGTCACCATGCCCACTAGTTCCGGGTGGCGACTACATCGTTTCACCTACGACTACGCCCTCCTTCGAAACCACGTGTCTCTTCCTTCCATCTACCTTCCCAACAACCAAATAAGCCTGCCCTTTCTTAATTTTCCTTCTTCGTCCGAAGTACTCCCCGAGCGGATGTCGCTGGCCACACTTTTTCTCCTATACGAATGCCAACGTTCTGACGTGTTCACTGACGTCTGCATGGCTGCACCGAACGATTCCAAAGATCAGTAGACCACCCCTGGTGACATCGCAAAAATGATAGCGTCAGACCTTCCTTCGTCACAAGCTCGCGAGTTACATCGCCTACTTTCGTCGTACAGAGACATTTTTGATTTGGACGATCGCCCTTTAGGACAGACATCGATGATAACCCACCGCATAAACACCGCGAATGCGAGCTCCATCCATAGGCGACCGTAGCGGGTCTCTCACGGCGAACACAACATCATTCAAGATGAGGTCGATAAAATGCTGAAAACGAATGCCATTTAGCCTTCTCCCAGTCCGTGGGTGTCACAAGTCGTTTTGGTGAAAAAGATAGATCGGTCGTGACGCTCCTGCATTGATAACCAGCACTTGAACAGTCTCCAAAAGAACGTTTCCCTGATTCCTCGGTTTGATGACGCCCTAGATTGCCTTCAGGGTGCATCGTAATTTTCTTCTATTGACCTTCAACCCGGTATTGGCGAATTGCTGTTGATGCCAAGGACAGCGAAAAGACCGCATTTGTGAAGCCCGATGGGATATACTAATTTAAGGTGATGCCCTTCGGACTCTGCAACGCGCCGGCGGCCTTCGAAATAATAATCGACTTCCTCTTCGGTAGCTTCAAGTGGTTGACGTGCATCTACTACTTGGACGACGTCATCGTTTTTTCTCAACATTTGAGACTCCTCTCCATCGTCTTGCAGACACCCTCAAAGTTTTCCGTCGCGCCGGTTTCCAGCTCAATTATTCAAAATGCCATTTCCATGGCCAGCAACTCAAGATCCTCTGCTGATCCGGATAAGGCACGCGCCGTCCAAGAGTTTTCAATCCCGCGTTCGGCAAAGGATGTTCGCAGCTTTGTGGGACTATGCTCCCACTTTCGCCTTTTTATCGAGACTTTTGCTGAGATCGCCCGGCCATTGACAGATCTCCTTTAGGCCAATACCTCATTTTCCTGGGGCTCCGCGCAAAGCGCAGCGTTTGCCGCTCTTGTTGACCGCCTGACTCGTTGCCCAGTTTTGGCCCATTTCGATCCGTTGGCTACCACAGAAGTTCGCACGGGCGCCAGTGGCCATGGGATAGGGGCAGTATTGGTGCAGAAGCAGAGTGGTCACGATAGGGTGATAGCCTACACCAGCCGGCTTCTGTCCCCTTCTGAAGGTAACTATTCCATCACTGAACGTGAATGTCTCGCACTCGTCTTGGCGGTAAGCAAGTTCCGTCCATATTTGTGCGGTAAATCCTTTGCTGTCATTACCGACCATAATGCCTTCTTATGCTAAAATACCTAAACATAAATACCCCAGAAAGTGGGCGGAAAATCACCCCGCCCGTAGCGTAGTGGTTATCGCACCAGACCGGTATTCTGGAGGTCGTGGGTTCGAATCCCACCTGGCGGGCATTTTTTCTCCACTTTATTTCTTTCTTTCCAAATTCTTTATCTGTTTCAATGACCTACCACATCCTCCCCTTTGCTTTCCGAGGTTTTCTTGACTGCCAACTGTTATTTGCAGGTACCACAATGATGTAGGGCATGTTTGCAAAAGCCAACCAGTTAACCTATACTTCATATCACAAGCTAGCTGTAGCACTGTGGAGGGTACTGTTGTCCCCCTCAGGGCGCCTAACTCACCGCGAAGGAAGCGACAAAAGGCGCCGGGGCCGTGCGGTGCCACTTGCCGAGAGGGGAGAAGGGAGTGTTCTTTCAGGACCCCCTTCACGGCGGATTAGGCGCCTTCAGTGGGCGCACTATTGATAACAATGTAGCCTCCACAGTGCTTTCAGCTAGCTTGTGATATGAACTATAGAGGGAGCTTTTATATCTCCCTCAGATCTGAGCCTACAGCCGCCCGCGTGCAGAGAGTGGACATATTTTACATGCTGTGCACTGTGCCTTACCGGCGGAGCCTTGGGAAACATTACTATTTGTTGGTTAAAACTGACCGGTGTTACGCGGCCCACGTCCCACGTTTTTTTCGTGAAGTTATGCATGTCAACTGATGCATATGTTATTC
>JABSTR010001112.1:0-22366 GCA_013339765.2 Haemaphysalis longicornis
ACACTAGGCGCCCTGTGCGGGGGGCGGGGGACGTATCGGAATATTGGAGGTCAATCTCGCGTGGTCGAAAACAGACTGCGAAGGACCTTGTGCGGTCATTTATCCACGTTACCCTGTAAGGTCCGCAGGCAGGGCAACCAGCTACGCACAATCAAGGTCACGTGAGTTTAAAAGTGCCGCTGTGTTCAGCAACTACTATATAGGCCCCTAAACACCGAAATATTCACCGGTTTGACTCAAAAAACCTATTTGTGAGCACAACATTACTTTTCCAAGGCACCCTTGACTGAAGAAAAAAAGGCGACTGACGCACCTGACAGTTCTTTTTTATAAAAAGCTTTAGGAAATCACTCTACACCTCTGCAAACGCCAGTGCCTTCTTAGCCTACACAACCGGCACTAGGAAATGCAAACTATTCTTATCAACACCTTTTTTGAATTCTTCCATGTGTAGTAGCACAAATTGTTCCTCACATACCCGGGTACCCTGATTAGACTGAACACTTGAATTTAAATCGCTAAATATATATCACTAAATAGGCTGATGGCGCTAAAATGTGGGCCGCAAAACAGTGTCCAGCAACTCACGAAGAACATTTCCAGAATTTCGCGCACGTCATTCAAGGCTACCTAAAAAAGTGGGGCTGAAAAGTACCTACCGACAAGTACGGATATATCACGTCCCTGAAAAAAATGTGTGTACCGCTTACTTAACTAAGTTTTTTTACCCTCATAGCTAGAGACTTACAAATACATTATCGAGCGCAAATCCGAATTTTAGGTCTGCAATGGCCTAAAGCTTCGGTTGGTGAATAAAGGTTGTGTGAACGACTAAAGAATAGATTCAACAAAAGTGGGTTTCCAGATTTTGCCGGAATGATGTCCAATCAGGTATAACAGCAATGTTGTCGCGCAAGTCATTCCATAGTTCATTGCATAAGGGAAAAAAGAGTCGTTCATCGCGGGTGTACGCCCAATTATTCGTGCAATTTGGTTTGAATAATTAGTCCTGGAAGAAGTTCTGTCCGGTGGCTTTAAAAGTTCGTGGCATGACTGTGGGCTGATAAACAAGGTGTGCAGAAGGGTTAAACGTAAGATAATGCGGCGAGACCCGAGAGATGGCAGGTTAAATGACTGTTTAAAGCGGTGACGCTGGTTTCTCTAGAGAACTGTGAGGATATCAAGCGAACGGCTCGATTCTATTCTGATTCTAGTTTATTGATAAGATATGTATTAGATAGATTCCAAATGGACGATGCATATTCGAGCTTTGGGAGCACGTATGTTAGGTATGCTAGTTTTTTAATGCCGGTCAATGCAGATTTCAGATTACGGTGAAGGAATCCAAGTGTACGCAGAGCATCTAAGACGATGAACTGCACATGCTGCGCGAATAATAGAGACGGGTACACGCGCACTTCGGGATACTTCCATGACAGGGCCGTGTCGAGAGGGAGCGAATTGATGAAGTAGGTGGGATGAACAGTGGCGCATTTACGGGAAAGTGACGTGGACTTGCATTTAGTAAGATGTAACGGAATCAAAAATTCTTGGCACCATAGCGCAACTCTGTCGAGGTATTGCTGTAGCTTAGTTCTGTTTTCGGTGTTTTGAACGGCGTAGTATAATAAACAATCGTCTGCAAACAAGCGACGTTTTTTTATGTCATTTGCAAGATCATTTAGGAATTTTAAAAATAGAGGAGATAATAGGCCGGCGCCCTGAGGGACACCAGATGACGCGTAAGCTTTGGAAAGGTCAATTATTAGTAGACGTGTACTGCTTACGGTATTTGAGGAAATCGTCTAGCCAGAAAACAGTATTCGGTGCAATACCCAGTGAAGAAAGTTTACAAAGTAACCGGTTATGGGGTACGCGACAAACCCTTTCAAAAGGTCCAGAATATCCCATCTATGTGAAGGCTGGCATCCCTGTGTTGTAAGAGGTGGTGGGAGGGTTCGGCTGGTTAATTCTTGCCGAGAAGTGCTCTCGAGAGCCGTGTTGGTGGTGCCTAAAGAAAATTACTGGTTCGAGGTCAGTCGCAAGCTGGGAAGATATAATGTGTTCCAGTAGTTTAGATAGGATAATAGTCAGGGAAATTGGGGGGTTAGCTGCCTGGATTTGCGTGTTTTCCTGTTTTGAATATTGCAGCCATCTGGGCGACCTTCCGGTCGTCTGCGACGCCGCCTGTTTCACTGGATTGATCGAAGAAGAGGCAAAGTATCTGACTCTACACAGTGAAAGTGTGTACTAAACATTTGTAGTTATTCGGTCACATCCTGGCACTAAAGACATTTTAAGAGCTTTGATTAGTTTAAGATACCTTCTGGGTGAATTGCAATTTAGGAGGATACAGGGGAGGGGAACGGGTAGGTAGTAGCGTTAACTGGCTGGGGTTAGAGGTGGGCAACACCCAAAAAATAGTCGTTTAATGTGGTTACGAGATTTTTTGAGGCTATGGTTTCCCCATCTCGGTACTTGTGTTCTGTTTTGTTAGTTTGACTTTTGCGAGAGAGCATGCTCCAGAATTTACTCGGCTTTCAGCGAAAGCAGGTTGCACAAAAAATATTTATCTTTAGCGTTCTTTATTTATGTTTTATTATCTTAAATATTTATTGTTAGCACCCGCAATGTATTTTTTGGCGCACAGGTAATACTTTTGCACGCTACTGGGTTACTGCTTTGATGTACGGTCCGATGACGGCGTTTTTTATTTTGGAAACTTTTCAATGTTTGCTGAATCAATGATTGTGTGAATCTGGTTTTGCGGGGATTGTAGGGATGTACTGTTTTTCTAAGTTTCGTATTGTGTTTTCGAATAGGTGCCAGTTGGCAATTACTGTGGGGGCTGTCGAGGAAAGAACCAGGAGAGCTGTCTAGGAAAGAACCATGTTTTCTGTCAACAGCGTCGAAATTTGCTGATTTGTAGTCCGTTATAACTTTTTATACTGGTGACCTCCTTATCAATGGTAGCGATAAGCAGATGTGTAGGATGGTATGGTCCCTGTGGCGAAGGAGAACTCTTGTGTGCCTAATGCCATCTAGGCCTTATGTTAGAAGAATATCTAGAGTGTTATCGCCTGTCGTGGGGTACGTTATAACCTGGTGTAGATTAAAATTTAGCGTTAGTTAAAAATATTTTGAATTTTTTGGACGGGGAAGTATTGGGGACTCAAAATAAAGGCCATATTATTTGAGGAAGCTCAAAATCTCAAAAAAATAACGGGGCCTCCGAGAACTTCTTAATTTGGGCGAGTGAACGTGACAGGAGGTCGTAAAAGAAAGTTTGCGGTTTGGTGGCTGGTAACAGATACCAAAATATCTTTTTAGGGCGATGTTTGAGACTTGTACCCCTATTAATTCCAATAAGTCGTCAGGGGTGATAACTGAAGATGATAGAGTGTTTTTGATAGCTATAAAAACGCCTCCGCCCCGACAACACGTGCGATCATCATGATATAAAGTGAGGTTCACGTTAGACGGGAAGATTTCGTTGTCGAGTATGCCTCTGTGTAAGCAGGTTTCCGTTAGTACAACGATTTCTGCTTCAGTATCTTCGATAAACCCATGTGGTTCATTGAGTTTAGGCAGCATGCTTCGAATGTTGGTGAAAGCAATATTTTTATCTAACGTTGCGGAACGGTTAGTTCTTCTACAGGGGATAAAATGTCTAGAGGTGCGTAACTCGTTGGTTTGGTGGGCAAACTAACAATCGTGGGGAAAGCTCATACTTTGTTAATTGCTACAATTTTGTCGCAGCTGCGATCGCAGATGTAGCCCTTTTTATCCAGGCAAAGTTTGTTCAGGCTGAGTTTGAATGCGAATTTCTGGGGGTGGATGAACTGCAACATCTTTGACCGTGCAAGGCGGGTAGCAGCTGCGAAGTTCCTGTACTAAAAGAAAGTCGGTGTCTTTAGGCATGCGTCCGCAGGCCAGGATTCGTTCTTTAGTTTTAAATTGTGCAAGTTTAACGATGATAGGCCTATTTTTGTTTTCGTCAAAAGTTTCCATTCGCTGCACACGTTCTATTGTACCTGAGTTCAGTGGAAGTACGTTCGTCGGCAGAAAACGCGAGTATCCTTTGTTCCGACTGTTCCCGTGTTTCTTTTGCGTTGCCTTTTATGCGCGGGAGAGAGCATTATTAAGTCGCACACGGTTGCTGGCGTCAGTAGTGGCGGCTTTTAGTACAAAAATTTTACGACTTATCTGGGATGACTCATTGGTGTCGCAAGGGTTTCTAGCTTGTGGTTTGGTGATTACATAATGTCGAGTGGGTTGCTCATTGAGGATATTTCTTTTTCTTTGGTAGCTTGAAGTGTTTTCAGGTAGTCTATCTCTAACCGATTGGTTTTTAGGTAGTCGTCGACGCGTTTAATAGGACCGCGCATATTTGGCTGTTTTTTGGTGGGCCAGGATTCATACCTATGTCGCCAGAGAGCAGCAGCATTAATTGAGGACAAATATCTAGGGCAATCGCTTCAATGCACGAGTTTAATATCATACGCAATGTCAAATCGTTTGGGCAGACATGAGAAGAAGAAACTGATTACTGCTTCTAAATGCTTTACAGTTGCTTGGATAACACACCTGCAAGGTCAGCATAGTGTTGAACATGGCGTGGATTGCAGTGTCGTGCCCCAAAGTTTGCGTCGTCGGGGCAGCAATTATGTATCGTCCACATGGGGCATGTGATAGGTGACGTCATCGAGGGGTTTTTTTGGCAGCGGTAGGTGGTCCGATTGATTGATTGTATATGGTTTAACGCGCCGACGCAACGCAGGTGATGAGGCGCGCTGTAGTGGAGGGCTCCGGATTAATTTTTACCACCGGATTAATTTGTGCACGATGTTGAACATGCACCGAAATCTCGAACACACGGGCTTTTTTGCTTTTCGCCTCCGTCGAAAAGGCGGCCGCCACGGCCGGGAATTGAACCCGCGACCTCGTGCTGAGTAGCGCAACGCCTTACCCACTGAGCCACCGCGGCGGGTGAAGGTGGTACGCTGGGCTGGTTTTACTAGAGCTGGGGGGAGGGAGGTCTCACGGGATGGCCCAGTTTCCCCGGTAAGGATTGTGTGTGCAATGGGGTGTAGTATTCCGGGTTTTCCTTACCCGCTCTTACCTCTACTTTGGAAAATCCAGAATATTCAAACAGAAAGCGGTATTGATAACTCTATTGCCATCGAATCTGGTACCTTTTTATATAAAACAAAACATTTACTGACAGAATCGCAGGGGACACAAATTGGAAGAACAATGTAGAGACTTCGCCAGAAACAACTACTGTGCACCTACTGCCTTCTCCCTATCGCAGACAGCCGTTTTCCGCACGTGGAGGGTACGGAAAAGGCGCTGCGGACCGTGTGCGCATTACGAGGTAGGTTACAAAAAACAGGCATTTGGCCTTGTCTGGCGTTGAGTAAACTACACGTCATGCAAAAGAGCAACACAAGGAATAATTGTTCGCTGTTGAGGTAACACGGCAGTGCATACGACACCGGGACATCCACAGAGCCCCTGCTGCTTTGTCCTGCAGCCGGTGAGTACCAGTCATCATCCTCAGCTTATCTATGCTCACTGCAGGGCAAAGGCCTCTCCCAAAGATCTCCAATTATGCCGGTCGTGTGCTAATAGCGGCGAATTTGTCTCCGAAAACCTCTTCATCTCATCTCCCCATCCAACTTTCTGTCGCCCGCTCCCACGCTGGCGTTCGGTAGGGATCCACTCTGCTACCCTTATTGGCCAATGGTTATTAGATGCGGCGCATCTCTTGCTCTGAGGCATGTCCCTCCTGCGTCGTCATTTGCGGCGGCGGCGTCCCGTCCGCAGCCCTCCTCCGTTCGCCTCTCCCACAGCTGTGTGCAACACTCTTACTCCGACGCATTAGCATAACGACAGCTGCCGCGCTTGGTTGGCGCCCGCTTCGCTGCGTTAAGGTTGTGTTAACAGCTGCTCCGATGCGCATGTGCGCGCATGCTCAACTCTCCTCCGTGGTCTCCTCTCCTTCAAGCGCTGTGAATATAAAGCGGGTATCACGCTGGGTCCTGGCCGCTAAAACACGTGTATTCTATCATTTCGCGTTTGCATGTGCATGAAAATGTAAAATCGCCTCCCTCGTCCCGTGTATAAGAACATCCGTATGTGATGGAAGGCATCCTACGCGTCCACAATACGTTTCACGGGATGTAGAGAATCAACCCAATGGAAACGCCAATTGAACCCCCAGATGCGCCGCATCACACCAGGGTTCTCTCGCGGGGAGATAGAGGCAATTTTCTGCGCCACATTACATGCCTTGCTCACACCCATTTCTTCTCAATTTTTACAAATATGTTCTTCACAAGCCTCTGTTTCGTGGCCCACTCAACTCTCTTCTTGTCCTTGCTTGTCCCATAGTGCTCGGTAAGTCGTCCTCAATTTAATTTGAACCCTTTTAGTGAGCCTCCAACTTTATGCCCCGCAGGTGAACACCTATAAGATGCAGCTGTCATACACTTTCTACTAGGTGCCCTAAATCAACGACTTATGCGTTCTGGTCGTCCATGCAGCCAACGTCTGCAGTGTTTGTTAAACATTTAGGCAGAAGTTTGTACTGTGAATGATCGACGGCAGAGAGCAGTACGTGATTAAAATAGGAAACGAGAGTTGAGCAATACCAACTGGAAGACATTTATCAGCAAATGTTAGAAATGCAGAGTAATCGCTTGAACGTAATTTCACAAACGAGATTCCAGAACTACGCCAGGAATAATGCATGGGTACGAGCCAAGTGCTTGCCATGACCCCTTAAGGAGCTTATCAACAAAGCTAAATGAAGATCCGGAAGAACCCAAAACATGTATGCAATCACAGAACGGTACCGGAAAGAAGCGAGAATCTGAAAACAAACAACTGCTGGTAGTGAAAACCATGTGTTTCATTCTGAGCAGCCCTCCAGGGACAAGAATCTGCCAAAATAAGGTGGCTGAAAACACTAGGTTACAGCGTTATAACAATTCTGTGTAGTATTGGTTGCGCATTGGAGACCGTGTCACACCCAGTGACACTGACACCGAATTTCATGGCAGTGTGCACACACACCACCGTGATAATCTTAGCATTGTTGTTCAAACGAAATGTGGAGCAAAACGAAGACACCCTTAAGCAAAGCACCAAAAAATGGTCACAAATGAAGACCTGAGGTTATAGAAAGCTTACAAGGTATAGGTAACCGAGCATTCATGGCCACAAGTGGAAAAGTTGCTTGGAATGGCGGTCAAAAGGAAACACGACAATCACTGGTAAAAAAAAAGGTTTTGCCAAATACTGAAAAATTTGATGCCGTGTGCATTTTACATCCGACGTTCTTAGGCCTCACTACTGACGTCGTTTTGTCCGAGTGTACCCACTGCGGTAAACTCAACTTTGCACAGGGGTTTCACAAAAAAATGGTGACAGCAAACGAAAGCAGATCAAGCACGTCAGGAAAAAATACTTAAAGTACTCGGATTCGTAACGGGGTCCCTCGCGGTGCCAACCAAACCTCAATTTAATTATGCATTCTGACACAGTAGTAGTAGTTTCAATTCTGGACTTTGACTTAGGTTATCCAGAAGGCAGATGTGCGCTTTACCATCGTTCTCTTGGGAAAGGCGTTTTGAATTTTCATGTTAAGCAGACCGCGTAAAGACTGTTTGCGCTGAAAGTGCCAGTACGCCGCCACGAAGGTAACTGTTTGAACAAGTGGTGATTATATTACAGTGGCCTTCGTTCTCCACAGGTGTTTGAGGAATTCTTTCCAGTCTATTCACGACATGCTGCCTTGACAAAAATGCACTATCTGTATTTAATTCAAACTTTAAAACTCTTAGAATTCAGCTGGATGACCTTTCTTTATTTTTTTGTATTGTGTTGACGCGAGACATGCTTTTCCTGTGAGACCGACTGTATTTTCTTGTACAAATTTCAGGCAAAAAAATTTCAGGCAGACAGAGACAAGCGCTAACTTCCGAAACAAAATTATTTACTAAACGACATATATAAGTGCAACGGTGAGAACAAAAACACCAAAAAAACAAAGGATGTGCCACTGTGCGAAAATAAAGTATTTTGGCAGTGTACAGACGCGCACATGTTGCCCATCCACTATGCCATTGGCGCACCCAGGAAGGCCAGTTTTTTCGCTGTCAAAGTTACAGAGGTCATGCCAACACAATCTTCGCTCCCTCCTCTCTTTGGTACATCGCAACAAACTTCAAAATATCCCGTGTGCGCTGATCACAACCGCGAAACACAACCATACATTCGTCAAACAGAAGCGAACACTTGCAATTCTGGCAATGATTTGCTGGTTCCAATCTGTGCCTTTTTACGCTCGATTGGCATGTTGACGGAGGCGTTGATAAAGGCACCGTCCTGTTTTCCCAACGTATGCCCCATGACGCGACAATGGGAACTTATACACGACTCCCGCAGTGCTGTCAACCTACTGATTTTGGTGCTTAACCCCGAACTAAACATTACACCGACTTACATTACACCGACCTACAGTTGTTACCACCTATCGATTCTACAGGAGGCACTGTCGCACCCAAAATTCATGATCTCCGAAACGACATTGCGTTCTTACGGCTCTCCAGAAATCAAGCTTTCCACATGTACCGATCTTTTACGCCGCTATGCACCACAATAATTCATCGACCGTGAATGTGCATACTCCTTGTAACCTCATTCCAAGGACTCGATAAAAGTATAGTAAAATGCATACGGCTAAATGTCACACACTCGCCGTTCCCATTCCGAGCTTCAGCAGACACGATGCCCCCATTATTAAGACTGTGACAGCTCTGGAAACACCGCACGTTATATGTGTGTGTAAATGGTATGATACACAGACAGTTTCATCGAATGTGACGTTGGAAAGGATTTGGTACTTGTTCATGAGTAAAAACGGCTTCACGTGTCACCAATGCCTCTCAGATTGTTCGCGGTTAGGCCCTGTTCGTAATTCTTATATTCTGTATGTTGATGGCACATGTGGCACCTGTAAGTGTTGTTATTCTTTGAAGTTTCAAACTCGTTGTTGTGCAAACGGTCATTTTTTTGTATTTAGCGTGTTTGCTATATCGGCACTGAACGTGATACATTCGCTTGAGGTTGCTGTCACCTGGGTATCTCAAGAGGCTCAGAGGCACGAGCGCAGGAAAAATCCGGTATTTCGACAATCAAACTTCGCATTGGTTACACATAAACAAAAGGCGCGAGAGAAACTGCGCTTACAAACAAAACACAATCCAAACCAAACAAAATAGCACTCATTGAAAGCACTCAATGAAAGTTTTCTGAGGAAACGTCTGTAACCATTCGTAATTAAACACTGATGCCCCTTTTTAAGACCCACATAAGAAACCTGCTTTTGCGACTACGTGTACGTATGTACCTGCGTGCCCCAGTCGCTGTCCCTGAAATGCTGTAGACGGTGTGTGGCCACGGCGCGGTGGTAGCCGTAGTCGTCCGGTGCTGGGGAAGCCCGCGTCGCTGTGCGCAGTCGTTGTGAGGACGGCGTCGACGCCGCGAGTACTCAGGGATATCCTGTGTGGCTACCCGTATGGTGTCCCAGGCAGCAGGAGGCAGTCCCAAGCCTTGGGACCATGGCTTTAGCAACTGGAGCCACCCGCGAAGATTCGGAAGTGCCGCTGTTCGGGGACGGTCACGACGTAGGTTGACGGGCGTAGACTGTATACGCTATCACCTCGTCATGACCACTGGTTGCCGCCAATGCACACGTTGGCAGCTCGACTAAGACGCTCGGATCGATGCGATCTCCGCCTGCTCCAGCCCAGACTAACGTGATCGTAGTCAAGCCTTGGCTTTGTCCCCCTGGCTCGCATCTCTCTTACCTGCCACCTCTAGGACCGCTTGCTCCCGTTGAGTTCTTTCCCGCCTCCCAGCTGACTTGTCTCGGGCTGCAGTGCTTATTTCTGGCTGTTGCGGCATTCCTGCATTAGCTGTTGTTCTGTCAGCCGTGCATCTCACTCTGATACCCGCCTATACATGAGCGTTGCGGATCGCGGCATTCCGTGGATAGTCCACTCTTTGACAGCCAATTTAAACTCTTTATTCTCTTCCTCGTGTCTAAGCTTGCACACGACATCCTTAAAACCTCCAGCTATTGCCCTTTAAACGAAAGTTACTTGTTGGAATCCAGAACTCTGCTCAATCCAGACACAAACATTGTTTCGCGAGCATTTTGTCTTTTTATTTTGACAGCAAAGTATCTACCCTTCTTGAACTGAACTGTGTTCATTGCTTCTTTTTTAAACTTGTTTCATTTTTCACCTGACGTAGTATGTTAGGCTGTGTGCTGAACAAAGCTTAGAATCATCATTAAACATTCTCTCTATCTCTTTTGTTTCTCACCTAAACCACTAGATCACAAGAAAGTGACCAAAAAATGCATATCACCAGAAGTGTAGGACTGGATATGACGTAGACGTAGGTTATTCTACACGTTCTTACAGCTAATAGTGAAGGCGACGTTCGGAAATATCAGTTAGCACAGCAAGTTAGGTCCGGATACTAAAACAGCAACACCTGTGATGTATAGTAGAAATTTGACACCGTTCAATAGGACCTAGAATGGCGCACCCAACTCTGACAAAAATAACGGGTACAAATATTTTCATAGGAATGGTCAGTCGAGTGCCAAATTGAAAATTTATTCCCTGTTTATTGCTTTTGGCAGACCATGAAATACACCTGGGGAAAAACAATGCGAAAGGTTGCTCTATTCGAACCCACCGAATGAGTTATTTTACATACTTCCGACGGCGACAAAATTAAAATAATATCAGATTCTTCCTAAACAAAGTTATCAGAAGACCGAAAGCTGTAAGTGCGTCCAACTTAGCTCTGAAGGTCGGTCTGTCTAATGGATTGTCAAGCATTCAAAGAACAAATCACAAATAAATCTATGAGAAAATTTTTCGCGGAATAGTTGAGGGCATCTACGAACGACCGAAATGTAAACCAATAACCTGGTCCGCGAGATAAAGGAATTATTTGTACTCCGTCCTTATTATTTCTGCGTGCACTGTCTTATATAGAAGCCTTCCTTTTTTGAGATTTAATATTAACCATTTTGATACATTGAAAGCTCTGCTTCCCTTTGTGGCCGACAGACCAGTGTGGCCGACCAACCTGTCACTGGAAAACTGCATTAATTTTCTGACGGAACGCAATCGGTGGCATTATGAAAGCTTTCGTAGGAAAAAAAATTACTGCTCATTGACGAGTTTGGTTCCGCCGGCGATGACATCTAAGAGCGATTAGTTATATTAGTTGAAGGCATCGTAAGCATGCCTCTTGCATTCTTCTCTAATCTTGTGTTATCAAATGGCATATCTCCAAGAAAACAGGAAGTAGCCCGACGTAGGTCAATTCACAAAGGCGATTAACAAAGAAGTTAATAAACTGCTGACCTACTTTTGTCTTATCAAAATTATCCTAATCATCATCATCAACAGCCTATTTAGGTTCACAGCAGGGTGAAGGTCTTCCCCGTTGAGAAATACCCACTTGTGCCCTGCGCTGCTGGATTACATTCTTTCCCCCCGAATTTTCTCATTTCATATCTCCATCGGGATAACGGCGTTATTCTAGTCCAGTCTCCGGGTGTCGATTCTGTTGCCCTTATAGTCCACCTGTTGTCAGTTAGCCGTATCACATAGCAAGCCCAATTTTATTTCTTTTTCTTAACCTGAACCATGATATCCGGCATCCGAGCTTGCTCTCTAATTTAGGTAGCTGTTTCTGAGTGTTACACCTAACATTATTCGCTACATGGCACGTTGTAAAGACCTAAGATTGATTTCTAGTTGTTTACTAAGGTGCCAGGTTTTCACTCCATATGGCATCACCTGCAGGGCACATTGGTTGAATAGTGTTATTTTGAGGAATAGAGATATCTTAGTTATTATTAATTGCGAGTGCTTGCCGAATGAACCCCAAACCAATGCTATTCTGAGCCGGATTTCTATCTCCTGGTTTGGGTAAGCACTAACAACCTGCCAAAGTAGTTATATTCTTCTATTGGTTTAGTATGTCATCACCTACGCTTAAAAAAACGCGTTCAGTATGTTATTTAGCATTACGTTAGTTTTATTGATAGTTATCTTTAGCCCCACAGAGGAACTCTCCTAATGTAGTTCCGAAATCATTTTTCGCAGTTGTTCTGCAGATTCATTGAGCAATAATGTGCCGTCTGCAAAGCTTCAATGCCTCAAATAATTCCTGTTCCTACATCAATTTTCGGAGATCTTTGCAGATGTACTAGGCAATACTATGTCGTGGGCAACCTTGAATGGCTCAAATATTTCCAAATTTTCCGTAAGCCTAAGTTTCACAGTCAACCTCCTGAAAACGCTCTCCAGACATTTGAAAAATTTTAGCGAGATGATATGTCCTTGTCGCAATCCCCTTTGGATCTCGAATTTGCACTTTGCTTGTGAGGGCTAATTCTGGCCGTGCATTTCTTATATATGCCGACTAGGAGCCTCAGATAGGTCTTCTATATACCTTGGTCCTTTGGGCGTGGCTCTCAGGGGCGGTGATTGCTGAATCGCGTTTTCGATTGTCTATAAACGTCACGTAAAGTCGGTTATTTTACTCGGCGTATTTTTATATTACTTGGTATATACATAAATGTGGTTTATTGCAAAATATCGTTTTATAAATCCAACGGGTTTTCTTGGTTTTTGAATGTGAAAGCTGGCAGTTCTGTAGGTAACTACTATCTTAATAAACAGCTTGTATACATTCAACAAAACCCTAACGTGTCTGTAGTTCTTAAGATCTGTGTTTTCAGCAATCCTTGAATATAAAATATGTTGGCATTTTTTCAGGCTTGTGGCACTTATACATTTTTTAAACATTCTGGGAACTGTTTAGCAAGCATTTCTAGTTATATATCCACCCTTTTTTGGAAGGTCTAGGGTTAGGTTGCCGTCGCCTGCAGCGTTCAATTTTTTCATTCCTTTGAGCGCCTTTTCTACTTCCTCTTTCGTTACTGGTGGGACATGGGAAGCGAAGCTAGAAGGCTGGGTAGCTTTCTCTGGTCCAACGTCACTTAATTATTTATGCAATGGCAGAGGTCCTGTCCCCAACATAATGTGTAAATGAGGCCCTTGTAGGTACCCACCTGGGGCTGCTTATTGTGCCGTGTTAAGCAATGTACAAATTGCGTACTCATGTTTTCTGAGTGCCAAAAAAACCAGCGAAATATGTAAAATACCACGACACGACGCTCCCACGCGCATCATAAACGAGCACGCATAAATATGCTGACTGAAAGCAAGTGCTCCGCCTGTCACACGCCCGAAGTAACAGCGCGTCGCCTTATTAATAATTTTAATAATTACAGATATAGAGCAGCAAAAGTAAGTTCGCGCAACGCTTGTGGCCAAACACGTGGTCACAATTTCTTTTTATTTTAATTTCTTTTTTTTTTATAACGCAGAAGGAGCCTATTCCAGGGCGTAGGTATACCAATAAGAGACTTCGCACGAGAGTCATCATCACACCAGAGACATCTGCGAGACATCGCGGTAGTTTGTAAATATACAAGTAGAATAAATGATACAAATCAAGCACTGCACTAAAGGGCTATACTGCAATGCAAAAATGGTGGCTATATTATAACATAACAATATGAGGCACAGTATCATTTCCAGCATATGTTTTAAAAAAATGTGGAAAGGGGCACAAAGCAGCAAACCGAAACAGCACGAATAAAGGGTTTATACACTCGGCCAAGCAAGACTTGTGTTCCCCATCACAGACATCAAGACAGTTAAACACAACAAAAGGTCATATGCACTGCATATTTTAGGTACACGCATGAATAGCGATTAGTGTATAACATCGATGGATTGATGCTGTGGTTTAGAGTACCAAAGCTATGCGTGTGCTGAGGAGCGTCGCAGTGCGGGGCTATGAAATAATTTTCCCACTAGGAGATCCTTACGTGTGCCGAAGTCTGGATACGTTTTTTGGCTCTTTGCCTCCATCTGAAAAGCGACGGCGCGGAGGAGGGATATTTAACCCGCGTAGTTGGGTTCAGAAGAAAAGAAGAAGAAGAAGAAACAAAAGGGTCTGATAGAAATATTTTTTGTCAGGAAGAGTCGGTCCTGGCAGGCACGCCAATTGTTTTTCTCACGTGAAGGTGGATGGCGTGTCTCGACCAGCTTCGAGAAATAGACGTGGGAGAGCCATTGACGAGTTTAACACGCCAAACACTTATTCTACACACGGAGAACCCTAAAGTAAACCCCTCAAGCAATATTCAACATTAAACCAACCCAACTAAATCGCTAAATGTATTAAATCCAAACGCAATCTAAACCACTACTCAAATTCAAACCTAACCTTTATAGGACCGAACAACAAGCAAGCAGGACGTTTATACTTTCTCCCCAAAATCCATAAAGTCCCCACAGAAGCATTGTTCTCAGCTGACATTCCGGGAAGACCCATAGTTTCAAACAACACCCCCCGGAAACATTGTCTGTGTTTCTGAATCACCATTTGGCAGACATTCCGACTTCTCTTCCTTTTTTTGTTAAGGATACCTCACACTTCTTCCGAATAATAGGAGCAATAAACAATGGCGGCCAAATAACTAATGACGCCTTTCTGGTCACGCTCGACGTCGCCGCCCTCATTACGAACATTCCCATCACCGAAAGGAATACAAGCTACATCAACGGCCCCAGCAGAAAACCGGCACCAACATGCTTTAGAAGTCAACATTACTTTATTAAAATATTTCTAACTATTAACAATTTCAGTTCGACTCATCTTACTACTTGCAAGATTTTGGAACCAGCATGGACAATTATTTCGCACCCACCTACGCCAACAATTTTATGGCAAAACTTGAAGCTTCCCTCTTAGAGTCTTTCCCCTCAAGCCGAAGGTTTACCTTCGATACATAGATGACATCTTCATAATTTGGGAGCACGGCCGCACGGCACTGGAAAGTTTCATTTCGCATCTTAATTCTTCGCATCCGCGCAATAAATTCCCGTGCCAGTACTCGGATAAACAAGTCAACTTCCTAGACACCACTGTTGTTCTTGACAATGGTTAACTAAAAACCACGCTTTATAGGAAACCAACGGACAGGCAGCAGTACCTAGACTACACTAGTTATCATGCACAATGCTGCAATTAAAGTATCTTTGTAGGACATCCTACCAGACTAAGAAGAGTATGCAGTGATAACACACAATATATAAAACACCTTAATGAACTGAAGTACACCCTGGCAAGCAGGAATCACACGGTCAGCTCTCTGGATATAGCTTACGAAAGAGCGTCCAAGCTAGAAAGGGACGAAGTGCTCAAGCAACACCGTCGAAACGAAAGCACCCGACCAGCAGCCTTCATAACCAAATTCTCAAACGCGCTGCCTAACATAAACAACATCCTACGGAAATACTACCTCATTCTAGCCAGTAATGACCTATTGAAAAAGACGTTTCTGGTAGCCCCAAGAGTTACCTACAGAATAAACAAGAACCTAAAAGACATTTTAGTGCATGCCAAAATTGGCGCTTCCCAGGTAGCAGTCATCAGCCCTTGCCTCCGCCCTAGATGCAAGACCCTGCAAACATCTGCAGATGGGTTGCATTGTCAATAGCACTACCAACCAACACGTTCACAAGATTAGTTCAAGCTTCACTTGCAATTCTTCTAACATTGTGCATATGTTAGAATGCTCATTCTGTCAAAGCAGTACATTGGAGAAACGAGTCAACCTATGAACTTACGCCTGAATGGACAGCGGGTTGGCACTCATAACAGCGACTCCATAGCAGTAGCGCAACACTTCAACCTGCCGAACCACAATTTTGATGATCTCAAGCTCTACATTTTGCATTCAAACTTCAAGGGACCGGAAATACACAGAATCGTACCTAATCCACAAATTCAAATGCCTGGAGCCGACTGGAATCAATGCTTCGAAAGGCAGCTTAGAAACCTTACGGTATCTGAATCGAACAGAAAAATATTGCTCTCACAAAAAGTTGGCATCTCCATTCGCAACATTCCTGCCTGCCCGTCCACAAAGCTGCTACTTGAATACAATTTATGTGCTTTTGCTCTTTTTTTGGACACCTGTCTTGCTCCAAGCCGAATTTGACATAATACGCGCACTCGCCTTCCTCGACCTTCGGCATTTCGTCTTACTATCTGCTTTACACACACACGCAAAAAAAGGTAAAAAAAGAAAACAGAAAAGAAATCCTTGAATCTACCACAAAGCTCCCCGTGGGTTCTACCTGCGGATACCCCTTCTATTCTTCTGCTAACACTGATCTCCCCTGTCGGAATTCTTCGAACTATACGGGCTGTTGCTGTTTACGCATTTTCTCTCTTACACACAGTTTAGTCCCCTTGCGATTTCACCATTAAGAGCCCCCTTCGGCCCTGAACTTACCGGAAGCCTCCTTTAAAGTTTCAAGGCACCACCGCAACCCAGCTGAAACCATTCCCCCTGTTTCCTCCGACTTTCTTGTAGTCTTCCCTCTTTCGCTACTGCGGGGTCTTGTCACAATAACCACACCTCCCCTTCTATCTCACTAATTCGCTTCTTTCAAGCGAACGTTCACCCACACTGCTGTCCTTCTTCCGGCCCCGCTCTTAACATCCTCCCCCTCTCACTCCAACTAAATCTCTATCTCTAAAACAGTGTGCCATAGATGAACACTGATGCCTTGAAACGACAAGTCTCCTTGTCGAAATGTTGGCAGATGTCTGAGACCGCTACCTTCTCCAAAGTATTGTTTCTATCTGGTGATCATCTTCAAATTCTTCTCGTTCCTCTATCTATATCTATCTATCTATCTATCTATCTATCTATAGCTATATAATATATAGATATGATATATTTATATATAGTATATATATATAGATAATATATAATATATATAGATAGATATCTATAGAATATATATATTATATATATATATATATATATATATATATATATACAAATAAAGAAAACCACGGGCAGGCAAAGGGTCACAGAAATGATAAAGAAATTGGAAAGAAAGAAAAAGTGGAGAAAAAATGCCCGCCAGGTGGGATACAATCCCACTACCTCCAGAGGTGGTGGGTTCGGATGCCACTGGCGGGCATTTTTTTTGCATTTCGTGCTTTCTTTCTTTGTTTCTGTGACCTGCTATATCCTCCCCTTTGCTTTCCCAGGTTTTCTTGACTGCCAACCCTTATTTCTGTCTTATTTCAACGAGCCCCTCATTTCCTATTCTGATTCGCTATATATATATATCTATATCGAGCACCTCTGTTGTGGCAGTCTTGGTGCCAAAGGGAGCTTAAGAGGGTTCAACGCTGGTCGACCACTCTCGATATGTCATAGACACTCGAGTCACGGCCCGGGGTTTACAAAGAAGGTCCTTCACCCCGAGTAGTCCGAGTGGCGCTGGCTACCACCCGAAGTGCAGGAAACAAAAATACCTTAACACAAATACCCCAGAAAGTGCTGGGGAAACAGCCCCGCCGGTAGTTTAGTGGTTATCGCACGAGACCGGTATTCTGGAGGTCGTGGGTTCGAAATCCTACCCGGCGGGCATTTTGTCACTCTGTCTTTTTGACTCAAAACATTCTTCATCTCTTTCTATGACCCACCACAACCTCCCCTTTGCTTTCCGAGGTTTTCTTGACTGCCAACCCTGATTTTCTGTCTTATTTCACGGAGCCCTCATTTCCCATTTTTTGATTCGCTATATATATATATATATATATGTATAGATATATATATATATATATATATATTATATATGTGTAGATATTAGATATTCTATATAGGCGAGGCGAGAGATTTCCCGGACGAAAGCAAGTCTCTGTGCTGAAACGATTGCAACAATCGTGCTTTACTTGTTCAAAGTTTTCTTTTCTTATACATATATATATATATATATATATATATATATATATATATATATATATATATATATATATATATATTATATATAGCAGAACAGAGATACGGGACGAGGGACTCGGTAAAGATACATATCAAGGTTGCAGTCGTCATTGCCAGTGCTATTCGGCTTTTTTCGAAATATTAATAGGCCGAATGACGTGTGCTTGTCACGTTTCTTTGATTCATTGATAAAATAAGCGAAAATATAAGTCGAGAAAAAATCCGCCGTCCCGCTCCCGGAAAACGGCGGATTTTTTTCGACTTATTTTCGCTTATTTATCAATGAATCAAAGAAACGTGACAAGACACACGTCATTCGGCCCTATTATATATTTCGAAAAAAAGCCGAATAGCCACTGGCAATGACGATTGCAACCTGATATATATATATATATATATATATATTGTAAAGAAGAGTATGAGCGGACGCCTCAGAGCAAGTAGAACTAACGCAGCGCTATCCGCCTATGCGGGTATGCGGTGCATCGGTGTAAGAAGACGAAGAAGCAGAAGAACGCTCGACGTCTGGTCTCGCGGAACCCTGCTCTCGGCTCTTGCGTGTGCACGCCTCGACCGTGAATAAACCCCTCTCTAAGCGACTACCCAGGCGTCGGCTATCTCCTTACAATATATATATATATATATATATATAATATATATATATATATATCTTAGATAATATATACAGAAGAAAGGCCCAGCAGTCTACAACGCCAAAGAAGGCATAGGGGAATGATTAGACTATTTTTTTTACCGTTAGTGACGTTACATTATTTTTCGTTATTAATTACATGAGAAAGAAAGAAAGAAATACACACGCCCAGAGTGGGGACCGAACCCACGCCTTTCGATTAGATCTCGAATGCCTTACCAATTCGGCTATCTGGGCGACTGTGTTCTCCGTCACTTTCTGGGTTATTTATAATTACTACAACTATATCTGACGCTTGAGGGTGGTAGCCAGCGCACTCACTTACTACACGGGGAGAAGGGGACCTTCTTTTCAACCCCCGGGGCGTGACGCGAAGGTCTACAGCCTGTCATAAGCGGATAACTGGTGGAAAACACTCTTATGCTACCTTGGCATCAAGGCTGCCATAACGAGGCTCTCGCTAAGCTTTCGCACGATAATAAGGTTTGGAAATGAGGGCTCGTTAGGAAATACAGAAAGAAATGCCGGCAGTCTACAACGCCAAAGAAGGCATAGGGGAATGATTAGATTTTTTTTTACCGTTAGTGACGTTACATTATTTTTCGTTATTAATTACATGAGAAAGAAAAAAGAAAAACACGCGCCCAGAGTGGGGACCGAACCCACGCCTTTCGATTAGATCTCGAATGCCTTACCAATTCGGCTAGGCTATCTGGGCGACTGTGTTCTCCGTCACTTTCTGGGGTGAGGGAGAACACAGTCGCCAGATAGCCGAATTGGTAAGGCATTCGAGATCTAATCGAAAGGCGTGGGGTCGGTCCCCACTCTGGGCGCGTGTTTTTCTTTCTTCTTTCTCATGTAATTAATAATGAAAAATAATGTACACTCACTAACGGTAAAAAAATAGTCTAATCATTCCCCTATGCCTTCTTTGGCGTTGTAGACTGCCGGCATTTCTTCTGTATTTCCTAACGAGCCCCTCATTTCCAAACATATATAATATAATATATATATATATATATATATATATATGTGTTACGTATGGATGTATTTTTGTTATTGTATATATTTGTTATTGAAGCGAAATTATTGGTTATTTATTTGTTCAACACCACAACACTATGCAGCTGTTCATGGGCGAAAGGACACATGAACGGGCCAGACAAGTAACAGAAATGATACAACTCAAGTACTGCAATAAAAGGCTATAATACAATGCAAAAAATGGTGGACACGGTATAAAACAACAAAAACAGGTACGGTAGCATTTCTAGCAGATGTCTGGAAACATGCAGAAAAAGGCACAGAACAGCAAGCCACAAAAGCACGAATAAAGGCTTCATATTCTTGTACATACCAAACTTGTGTACAGCGTGACAGACATGAAGACAAATAAATGCAACATGAGGCTAGCGACACTTGTACTAGAAATCGTTTTTATGCCCACGCATAAATGGACATTAGCCTAACGTCGAGAAATTGATTATGGTGTTTAAGACATTGAAACTACATATGGGGAATGAGGAGGGCGATAGGGGGGGTTGCTCTAAAATAATTTTTACCACCAGGAGGTCTTGACGTGCGCACCTGTCTGAATACTCTAGTAGTTGATTTTCGCGTCAATCTAAAAAGCGGCTAAAACGGGTCGCGGCGTCCAACGAATCTAACCTGCATCCTTGGGTTCAGCAGCAGAGCACTTATACCGTTCATAAAATTCAAATTTCAGCTATGAAGATTAGAAATCTGCCAAGCTCAGATTGAGTAAGCTTATTTAGTTCCCGTTTTCGTTTTCTAGAAATCTACTGTGTCGTAAGTTGTAGTCACGTTCAAGATAGGCATAAATTGAAAAGTATGAATCAGCATAGCTTTGCATTGGCGAAAACAATTTTTGAGAGTGGCAACTCTACAAGTGATACATTTGCAGGATGCGAGGCTGTGTGAAATTAAGTGACATTTGTTCATATCCTAATTGTTCGGTATCAGATGAAACGAATTATTTTTTGCAGTATAACGTGAGGTCTGTTATTGCTGTATGTAAAGGAGTTTCCCCAAATTAACAGGCACTAGCCGATTCCCAATTCAATGGTAACGAAGTAAACTTAGCGGCTTAGATGGACAGTTAACAGTGTATGAAGCGCTTTGCAATACGAAGCCTTGAAGTGTCAGAGCTTGTAGCATATGGCGGGCGCTCTCACACTCTCCTCTAAGCTGTCACACAGAGATGTACCACATCACATTGGTAACCTTGTGCGGGTTTGAACCCCAATTACACAACGCGACCTCGACAGTAGGTACCTGTGGAAGTGTTTCAGACCATTCTGAATTCAGCAATACCCTGACCATCTTATCGGCAAGTTCAACGCAGTAAGCCAATCCCAGGCTGCTTCAAGAGAACACTTGTGTCTACTCCAGTTGAATTAATCTACTATTTCTCACCCAAAGACTCACTATGTAGATTTTGTGGACTACCGGCCACACCCCTACACATCATATGAGACTCAAGGACAACCCATCTGGGTAAAACACACCCCAACGCTTCTCCTACCGCCGAACAGTGGTAAAACATGCTGTAGTGCTCGAACCTTCCCGATTATATCCTTCTGCTGGCGAGAGCTGCGCTGGCAAAGATGGGACGCGGGCTCCTGAACTGAGAAGCCGATTCTGCCAAACATCACGATTACTAAAAGTTTTCTTTCCCGTCGCCGAAGTCGGCTCCGAACCCTCACGACGACATGGGCTGTCCGTGGCTGCCTTGAGGTTGATCTCGAGCGTTCCCATGTTAAATAAAAGAGGCTCCATTGTTTTCCGTGCAAGACTTCTTCTAGCGCTGGCTCGATGAACTGAAAGAGGAGGGCAGTGCCCCTAACAGTGCCTCTGAATTCATTTCGTTTCAATCATACAGAAGTTCGGGTTCGGTGACCTTATCCGATGTTTATAATAGGAGCGCATTTAGCAGCATCTCTAGTACGGCGCGCTGGCCAATGTTGCTTACCGAGAATGGGTGTAACGTTATTGTCACTAACTTGACTGTTCTTGTTTAATTGGCCATGTTCCTGCTATAATCGGGAGATTCTGTGAAAAAGAAGCGTGCAGAGATGGACAAGTGCGAAGCAATCACCCTGAATGGGCATGAGTCATTCTTCTGGCACCATCCAGCCAACCAACCAACAAACCAACCAAATGCAGTGGCGTGGAATTCACTGACGCTTATATCTGCACGTCATGGTTGCCTGTAACTTTGACCTATGTGTTTCTTTCCAGTTTATCGCTGGTATCAAGTCGACTACTATATATTGTCTTTTTCAATAACACCGCATAGTCTTTCGCTACGGCGGAATATCATCTTTTTAACAATGCTGTCCGATATTTCTAACGTTTACCGGAAAACCTAAAGGAAATCCTGCCCCACAAACATAACCTCTGTGCTCAAAAACGTGTGTGTAGTATGGCGTCTCCCAACACCAACGTTGTAACGCAAGTCAGAGCCAGTTAAAAAGCGAGCTGCTCGATTCGTAAGAAGTAAAACGTCACCACCAGAAGCTTACACGTAATAAATAACCTTTCATAAAAATCATTGCAAAAGGAAAGAGCGTTTGTGGGGATCAGATTCCCACAGGGAATTTACACGTTCGAAACTAGAGCCGACAAACATTTGTGCTTAAAACAGCCTCTGCAGATATAAGCGCGCAGACCCAAGGCACAGAGAACATGATAATATTAATGCT
>JABSTR010001113.1:0-80000 GCA_013339765.2 Haemaphysalis longicornis
AAACTTGCTACGGCGCAGGAAACAATTGGTGCTTCTCTCTGGTCAAAGCGGCAATCCATGGCAGACGATCCGCGCCCACCTCAGCAGGCGACGTGTAAACGATCGCGCGCGCCCCCTCGCGGATCCCTATCGGCGGCTTCAAAGCGCCTCGCAGGCGCTGCATGCCGCTAATCACACTTTCCTATTCTAGCCACTGTAGTTTGGAAATGTTTTGCCTGCCTAAACGACTCGTTCGAGAATTTTAAGTTTTGGCCGGGCAGCTAAATCGAGGGACAGACAGACAGACAGACAGACAGGACAGACAGACAGACAGACGAGACCGGACCAGACAGACAGACAGACAGACAGACAGACAGACAGACACAGAACAGACCAAAATTTTCAGACAGACAGACAGTAGACAGACAGACAGACAGACAGACCAAAATTTTCGCGTTTAAGTAGAAAAAGACTATCGTCTTTAAAAAACATGACAACGATGCGCATGAAGCAGAACCCCGATTCACTTCAAGCACGTAATATTCGCGCTCTTCTCAGCAACTGCAATTGTGTCATTTCGATTATACTGTGCAACATTTTGAAAAAAAATAAAATAAAACACTGTTGATCCTTTCTTCTTGCGCTGCTGGCTGCCACGGTAGGTGCGTGGTTTTCACTTCGTTTCACGGGGGTACCTAACACAGCGCCTTCTATAACGCAGGTCTACTATAATTCCACCCCCTTTTCACCACGAAATTACGAAGAAGGGAAAAATAATGCGTCCGTGCAATAGTCACCTCTTCCCAATGTTATTACCCCGTATGGTTCAGCTTGAGGTACTCATGAGGTGAACGCCTCATGAGTACCGACGCGCAGCAAAGTCTATTTGCGAAAAAGAAAACAGGAAGGGGCTTCGTGCATGCCTATTAAGAAAATCACCAGGACGCCACGAGAGTGAACAGTGCTCAGCCCTTGTAAACAACAGCTGGTAATATACACCACCGCAGACCTTCCTCCCGCTTGCATTGAGAAAGGTTGAGCTCGCCTTAAACCCGAGCGGGCGACCTCTAGGAGTTTTGTTTTTCTGTCATCAGAGCGGATAGATCCTAGAACGACCTTGTGGGTCTCATTTAAAGACCAGTGGGTTGCTCTTTCACGCTGTTGCTCTGCAATGGACGGAGATGCCAGTTCTTCTCGTGAACGCGTTAGCCGCGAGTCAGTAAGGTTTATTCGAAGGAAAACACGTCAGAGTTGAGGTCAATTTTCTGCAATGCCAGGAAATTACAGGATCAATTAATTGATCGACGTTTTTGCATCTTGTGAATGATGCCGCGAAGAGGTTTTCCCCCTCTGATGCAGGCGGTGTGCGATACATATAGTTCGTACTCCCGTTACAGCATTCAGCAAAGCACGAAGGCGACAAAAAAAAAAAACAGAAGAGAGCGGCTGAAGCCTTATACATTAGATACACACAAGCAGGAAAGTTAGGTTCATTAACAATTCGTTTCAACCGATTTATTATAAATGGGAAGGTTGTGCGAAGTAAACGCCACGGCACAGACGCGATTTAGCAGTAAAGCAGCGCCAGAGGAAGATTCTTTAGAATTTAAAGCACGTAAGCTCACCTAGGTGTATCTCGGAAGTCGTGTGTCGTGTTGAACAGGCGCAGATTATACATAGTGGCAAAGTTACTTTCTTGTCACCACGCGTCCCCATGGGTGTTATAATATGCCGTTCCTAGCATCATTTTCTGTCGCTGCAGGCACATAATTTTAGCACCATCCATGGCTCAGAACGCCGAGTTTTTCTATACTCAGGGGCACATCATGCTTTCGCATTAAAAGAAAGAAAAATAATTCGTCGAGACACTCAAGTCTGCTTACATGCTTTGAAGGCGGAAGCATTACGGCTTTGCCTGGCGATAGCTATCAAAGACTTTCTTACCGCTACACTGTGTCTGCCTCTCTTTCTTCGCTTTCGCTCCTTCATATTTTCGCGCGAATTACATGGACGGGCAGACTGGCGGCGACACTTGACGCCACAGCTTGCCCAGAATCAGAGTTCTCTGTGGCTGGCATGCAGCTCTTCTCTCGCTTGCCGTCACGTCCACCTCTCACGCGGCACGCACTAGGCCACCTCTTGTCCCGCCTCTGGAAACGTGGTCAAGTGGCGATGGCAACGCACCCGCCTCCATATACTCTGCAGAGAGAGCGGTGCTAAATACCGTACGAACTCAAATGCGATTTTTTATTTACTTTTACTGTGATGGCCATTGCATGTACCGGGCAACCCAAGTGCCGTTTTTTTTTTGTTTTTTCAGAATGGGGCACCTAAGCAAATTTCACCCGTTCATTTCGTTTTCGTCTATAAAATGGCAGTCACATTGGAATGAACCGTTAATACTAAGATGTGAACTTAAACTAACAAATTTAAAGTTATTTCTCGGTGGAGTCGAAGTAAGCTCGTCGTTGCGGTTGTTGCATTGGCGAAGGCGTCCCCGAACCGGTCTTCGTCGTCTCCGTCATGTAGTGGTAGCGTGGTGTAAAAGCGGCGAGCAGAAGCAGTTGGCTTTGTGTTGACGATAGAGCTGAGAGAAAACTTAACTGATTTACTGCATTGTGAGAGATGAACAGCGACGATACAGGAACAGCATCCTTCCCGGCGAGCTTACAACATGATCGAACAGAGCACCAGAAGTATCCGATGCTGTCGACCAAATGAAACGCCCTTGAAGGGAACGCGTATTTATAACCCGAAGCGCCAACGGTCAATCAGCTTTCCCAGTGGTTTGCACGCGACACGAAAAGAGTGCAGACACACACTAACACTATTTCCCGGTCTCGTCACAGCCTGCGCCCTTTGAGTATGAGAGAGGGGGAAGAGCAGATCTCGACGAGCGGCGTCCGCTCGCAGATTCAAGTTTCTACACGTCTCCGCCGGACAGTTTGTTTTGCATTTTGCAACGGCCGCGGGCATGAATCACTGCCAGCGGGTGAGAAATCACCGCGCAGCGTACACACTATGGCTTGTCTTAGCATGTTCGAGAAAGGCGGCCGCTGCCGCCGAGCACAGGAAGCTTCCCTCACTACAAAAAAAAAAAAAAAAAAAAATGCCGCACACTCGCGCACATGGTAACGCCGCGGTGAATCGTAACACGGTGGGTTAGGAAGTTCAATACCACCATTTTATTTTGTTCAGGAATAAACCATGTCAGCTTTCCGCTTTTAGATAGCGAAATTTCTTAGTTAATGCGTTCACGTGCATATTTTTGTGCCCGCGTTTCAGCGCGGCGTCTAGAGTGCCGTCGATTGGCAATATAAGACAATTAATAAGACGTCCGGTTGCGTTTTCATGCGGAACATCGCATTTGGCTCAACTTCGTTTTCTGCAATCTAATTTAACGTAACCTAACGAACAAAGGGATTCTTCAAAAAAGGGCCCATCTCCCCGCGAGGGGGACTCGAGTAAATGCGTCGCATAGGGGGTGGGTGTATTGCGTTAACGTTTAGTTTTTGGGGAGTTGGTGGTAGTGAATGCGTTGTATCAGCAGCTTCTTGACGTAGTTTGAATGAGTCAAGGATATAAGGCGCGTTCGTAGCCTTCCATTCTGTGTCGGCTTTGTGGCGCAGTGGGTAGAGCACCATGTACCTTGCGTTCCGCCCGCAGGGTCGTGGGTTCGAAACCAGGCGCCGGTAAGTATTATTTTTTATATGGTGTAGGGGGAGGGGTGCGGACCTGTTGTTGAGAGCGAGGAGGGTAGCGTGATGCGGGAGAGGAGGAGTGGAGGAGAGGGCGCACCTGGAACGGCTGTTGCGGACGCCGAGGCACGCCGACAACGCCGGGTGACATCGTGAGTTAAGAAATGCTCTGCATTTAAAACGTAACTTTGAAACTGCAAGACATTTCACTAAGGTAGCGCTCAAGCGGGGGAGCGCCGCTTGGTTGTTCTTAGCAGTCTTGTTATCTCTCTTTTTTTCCATTTTTCTATTCCCCCGTTTCTGCATGGCGGCAAAGGCGATACGCTTCGCAAAGACGAGGAGATAAGGCCCCGCAAGCCGGAACCCGGCTATATATGCGCCAGACTCCACTCCTTAGTGCCGTCCTATAGGTGCACCCTGCGCATCTACCGTGCTCTTCACAAGAATATGTAAAGCAGCCACTGTGTCTAGCATGCACGAAGCCCCTCGGCAACGCGTTGCCTAGAAACGATCTTTACTGCTCGCGAGGAATTCTTCGCATTCGGGACTTTACCGACAGGCTTCGCACTCCGACAGAACGACTGAAGCACTTTTACAAGGTGGAGCCCCTGGCGATCTCGCCGAATAGAAACTAAAGCACCAAAACAATCTCCAAAATGCGACAGCTATAGACAAAAGAACGGAAGAGAAGAAAACAGGCAGCCGCCGAACTGGAACATCGGCCCCTTGTGTCACGATGACGGAGCTACAATTACGTAGTATATTGCGCACCCCAAACCATGCTATATAGCTATGGCTTTAGCGGTGTGCTTGAGCGCCGTCGTACGACCCTTCTTTCCCGAGTTTATACTTCCTTAAGTTGTTGAGAGCTCCGGGAAAGCGACTTCAGGACGAGTCAAGCACTACCAACAACATCTGAACGAGTTTATAATGTGAGTGTGGCCAACCGCGCGAAATTATGGAGGTTGTGAAACATTTCATTAAGAATAAATCGGCAGGAAATCACAGACCATACGTTGCAATCTCAGCGCGGCTGTGGGCGACTTGGCTCGCGTTGAAATTCACTGCCAAACATCGTTGAGCAGGGCAACACACCTTCTGTGTGCGACACCGTGGCAAACGTCGTTTGCACAGAAAGATGACGGCAACAGATATGGTGCTTTACATTCACCTTCTTGGTGAGCCTCCTGCGTCGATGAAGGCGACGATGAAAATAAGGATGATTGTTTGGATGCTGATTCTCCACGCATCTTCGCAGATGACGGCGACACTAAAAGTGGTTAACACTCAGCTTCTCCAACCTTAAAAAAAACCAACGGGTCGGCTTTCTTACGACCAAGTTGAATGGCCAATCATTGCATGTAAGACGATGAGAGTAAATCAGCAATGGCGACTGCGTGGGACATTGTAGTCTTCGCTGTGGCATTACGCAGTGCAAGCATGACATTTTGCATTACGCGATGTTATTCACCCCATGTTTTTACTACAGTTTGAAATTGCGTTTTTTAGGCGGAAAAATTGTACAGAAATTCTGAGAATTCTTGATGCGGAAGCACTCTTACGGCGCATACCCGTTTCACCAACCTTACGCTTACTTGGTGGCATTGAATGAACCTGTCTTCCACCATTTGAACCCTTCAAAGCGAGCGTATTAATTGAGTCGGAACGCCGTCCAAGAAAACTACTCGTGCGCCATATTTTCTCTGCGAGAAATAAGCTTGGGAAATGTGGGTAGCTATTGAGAGAAAGGCTTCAGAAGGCCCTGGTGCACAAAAGGACATCTGCAGTGTAAAACACAACAAAGCATTCGGGCCTTGCGCCGTTGGTGTGTACTCCATTACCTTGCGACCACGTGTATATAGGCCTGGCGGGCAGATATCTGAACATCAGGCCACGGGAGCATAATAGTTCGGTTAAAGGTAACCCTTACACGCAATTAGCTAGACATTGTAATGTTGTGGTTGTGTTCCGCGGTTTGACCCCACAAATGTTATGTTCAGGCACAAGAACAAGCGTTTGCGCGAGATCGCTGAGTCGTTTTTATCAGACGTTCGCACATTTCTTGTATCAGCTAATAGTTGACCGCCTTCATAGATGGTGAATTTGCGTTTCCTTGAGATAAGTTTTTGACCGCGGAACTGTTTAAGCTTAAGCTTGGTCCGGTGGCGTTAGCAAAAAAAAATACCAAGAAAAAACTGTGCTGCCTGTAAAGGGTGCACCACCGCAGAGAGAGAGTATTATAACAGTGAAGCCGGATTTCGCGCCTGCTCGAGTGTGAGCACAACGGGCATATGCGTATGCGCACCCCTTACTATACTATTTTAAAGGTGGTAGTCTTTCTCGGGCTACTAAAACGCAAAAAAATTGCCGCCAACTTGCACCAGTGGTGCAAGGCTGGAAATACAGCGGAGCTGGGGTTGACCTAGCTTCTTCCCCCTTGGGATCCGCTGTCAGTGTGGGGTACCGACCGGAACGGCTGTGTAAAATCTGGCTAAACTTGGCCTCACTTCTCAACACTTACCGTAGCCTAGCAAGAACATCGCAAAACCAAACAAAACTTAGCACAGCCTAGCAAAACTTAGCAGAACTTAGCAAAACCAGAACAAGCACAAGCTAGGTCGACGCCCGGCTCCTCTGTTTCTCCAGCCTTGCACCAATAGGGCAAGCTGCGGCAATTTTTTCCAATGTGACTGAAAAAATGAGTGTGTGGTCGATACGCGGTATAATCATTTTTGTGCATAAAATGCCTGTCTTTTCCGTTTAATAAATTTAGTTTTATGTCAGCGCCGTGTCCTCTGTCTCCTTCTTCCCTATGATACGTCGGTTTGCTCTGTTTCTAGCATGATGAACCTTTGCCAACTTTCCCAGTTTTCTGTTCTTAGATAGCTAGCTTCGTGTTAGATGGCAACCAACGGAAACGCGCTACTAGCGTGACGTTTATCACTATGTGCGACGGTCATTTTATCGTGTAGCGGTTGATATTAAGAATTATGAGAGAAAGAGCAAAGAAACTATCCAATCGATAGCAGGTTGCGTGGAGAGGGTAATACGTGAAGGTCCCTTGACCTACTCACTCCCTAAAAACTCAGCATCAGCTATTTATCAAGCAAAATCGGAGTCATTTTAAGGACGCCGGTAAAATCAATGCATGGTATCACCGCAGTGTCAGATCAGATCAAGCCGTAATTTCAACGAATTATCCAACACAGCTAACGCGGTCGGTTCGCATCACGTCATCGTGATCATCCCGCAATATTTTTTTTTGTATTTCACTCCTATCAGCAACACAGGCTGTTAAACTTCGTGGTTGAGCATCGGTGCGGTACGTGTTGGTTCAGGGTGAAGCATGCCTGGAGGTTTCCGGCCACGTCGACAAGAAAACCAGACACAGCCCGCTTTATACCGCTGACGCTGTCAAAAATCAGAAGAGCGCCATTGAGCGTTGCTCAAGAAATGTGAAGCATACGTTGGCTCAATCACGTAAGCATTGCTGGACTTGAGAGGCCATAAACTTGCCTCGTTTGACTGGAAGCTTTTGAAAACAAGAACATATTGTCGCGTGGGTTATGTATTAAGCAGGACAATCCCCTGCTTGAGGTGTGTATTGGTCACTGCGCTTTGTACAATCTCTGACTGATGGATACGTGCCGTGCTCCCTGGTCAGCCGGGTAGCACGAAGACGACGACATAAGCGCGTGCCCCGGGGCCAGCGTCCTGGATTCCGTCAGCCATTTTCGTTGAGGTCTGACGTGCTGTTGTGCCCGAGCGCCCAGCCTATAGTGTACAAGAATTGGGAAGTGTGTCGTCCGCGGCGCCGAACAATGGGAGCGGAGGGGTCACTGCCGCGATGAAAATCGCGGCGGGCCGGTAGGGGCGCCACCAGCAAAAGGGATGCTACGGCGGCTGCTGCAGCTACGGCGGCAGGCCTAACGATACGTTGCAGTGAGGCTCGTATGTTTCGTTATCGGTGCGTAGGGTGGTTAAAATTTCAACCCCTTTTTAGAACCCACGACCAATAATGTGCACGTCGTGTGCTGGTGCACTGGTGACGAGAACCAGGGGGACGGCGGGACGAGCGCGACCGCGTGTGTTTTGTGCCCAATTGTAACAGCGGCCATCGGTCGTGCAAAGAAGCGCGATCCCTGTTTCGAGTTCCGGCTGACGCCGATGGACGTGAAGCATGGTCACGACTTATACGCCTCGAGCGCGGCCTGTAGGGGCGCCACTGAAATCCCCCTAGCGGCCCGTTTCGAAAGCAGGCGCGGGAGTCCGCGCCCCGCTCCCCAGTGCCGCCGCTGCTTTTGCGGCACGTTCACAACTGAGATTTACCGTTTGTGGGCGTTTGAAATTCATGTTTGTGTGGAGCAGTCACTCTGTTCGCAAATTGGGATGTGTTTACGAGAGTGTAAATGTTTCCGACGCGATCTAGTGTGGTATTTTCGGTCTGTATAAGCGCCAGGTGTGTGTCACAGGCCAGCGTCGCGGAACCGGCGTATGATGGAGACGAATGTAGTTACACTGACCTGAATTTACTAGCCGTGTCTCCGTAACCACCGGTTCCTCAGATGTTCATGCTATGGCTATACACTACGATTTAAATCGGTTTTGTGCGCTTACATAATCAGCGGAGCACTCATACCTGGCAGCACACCAGTTACGTTTGCCAATATTATACCTCAGATATTGATCACCACCATTTACAAGCCAGTCTGTGTTAAATTCGGGAATATTCAACAAAAGTACGATGGACAATGCATAATTATACTCGGGGATCAGCACACGACAGAGTCGTCTTGTCGTGAGGTGCGCGCCCGCAGACCTTCATCTGCTACATATATCCTCTGCGAGCAGCGCGGAGACGGGCTTACAATGTAATCTGCGTCCGAGACTAAATGCTTCTTCGCAATATCGTCATATGGCACAGAGAGCCTGCAGAATAAACCAGAAACTGAAATCAGAGGGCCTTATCACATACCACACTCTTCCAACGACACATTTCATCGCTTGTTGAACAGCCTACCCTGTATACTTCCAAAAATGCGTCCGCCGTACGATCAGCTCTTCGTTGAAGTAGAAAAACAAAAGGAAAGTGAACGCGAGATTTATGTGTGGGATTACTAAAACGTTCATTACTTGATTCCGCTCCGCATTTGTACACGGCGTCCCCCTGCCTGCCCCCCCCCCCCCCCCACCGATTTCCGGCGAAATAGCAGTGCATTTCGCGTATAGTTGGTCTAGTGAAACCTACCTGGCTTAAGTTTAGACGAACGTCTTTAGCATGCCAGAAGCTGCACTGTTTTTTGTTTTCATTTCCGTTAGAGCTATTATGTTTCTAAATTCCGCATTGGCACAGCATTTATTTTTCTGTGGTTCATTTCCTTGGTTCTTGCTATATGGCGTGTGTGGGCACATATTTAACGACGCACAGGCTTGGAATATACTTTACATTTCCGCATGGTTTATATTCTTATAAAAGGCATAAGTTATTGTCCGGGATTGGGTTATTCACATCCCCGAAAGATATTTTTTTGCGGCGTATATATGCGAAACGAAGCCGCATTCTTTGTCCACGCTGCAAAATGAAGCCAACCTCTCATTGTGCCAGTATCAGGTCTAAACGAGGCGTCAGTAGAATTCATTTGTGCCTGATGTTTTGGAGGTGACATGGGTGATATGTTGCTGCCGTGGCCGACGCCCGGAAGAGCGGCGACGAAGCGCGCAGAACCGCGTCCCCGGGTAGCTCTTGCAGGCGATCGCGTACTCTACGAAGACGCAGCTGCTTTTTAAGTGACCTAAACGTACTCTTTGCCTATAGTCGTCACTATAACAAGTTTTTTAGGGCGCGGAAAGGCGAAAAGAAGTGAAATAGAACCAAAACACTGCACGAGCCCCTATCAGTCACGCAGCGCAAATCCCGTCAACGCCGCGGAGAAGCGGCGGCAGGCGGCGCAGCGATCGCGAAGCTCGAGGCGTATAAAAGAGCCGACAGAGACTTCGACGACGCAATTGTGGTTTGCGATCTGCCCTTTGAGTCGCAGTTCATTGAGCGGACTGTCTATTAATGGCGAAGCTGTTGAGATTCATCGAGAGATATTACTCAACACCAACCGCAACTAACATAATATTCAGCGCTCAGCATTGTTCCCAGTTTCTCGAGGGGCATTGTAAAATCACCTAAAAAGGGGGAAAGATGTCGAATACCACACGCGAGCATAACCGAAAAAAAAAAAAAACAACAAGCGACACCATTCGCGCATACACTTGCTTCCATTTACCGTGTTTTGTAGAACTTGCAGCAATGTACGAAATTGACCCGTATATTTACTTATGTCAACGTACGCATCATGCAGATGATTGTTTGTGTGTGTCATTCAATTTTATTTAGACTGGTATAGTTACTCATGGTACGTGCATGCAAACGGTGAATGCTTTGCAGCTTTTTTGCAGTTTATGCCGCCACTGTTATTTTATAACTTGTGTCTCGTGTATGCACAGCAGAGCCCCCCCTCTCCCCCCCTCCCGCGAAAAAAATTGAGCCCAGGGTCCTGGGCACCCCACGGACTAGGAACGTAACCACCAAGGACGAAATATGCTACTTGTAAAGTCCATTATTACTACTACTACTGCTTCATTCCAGGTGCATGCAAGGGCGCTAGCTTCGACTAACATCGAATAATTATTTTGCAGTGTCTGAGCCGAGTGTATTCTCTCGACACGACAATCTTCACAATTTTCCTAGAAAAAAAAATGAGCATGACATTAAGAAGGAAATTCCTTTCTTTGATTATTTTTGTTTGTGCTTTGTTGCGCGTTTGCTTGTAATGTAATGTTGTAATGTGATTGTAATGTTTATATGGTTTTTCTTTCTCTCGAAGCACACAGTCTAAGAGCTAGCGTCAGAACTTTTTTTATTTATTTACAAATACTGCTGTCTCACAGTTCGAGACATTGCAGGAGTGGGTCCATAACAGTGAATACAAAGTAACCTAACAGAACACATGGTTTGGTAGTTCATTCAAAAAACTATTGGTAGGCAACTTCCGGAGAGAAACATCCAGATTATTCCACAATTCAACTGTGAAAGGCAAAAAATGAAAACTTAAAACAATCTAGAAATGGCATGAAGGGCGTAATGTTAATAGGGTTTGACCATGCGAGTGTTTGCACCGGAGTTTGCAAGGAAATGGGTATGTCAATGGTGATTATCTTGTTCACGATTTTATGTAAAGTGCCGATACGCTCACAAGTACGTCTGTGTTCCAGTGATTTGAGTGATAGACGTATAGCGTGTGACGAAGGCGTTCCGCCGTTGTGAAGCAGCCGAAATGCGCCCGCCGCGGCCTGCCGCCGCGGACTACGCGACGCGGGCCGCCTCAGCGGTGAGTGCTCCGCGCGTCGCGAGATGGCACTGCATGTAAGAGGGATGCTGTTTGGTGCGGGTTGGGGGAGGAGGGTGTCATCGCTGAGGCGACCGTTTTGCGCCCGCGCACGACACACTTCCCAATTCTAGTACACTATAGTACGTGGCTAGAAGGTAGCCACCGTAACTATAGCCCAGCCCAAATTCGCTGCACGGGGGCGACGCGCCAACAGCGGGGCCGATTAGCGCCTCGACCAAACCGCCCGCGGCCGACAGGCCAAAACTTGCATCGCCGCAGAGTCGCCTCTCCTTTTCCCGCCGTGGCGGCTCGGCCGAATCATGCATAGGGCGAACGGCCGGCGGCAGACGCGCAGCAACATGCCTGGAGAGGGTGCCGCTGTGTCGCCCTCCATTTCCTCGTCGTGGCGGCTCGGCTGACGCAACCGCTTTCGCCTCCATTCATCGGATTTCAAATTTCGTCCAGCGAGAGTCCTGATTGGAGCGATTCGAACTTCTCGGGGCTGCAACGGACTCCCGCGAGTATAAAAACCCGCCCGGAATCACAGCGAGCGCGGCACTTTCCGTAGACACCGAGTGGAGACGTGCTGTCGCCTTTGTGCGAGCCATATAACGCCGTTGTTGCCCTTGACAAATGTATATAAATGTTGCTTCAACTTTTCGTCGGCTCGAGAACTTCATCGCTCTAACGTCGCTACAGCGGTGACTGCGCTCGGATGGCCAGTCCCAACAGTGGTGACAGCGCTGGGAAGGCCAGTCCCAACAGTGCTGTCTCGTCTCTCCCTTTAAAGCACCGTGCCTAATAAATGGGTGCAACACCGTGCAGCCGATTTTGCCTGCGTCTATCGGAACGCAACAATATATGTTGGAGTATTCATTGAGTTCTTAAAGGCTCTTTCAATTGTATTCATCATGAAACGCTCCTAGAAATATAAGAGTTATATGACATTCGCGGCTTGCCACTCCGCCTATACTAAATTCATATTTAGGGCACCGTCAACAATAGGTGTGCCACAAGGCAGTATTTTAGGGCCATTATTATTTTTTTGTATATTAATCACATTGCTACAATTGATGAAAATACCAAATACATAATATACGCGGACGACTGGAGTTCATTTTTTTTCCGGGGAAGGACGTACGACTGCTACTGTCATTAAAAACGCGGCTTCAGTCGCTCCAGACATTGAGTGAAGCAAATTAGCTTCTTATCAATTCACGCAAAACAAAGCAGTAGTTTTTCCTCTAAAAGGGTGTGCCTGTAATAATCATTAATCATATACATCACTTACCATTAAAGGCTCGGACATTGAAATAGTAGACACGGTAAAAAGACTAGGCGTTTTCTCCCTCAAAAATATCACCTGGGACACAGATGTCAATCACGTTATCAGCTCTGTGTCAAATTGCACGGGTTATCTAGGGAAATGTCGATATTTTCTTCCTGCGTGGGTTTAAAACTGATAATTTACAATGCATTCTTTATGTCCCGTATAAATTATTGCTCTTTGGTTGGGGTTCCACAATGCCGACCACACTAACAGACTGTACCTATTTCGCACATGCAGAACCAATAGTTATACGTCTTAATTTGCTACCTAATCAAACGATAGTGCCTAAAACCTAGCGATCCGATACAAAACCTCCATTCACAATAATGAATCTGCTGTCATACAGTTATTTTACTTGAAGAAAAACATGCCCATGTACCTATAGCACTAGGAATCCAGAGTACTGGAACATTCCCATTTTGTCGCACGCAACACGGCCGCCAAAAGCTCTGTTATGCTGTTCCGCACCTACTAAACAGGTTGTAAAGGGCCAAAACAGTCTTCTAAAAAGCATGTGTTCAGTGTCATCTTCGCCAATTTTTTTCTATGTAAACATCACTGTCATAGGCCATAATATCAATTTCCAGAACTCTTGAGGTGTTCTCATTTACTCAGTTTGATATTATTTTTTCTAGCACACAAGCATTGTGGACTTTGATTGTATGCTATCACGTTATTTTATGAAAGATGGAAAGAAACATCGTGCGCATTTTGTGGTGTCCATGTAGTTACCCTGAAGTACAGTCCTGTTAATTAAAATGTTCACTTATGCACAACATGTGTTGTTATTAAAGTGCTGTACTTGCTCTTGCCTTCATGTTTTGTAGGAGGGTGGCTCGGGCTCCTTCAAGTGGAAACTCTTTTCCCTTTTCGCCTGAACCAACACACATCTTTATGATGCAAATAAGAAACTTTGATTGATTGATTGATATGATTGATTGATTGATTGATTGATTGATTGATGATTGATTGATTGATTGATTGATTGATTGATTGATTGATTGATTGATTGATTGATTGATTGATTTATAAAGTGAGTGTGAATGGTATAACTAGCAGCTCGACTATTCCCGCTACCTTCCCGAGCTCCAGTGCTCCTCATTAACATTTTTAACATTTGCAGAGAATGTAGACGTTCACTACGAAATGAGACGCCGTTTGCGACCTGCAATGAAGCATATATGTAACGTAAGTAAGCTTCGCATACTTACGGAATTCGCATGCTTACGGAATGTGCGTGGCGACAAGTGATGCGTCATGTTCTATGGTAGCCGCATTATAACTGAGTTACGAAGATCTTCCGCAGCCGTGTGCACCACCTGTCAGAGAGAGAGAGAGAGAGAGAGAGGACGATAGGAGAGAGACTGGAGTTGGAGGAAGAGAGAGAGAGATGAGGAGAGAGAGACGATAAACGTTATTAGAGGAAAAAAAAGGTTTATAGCTGCGAGGTCACCGACCATTGCAACACCATAGCTAAACAAGCGGCTGCGTGAAACTTTCTCTGCCTCTTCCCCGGCCAGTCCACATCTTTCTTGGGCTGCTTAAGCTTGAAAGTTTGGTCTGTGTGCCTGTATGTCTGTCTGTATGTCCCTCGATGCAGCCACACGGCCAAAAGAAAATGAATTCTTCAGTGAGGAAATTATATAGGCAAACCTTTCCCAATCACCTAATCTGGTAACACATTTCATACTTGTCAACAATGTTCAGTCAAAAAGAAACCATTCACTACAATTGAGGCAAAACAGCAACTACATCACCTGGTATTTGCAATGTCATTTTAATTAAAAATACATGGTTTTTGGTTTTTGCGATAGCAAACAAAAAATACACGCTGAGAACAATGTTTGATCCAGAAATACAGAAAGCGGTCGCGCGCGTGCCCAGACCACGTCGTGGCACTCCAAGAAGTCTAACAGTAACAAAAGGTTCCAGTAGATGGCGCACGAGCAGTGGAACGCGGAAAAATTTAATTGTCATGAAAAACCTTGATCGTGCAATACGGTAGTGAAGGGAGTGAGAAGTGGCCGGCGAAGAGAAGAGAGACATTTACGTGGAAGAAGCGGCAGAGGACTATCGTCTTTCGACGACGTTTGCAGCGACGTGGGCAGGTACAGCCACGGACAAATGAAACGCGATCCCAGGAAATATGAAGCAGAACACACAAATAGCGCGATTTTCTTTCCATGCAAGTCAAATTTACGCGTGACGTAATTACAGTAACAAGGTTGAGAATGTGGCTTTCCAAATATACCAAGAGCGCGGCATTATTAGACCCACACGAACAGTGTTCTTCAATTTTGCGTATTAATTCCGGTTCATATTTTTGCGTCCGCATTTCATTTTGTCCATGATTATACGCGGCCATTTTTTTTAGTAGACGTCTTTTTTCGCCAAGTTTACTAGGCTTTACTTTCTGCGTCTCGCTTCAAAAAGCTTCTCGACATATAAGGTGGGGTGTATGATGCAGCTGTTAAAGGGCCGTGCAAACAAAATACAATTCGGTTCATCGAAAGATTGCCTCGTTAGAAAAGCACTGACACCACATTTACGCAAACTTCACTCAAATAAGCTATATAATTACAAAAAAAAGAGAGAATGGCCATGCGACCCACTACCTCCTTTACCGCATTACAACATATGACGTATTATGAGCAGCTCTGCGATTGGCTGAGGCGAAAAAGCAAACGGAAGTTAGGCAACCTTATAAGCTAGCAGCGAGCTATTTGCGCTTAAATTCATTGCATACTAGTGGTAGCACTCGGCGATTCCCGGGTGGGCCACTGTACTTATTACACGAATGGTATAACACTTATCTCTTACTTTAGGTAGTTCACCATGGAGTTATACACAGTTAGGAACTCCTGGATGCTTTCACAACATGGGCTCCTCCCGGAGGCGTGTGGTTCTGGAAATGGCTTGCAAACTGGTGCTCTATTCGAACTATCCCGAAACAAACTGTACCAAGATGGTGTGCTGAAAGGACTACTTACTCATACGAAGTATTATGTGGTAGGTGTAAAGAACACCCATCAGTCACAGTTTTATCATAAAAACATGGGTTCCTACGGGAGGCATGTGGTTGCAGAAATTCCCAAGAGATGGCGACCGCTATGTCACGCAGGAAAATTGAACTGAATTGCGCTTCGAGAGGAGTGTAATTTAAAAACATCCCGCTAGCCTGTTCAATTCGTTTAATGGGAAAAAAATCCTCAAACCGGATTTTTGAACAACTTTATGGGCAGCATGTTTAAGCAAAAACGAATTAAATATATCAACGGGCTAAATAGTATATAAGAAATCCGTAAAAACGGGCAAATTTAACCGAAAATTCCAATTCTCCCTATTACAGTGGTGTTTATGGAAAAATCTTGTAAAACAGTCTTTACATATTGTATTGGTTACTTATATCACCAACAAATTGTTCGGATATCGGAACGGGCGTGCGATAAAAACAAAATTTGTCGGAACCAATCTTTTAGCGCTTCTTCTTGAAAATACTGAAAAATTCACCAATATTGAGCTCCTACGCCATAACAGGAATGTGCTTCTCAAATTTGAAGTTTCTACAACCAGCATTATGGCTTGGTGTTCACATAAAATGTAAAGCCTTTTGGGCCCGTCATGGGTGGAATTTTTTTTTTTTTTGCGAGAGTTTGCCTTACGGCATAACAGTTATATATACAACATCAACATTTGTGTCACGCAGAAACGTAAGCAGAGACCGGTACTGAGGGCCCAGATCCACCGCTGTAGATCAGGGGGTCTCCCAGGATGGAGCCCTGTGCTCGGAGGGTGTTTGCAGGCGAGAGGTTTGCAGGGCAGGGCAGGTCCATAGAAGGTTGGCTCGTGTCGCTTCGGACGCAGGACCGTACAAAAGGGACAGGTGTCCGCAAACGGTGAATGATAGGCGGGCAGGCCAAGCGTGGGTCACTGCTGGGTATAAGGCCACCCAACTCGAAAGCCTCCGCAGCAGCAGCACCTCCTCCAGCGAGCCGAGCCCACTGGGGAGGTCAGTTCCACGCGGTGGAAGTTAAGCACGCGTGGCGCGGCGGAGGCTCTCCTTTTCCCACAGCAGTTTCTTCTAGGGTGGACACTGGAAGAAGTGGTAGCGGCCGTGGAAGGTCTATACGGCGACAGGCGCGATCCGCCGCTATGTGGGCAGGAAGATGTACCGGCGAACCCACAAAACACGCACAGGGCATGGGTATGTGTCCAGATCGCGTGAATACGTTGCCGAATGCCAGTGCTACGCGCAACGCGACGTAGATCACGTATCGCTGTCGTTGAGTCCGTGTAAATTTCCAGTTTCACGCCGGTAGTTACTGTCGATGCAAGTGCTTGGAGACCATCCCGAATAGCAGTAAGTTCTGCCAACAGGCTTGGTAGAGGTCGGAGGGTCTCGTAGGCGCAGCTCTGGTTTAAGATTGGGTAAGAGGGACAAGCCAAGGCTGTGGTTACGAGGGAGTCGTGTGCCCCGGCGTCCACAAGAGCCTGCATGACTCGTGGCCGCGTCGCAGGCGCCCAGTGACCGACATGAAGTAGGGCTGCATCCGGAGGTTGATGAAGGCCAGAGGTTCGGACATGTAGCCTTGCCAGAGGCTTGTTGTCCGTCACCTGATGGTAGAGCCAGGGCGGCCTTGCGGCGGAAAAGGCTGGCATCGGATTCGGCGGCTGGCCCATGTACGCGGAGAGAGCTGCCGCCTCTGGAACCAGCCAACGTTTCAGCAGGCGTGCGGAACGACGCTGATGAATGAGTTCATCAAGCGTGTTTAGCTGGGCTTTTAATTTCAAATTTTTTTTTTTGGGGGGGGGGCTGTTACCAAAACGCGGAGGGGTGTGAACCGTGTGGTTACAATGTATATATATATATATATATATATATATATAATATATATATATATATATATATATATATATATATATATATATATATATATATATATATATATGCAAATGGGTGTGTGTATAAGGGGCTCGCGCTTACCGGGTTGTTTTATTTAATTAAGGCTTAGCGGTTTTTTTGTAAACTAATGGTAACGGAAAAGCTACCAATTACGAGAAGTAAACTAAATAACTGTTAAGCAAGCATATTGTAGAGATAGGTAAACATAATTTATTGGATAAGAGAAAGAGGTCGGTCTGGTGTGCTCTGGCTCGCAGCTCTACACGGGGGAAAAATTGGGGGGAAGTGATGAGCTGTACATGATGATGGAAATACGGAAGTGACGCGTATACACAATAAGCGTGCGGCACTATGGTTGGCCTAAGATCTGGCATCCAGCCCAGTACTCTTCAAAAAAATCTATAACTGCCCTGTGTTGAAACAATCTGATCGGATATTGCAGACAAAGTACGAACTTCAGTTGGCGTTTGCATTACGACGCTTGCCAGCGTGCAAACCAGAATCTTCCTCTGTTAGTTTGAAAGCTCGTTTCTGTGCTGTTTTTTTTCTATTGTAAGCGTTAATTTCTTTATCCTTTAAGTCATAATTACTTCGTAAACCCCTATCTTTGGGTTGGCCTCATAATATGTTGGTTTATTTGGTTGTGTATGGTGAAGGTCGCGACAGAAAGGCACGAAGGCAGGCTTCATAGAGGGTCAAAATGGGGGGCCTCGTTTTGGAGGAGGAATCATGCAATACTACATTTAAAACCAATAGCATGCTGTCAAGGAACAGTATAATTTTAAAAATTTCAAGAACGCAAGGAACAGTATAATTTTCATTTGGTTGCACAATGTTTATTCTTTCTTTATATGCAGAACAAGGTGAGACAAGTTTTTAATCTACAGGTCTTAATGGAACAAAGTTCACACGTTTTCAAACTTAGTGCAATATCATATGGCACAAGAAAAAATAATTACAACAGAAATGGATACAATATATCTAAGCCAACACAGGCCAAAATGTAACAATGACCAAAAGTGTATGTACACTAATAGGCCAACAGTAGTTTCCACATCACAAAATATTAATGTTAAAGAAATTACAATGGGAGTACACAAACTGTACAGTTACACCACGTCACCTCGCACGTTTACAATGACTTACGTGGTTTCTTGGCCCACATAATGTACGCAATGTCTAGAAGTATCCCCCCCCCCTTTCTTCGTCTGTTGCGTTCCTAATACTGGGGATACTTGGACCTTCTATAGAAATCTTCAATCAGCGCGTCAACCTGGGCCGGTTTGTTCATGCGACATCTATCTGATGTTAGGATTCTGTTCATGGTTAAAAAGCTTCGTTCGACGCAGCCGTTCCCACGGAAGAAGCAGAGTATTTCTTGTTGCAGCTGATGCCCAAAGCAGGGAAACGTTTGTCTTCCCCTCGACCTCACACGCAAGCCTTAATAAAGCTTGCTGCGAGGCCAGTTCTCCGGGATATCGTCTGTAAATGAATATTCGGTTACCCATGTCTGCTCTGATGATCCACACAGTTGACAGAAACGCCTATAAATCAGGATGTTTCCTGCTTTGAATGAAAAGATGTCGTGGAATAATGCAACTCTTGAAACTGCGTCGAAAACCTGCACGCATGTTCTCCAGGATTTTAGTCTTGAACTTGATCCAATTTTTAGAAGATCCGCGTCGCTGATGGTTTCGTCATCATCCATTCTGAGTGGTTTTCTTGAATTTCTTCGACAAGCTCCGAGCTCCATTCCTTACATCTTCTACACGGATTTCTTCAACGGATGACATAATGCACGCACCAATTTCATGGCCTCACTTAGGTTACCCTTCGACGATTGCAAGCACTTGCTCAGACGAGCAAGAGGCCCTATAAGTCGAGACAATAGGACCAATATGAAAACGGTGGTCTTCTTTCGGAACAAGAGAAGGAGTTCCCCGGCGTCAGAAGAATAGTCTCCGGCGTCTGTGTATACGTGCTCTAATGCGCTACAAATAGAAGGGTAGTGCTCAACCACTACTTTCACGCTGCCCTCATAAGAAAGTCATCGTGTTTCTCCAGGCTGAACAAGCTTATGGGACAACCCTTCCATCGCTAGTTGAGCGTTCTGCAAAATCATCAGTCGCTTGTGGCTTCCCCTAAAGGTACTGTACAATTTATTCAGCGCACTCGGTACACTTTTTATAGGGGGCGTCTGCCTGCAACTATGCACAAGAGCGAGCTGAAGGAGGTGGCTTGCGCAGTGCACGAAAAGCAAATCAGGTGCATATTCTTTGAGTCACGCTCGCACGCCGCTCACGTTTCCGCTGAAATTTGCACCTACATTAAAAGAGACAGCGGAGATGTTTTCTGGCTTCAAGCCTACTTTTCTTAACTCGCCAATAAGCGTATTTGTTATGTCTTCAGCTTTCGTCGTCTCAAGGGATACGGCTGAAATAAATGCCTCTTCCAGTTGGAAACTTTCGTAACAAGCACTAATGTGTCGAATGAAAGTGCTGAGAATAGCACGCCCATTCACGTCCGTGCCTTCATCCGCACATACAGAGTACGGCTGATCTTCGCTGAGTTTGCTTGCTATGTGCGCTGATACGGCTTCTCCGAAGGCATCCAGAAATCCTGTAATTGAAGATGATGACAGGAAATGGGCGTTCTGGGGCTTTGTTGCCAATGTTCTCAAGAAATAACCAGATCCATCCACAGATGCCGCTGTTGCGACCAAGTCAGGCCAGTTAGAAGTCGTGTGTGGAATTTCCGATTTGAAGAGATAGTAGGCAAGCTTCATGAGGTTCTTCGTACAGCCAGTATTCTGCTCGGCTTGTCTTTGTGACTGGGTTATTAGCATCGATTCTACAGTGTCTCCCGATAGGCACTGCGATGCTTCAAGAGCCGTTTTGTGCTGGTTACTGTTTGCATGTTTGGAGGCCTTGTCGCCTAGCATTTTTGAAGACGCCAGCGAAATCAGCTCGGTCACCCATGGACCTTTCTTGAATGCCACGCTACATTACTTGCACTTGTACCCCTCTGTAGTCCGCTCAATCCAGGGAAATTTACTGTAGGAAGAGCATTTTGGTGGGTCTTCCTTACCGCGTCCGGAGAGCTTGTAGTCTGATGACTTCTCTTGAAGCTCCAAATCAGAATTATGACATATACTCGTGCCTCGTGCCTCGTGGATATGTTGGCGTTGCGCTTTCATCTTCTCTGTCAGCTGAACCGTCTTCGGGTGTGCGTGCTGTGCATGGTGATGGTCCGGTTGCAGTCAGTGCTGGTTGATCATCCTGTTAAGAGTAATAATGTCTCATTAGGCTATATCAGTGTATGTGCTCGGCGTCATTAGCAGCAGAAATAAAAACGCGGCTCTGATAATATTCCACATAACACTATTTTTTGCCCACATAAATTCAACCAATTAACCGGTCAAAAATAAAGAGATAACTGCGATTAAAGCAATAACCAATTAATCGGAACGCTAATCAATCAATCGCCCACCTCTACAAACAAATCTTATGTTATAACAGAGCTAACTGGGACAAAATTAACTCTGAAGTGGATTATTTCTTTGCCCAGTTCATGAACAAATATTCTATGCTCACCGTTCCGCAAAATTGATGTACATACACGCTGACTGTCTGTCTTCTCACAGTGCACCAGTGGGCCCTAAGGTTTGCGTGTGACAATTCGCTAAGCGCTAAAGCACGAAACGCTTGAATTATTCTTTGCTTCGTCTCCAGATTAAAAACCAGAATGTTTTGTCCACTCATCCGAAGTCTAAATACAACAAAAGCAATGTGGCACATTGTAAATTTTATAAACAAAAATATGAGTAGTTTTCGTAGTCGGAGCATCGAGCGTGCGTACGTTGATTTAGATGTGGAAAAGATCAAACATGCACATCGATTTTCATTCACGAGCAAGACCTTACGCCCAAACAACACCACTGGGATTGATGGCAAAATGGAGCGCTTACCTTGGACACTTTAGGAAAAAAACTTGTCAGCTTCAGGGATTGTGCTTGTCGCTTGCGGGACACTGAGGGGTCCCCGTATTCAGAAAGCATACTTAACTTATGCCACAAGGAAGCCTTTCATAAGTGCCCGAAAAGGATAGGTATAAGGAAAGGCTCACGCGCGATTCATAAGGCGTACTTATGGAAACTTAAGTGGCCCTTACGAAAGGCTCCCTTTTGCGCATAAGTGAGACAACTGGTAGCGAGGCTAGGGGAAAAGTTAACCTCATATCACGCGCAGACGCTTGTAATTATTATTGTTTTTGCGAAACATCAGAAATAATGCTTAAGGAAGCATTTTTGAAAGAAGAGTTAACAAGTGCTCATTTGTTCTTCGCTATCTTTTATCTTCTAGTAGCATAAGTATAGTAGCATTTTTAGTTGCTTATTTGTTAGCACTACTTAATCACACAAGAAGGCTTGCAACAGTAGTCTAATGCGAGAAAGTAGGTTGTCGATCGCCACCTTTAACATTAATTGTATATGAATTATTTGACTTTTGTTCGCGCCGGCACGAGTGTCATTCTGAAGACGCAATCTCTGGTGTGGAGTTGTCCTTCACGGTCCTCTATAACTTTGCAAGAACGTGCGTTATAAGAGACGGCGCCCCTCTTTCTGCCACCTCGCAGTCTCTCACTGCGGCAGGGCCCGTGCTTCAGTTCAGCCGTTGTGCGATGGAAGGAAGGAGTTAGGGCGCTGGTCCATCTGTGCCGAGCTGGTTTTATGTCAGCATAACCGGGCCTAGCCGAGCAAAGCCGCAGCCATTTTTTGAACTTAATTTGCAGCCTTTAAAAGGCTGGTCACCACTAAAGGAAGTAGACGTTTAGCTGCCAAGCACTCTCACATGCAGTCCAAGGAGAAATGCACAAAACTGCCGTGTTTTGCCTTTAACTTTCTTCATTCATACCATATGGCTAGTACAAAACTAGGGAAATATAGGGTGTCGAAATAAAACGCGAAGAGCCATTACATAGTTAAACTAGGTCTCCTTCACATTTTCAAAAAAGGGCACTCTGCCCTCCCCTTTCCTCTGTCTAGACAGAGGGCATGGGGGCGGGGTACTCGTGTGGAATCTTTTTGGGGTGTGTATAAATCCCTGGCGTGGTGCCATCTAAAAGGACTGACGGTAAAAAAGGTGTTCCGCCGTTCACTGCAGCCTTACATGGCATACCTACGTTCGCTTAAGGACTTTCTCTGTATACGTCATCGCACACGCCACGAAACACAATACTTAGCGGGAGAATTAAAATTTTGGCTTAAATTGCTCAATTTCTCAGTGAATGAAGCAACATTTGCGGCCGCACAAGTGCTGTGCGCACTATAAAACACCAAACCTTTGGAATAAAACAAACTTGTATTTTGTCTGCGTGGCCCTTTAAAAGTGTCTCGCAAGGACTCTCCACAGCACAGTGCGACTTGATGAGCACGTGAATAGCTTGATACACAACTCTTGGGGCGCGAAGTTAAAGACGTGTGCAGAATAAGAGGCCGGCACATTGGCTTGCGTGGACAAAAAGCCCGATCCGGCGCGTAATTATAATTAACATATCCCTGCGAGCATCTGTTACCTGTGAGCGTTCTAGCAAGCGTTCCTCTGGGTTCCTCTCTTACCTATGTTACCAAGCGTTCCCCTGTTAGCTGCGCACCTCTGATACATGTTTCACGCACGACAGGCTCCCACGTCGGGGAGCACTTGTGCTTTGTGTCCAAGGTTCCTTCAGCGTGGCAAAACGTTTGCATACATGAAATTGATCACCGATGATAGGTGTAGGACAGTTTGTATGCATGTAACCCCTCGTTCAAAGGCAGTGTTGTTATGTTTTTTTTTTCGACTATATCAACTTCACAAGCTGAAATCCGCTTCAAAAAGGCGCCAAAGATGCGATGCCAGAAAATCTAAATTGGCTGCTCTATAGGAAATACAGCCCCCAATGCCGGCAGTCTAATTTGCGGTCTCAGGTATATGCTACCAATGATGGCCACGACGCACCGCAGCCGGCAACAATGCAAGTTCCTTGACCTGCTACTCATGCAATGCATAATGCACCCAAAATCGGTACAACTATTAGCATCAAGACAAATACATATCGTGCAAGACGCAGTTTTGTTTCGTAACCCTGGTTTTGCCTAAAATTGAATATCGGCGCTGAGATGCACTCGAATTGTTTTGCGGTAATTTAATAGCATTTACGTAAGACCTAATTACCGCTTTGTTCACCCGGAGGCATCGAAATACATGGAATCAAAGACGGCTGGGAAGTTGCAAACGTTTCGTAATTGCAAATTTCAATGCGCGAACAGACGAACACACAAAAAAGACACAGACACGCTTTTCTGTGTCCTGCCTTGTAGTCGTCTCTTCGCGCTGTGACATTTTCGATTACAAAAAAAAAAAAAAAAAAAACGTGGAATTGAAGAGCTCTCTATGCGTGCTGTTGTACGACGGCGATTTAATAAACATGTATTTGCTCATGATTCGACCAGTTTTGAGCCTGCAAGCAGCCTTGCGCCTTGTGAAATGACAATTTCACAAGGCAATTATTCCGGATCACATTGCCTACGTTCCCTTTTCATGGAACCCACGCATGCCCCTACCCTTTTCTGCGCAAAGGTTGGAAGCATCGTTATCCATAGGCCCGCTCACGTGCCAGTAGCGTGCGCCGCTATTGGCCGTTGCGACACCACGTGACACAGAGGAGAAACCCAGCTATATCGGGGCCGTTACTATGCGGACAGGGCGATTTCGCCTGGCCGTCCGGACGCTGTATACAAGACACGAACTTCCGATTCAGGTCTCACCAGATAGGCTGATTCGGTTTCGGCTCCGGACACATGTTCTGCCTTCGCGAACAATTGCGCACAAAATATTTGAATGGGTTATCGCGAGAGCTAGCCTCCCACGTTACACCCGGTGAAAAGAACTCCAACTACAAAAGTCCGTGGTTATTTGAACAGCAGCGGGTCGGCAAAGCTGGCCGTCGCCTTTACTGTAGACTACGCTAGCGAATTGCGCGGTACGTTAGCCTTCTATTTGGGAGCAACATCCCACGGCCTTCTAGCTACTGTTTCTTAAAGTATTTTTAAGCCACAAAAAACTATAATAAAAAGAAGTGCCCGTCTGGCTGACCGACCTACCAACCAACCGATCGACTGACTGACTGACTGACTGACTGACTGACTGACTGACTGACTGACTGACTGACTGACTGACTGACTGACTGACTGACTGACTGACTGACTGACTGAATGACTGACTAACTGACTGACTGACTGGCTCATCAGTGCCAAGTCGAAATTCTCGTACCTAGATATTTCACATTTCGGGAGTACATTCTACTTATGTCGTAAAAGCTCACAAAAGCGGAATTTTGGGAAATTACATCTCTAAAGATGTAAACAGAGCTAAATTAATTTTCCCCGGATTCCTCATTATGTCGCAGGCCCGTTCAGATATAAAATACGAAGTATTGGGGTTAACGCGTCGAAGCGTCTAGTCGCAATATGACCAAAACGTGGTCCTTAGTAAATCAGTTACGAGGTAACGAACGCCTTTCTACAAAAAAAAAAACATTATAGAAGGCAACTTTGGTTCCGCTACTTCTGACCTAGCCAACAAATTCAACAAAATGTTTTCATTGGAACAAAACAAAACAGTTCAGTGTGCAAGTCACAATATACTATCCATCGTCAGCATTTATCCCGTTTTTGACCGAGCATATCTCCTTTGCATAGTCAGTAGTTTAAACAGAAAAGAATCATCACGGCTTGATGACATACACATATGTGATATCTGCAGAAATATTGAGTATTTAAAAGTTGTTATTTTGTTTACACTGAACAAACTAATAGAACACTGCTTTTGGCCGGACAGTCTAAAGTGCGCACGCGTGGTTCCCCTCTATAAAATCGGTAAAAAAGGACAGTTCAAACTACCGCCCTATTTCGGTTGTATCGTGTTTATCGCAAATTCCTTATAAACATATATGGGTGTCTTGACTTCCTTTCCAACAAAACATAGGTTACTGAGTGAGCATAAATACGGGTTTATCTCTGGCGCGGGCACGCAGGTGTTACTTGAAAAGTTGTCTCATACCCTTCATAACAGCAGAGATAGAACGAGGTTTCGTTTGGGTTATTTCTTGATGTTAAAGGAGTACTGACACGAAAATTTTATGTTCCATTTTTGTTGCTTTTATCGATGCTTAATGATCTGGCGAACCCGACACAGCACTTTAAATACTGCAGCGCACGATAATTAATTACATTGAACGGCCTGAAAATCGTTTGTTTCGATATCCCGCGCTTTCAGCCCAAAAGGCGCATATGACAGAATCCCAGCATGGCCTCACGGCTTTGTGCGGACGTCAAAACACTGCGAAAGCCGCTGGGGGCGTTGTTTCGACCACGCCGCCGCCGCAGCTGCACGGCTGAGCTGCCTGAAAGTGCTAGGCCTACCATTGCGGCAGTAATTCGATGAACGCTTTCAATAAAAGTCCTGATGGCGACTTCTGTTGCGATTCCGGGCTATTCGCCGCGAGATCGACATGTAGGTGGCGACAGCGTCGCGCTGCTAGTGTGGATGCTCCGCTGGGCGGCCCGGGAGAATACACATTGTGGGTGCGCTTCGTGCCTTTTTCGCGCCGTATGTGCGCACGAAAGGCGCAGACAAGAGTGGTATGCTGTAGTTCGGTTCCTCAACGTTCAATGTATAGCATGGAAGCAGCAATAAGTTTTCGTTACTACGCAAAAAAAAAAAAAAAGCGGCGACCCATCGTGAATCTCAGAACTGCCGCAATAATGACAATGAGCTTGTACGCCGTGGCCCGTAGCAAGCTCGATCTTTCCAGACCATGGCTTTGAGCCTTCAATAAAAGCATAAATAGAAACAAATAAGGAAGCCTCGATCTCTGGAATTCAGTTTACAACAGCAGTTTGAATCGCTTTTACTGGTACCATGACGCATTCTTGCATTTGTGGGATGCCCTGAATTAGTAACACTACTTACTGCCCCGACATTTTTTCTAAGAGCTTACGATATTTTTTGCGTGTTCGAAAGAACATAAAATTACTGAATTTTAAACAACGCAGACATATAAATGCAACCAATCCAACGCGTCTTTTGCGCGCAGATTTAGTTAAATGATCTTTTAGCCACTCTGAAGGCAGGTGTGATAAATAACGGTGTCGGATCATTAATTTAAGGCTTTCATCGCAAGTGAACTTGGGAATTAAATTGCTAACGCGCGCAGTACAATCAACGTCTCATATCTTGCAAAGTGACAAGCAGGTTTACAGTGTGTAAACCAAGCTTCTGGGACCTCACAGTGAGCACAGATTTTCTGTTGCGGATGCACTGTTGACCATTAGCGTTACTTTTCAAATATAACAGGCGCCTAGAACAGCGAGATGTGTTTGCATTCTTGCGTAATGTCGCTTACGAACCATAAACATGGCAAATGAAGTTGCCGTGTTGCAGATGTAGTAAAACGTTCCTTTTTATTTCTTGTTACGAAACAGCGCAACGGGTACCTGGTAATTACTTTGTGTTGTAAGCTGAACCTCGCTCTTGTCTTGGCATTTAATTCTTTAGGATTGGTTAAAAAAGGCAAGGATAAAAGTTTTTGCGCATTTCTTTCTTTTTTTGGAGGGAGGGGGGTTCTGCCAATGTTCCAAACGCAGCGAGAAAAGAACGCATGGAACGCGAAAAGCCAAACGTTGGTTGCCAGTTTATCTGCAATTGAAAGTACGCTAGGCGTTGTGTTCCGTAGCGGTAAAAATGTACTGCTGTATTTTCAAAACTGAATAACCCCCTTTTGGCCCGAGATTCTCCAGGAATTGTGGCATGCCTTTTTCAAAATTGTATTGAAAGCGAGCATTGTGGAAAAAAAATCCAGCGAGTCATGGCACACACCCTCCACACATGTGGTCAACAACGTATATCATATTACGCGATTTTTCCTCCTTCAAACATAGGTCCACCTTGAGAGGTTAAGACGTCACCATATTAGGCATTTGGTTATGCTGAGTGAAACACATTTCTAGACAAGGTGATTCATGTCTGCGTTTGAAAATGGGTATAAAAATGACACACGAAATGCCACAGCACAGACGCAAACTCACAACTGCTTAATTTTACCGAGAAATCCCCCCGAAATAATGTTTCGCATCCACAGAAACATATTTTAAATAATACGTAAAATAAGCAACACAGTATAAGCAACGACTGTCCAAAAATGGTATTTATTTTCGGAAGGTACGGGAAGAATTCGGTCACACAGGCGCTTGCGGGTGTAAAATGCGTCCCCGGTAAAGTATGGGCGAGAGCGCACGAGTGGTGTGAAGTGTAATTGTTTTTATTTGTTTCTTTTTTCTATAAGAAGACAGCGCAATTTTACAAGGGTGTGGAAAATGGTATGCACGGGTCTTGTCGCTTCTTACCCGTGTCGTGTAGCAAACTTTTATCCTTTATATAACAAGCACGCCACCTTCAAAAAGCACCCTTTGACGTTCCCGAAACAGCAGACGACTGCACTCATCAATAAGAAAAGTTCAATGTGTCTAAGCAATGTTTATAACACGTTTCACACTCAAGCGGTGACCACGGCGAATATGTTTCCTAGAATTAAACCAGCCCATCACCCGCAACGGCCGCTGGTTATTGCATTTTTAGAGGAAATGCGGAAGCAGAGGTAACTATGTCATTGCTTACTGCCAAACAAGTACACATATTGGTTGCTTTATCGTGTGCAGCACGCGTCTTGCGCCGCGCGCAACGTGAACGAGCAGACGACGCGAGAGCGCCATCCACACTAGGAGCGGTTCGTCTCGCCGCCGCCAGGGGCCGACTGTGTTCGATCTCGGGGCGAATATTATCGCTTCCTTTCGCGTGTGTGGAACTTTATTTTTGCCAACAGCGCCTTTCTGGGCAGCGGTTACGCCTGTAACTCTGGCTACGTGCACCCGTTTGTGAATGCGCCGGCGCCCAGTCGGCGTCGCCGCTCGCGGGGCCGCGCGCGTGACGTGACGTCGAGCCGACGCGCACTGTTCGCGCCTTCTTTTGCCACCACGATGTCCACGCTGATGTCCATTTGCTTCGCGCTTCGCTGCTGTCCGCGGCCCCAATTAAATTATGTCCAATATATGTTATTCGCGTCAGCCCGCTCATATTGAGTGATATTCTGCAATACTTGTGCAATAATAAATGAATTGGTTGCCAGTGCCCCTTTAAACCCTTTAATACAGTGAAAAAATTATACTCTGTAATCCCGTTATGGCGTCCTCGTCCGCTGCTTCAAAGTTACCTTCGGGATCGTTCTCAAGTGGTGTCACTTGTATCAGTGCTGAGTCACGATAGTATCAGCCTCGGCGCAGCCATGCAGACAAAACGCAAGTTTCGTTCATTCGAATGATTGCCTCGTTAAAATCGTACACTAACCCCATTTTTTCAACGTTAAACGTACGCTCAAATAAGCTACATGATTAGGAAAAAAGGGAATGGCCATGCGACTGACTAGGTCATTTACCGCACTACAGCATATGACGTCATATGTACAGCCATGCGATTGGCTGGGGCCGGCAAAAGCAAGCGCAAGTTAGGCCGGGCTTATAAGTTTGCCGAACGAGCTATTTTCGCTTAAATGTAAGGCATATTCATTTTACAGCAGTAAGAATGGTGGTGCAAACAATGGAAGTTACGAAAGTACAGGAGGAGAAAAGCGAGAGGACAGGCCGAGAGGTTATACAGGCTTAGAGCCCAGATTGCTACTCGGCACTGGGGAAGGGGTGTTCAGGGGATGAATGAGAGGGCAGGCGAAAAAGATGGGATAGGAGCGGGGTCACGCACACATTTTAGTCCCTTCGTGGGCACTATAGTCTTTTATCCAAGCGTGTGTCCTTTATAAAACTCAGAAGGGCTTTTACTGCCTCCTGAGAAGTTGATTGTAAGGGTCGATGTCTTAGAATAGTCTCTACTTTGAACGGTTGATTGTCCAATCGGCTTAGCTCGGCGGACAAAACGCGTCTTTCCGATGAAAACTGGGGGCAACAGCAAAGCACATGTTCGATTGTCTCTTCAACCTCGCAGGCGTCGGAGTGAGCACTACTGGCTATCCCGATGTGCAAGGAGTAGGCTTTCGTGAAGGCCACTCCCAACCACAGCCTACAAAGTAAAGTAGACTGTGATCAAAACAGCCCACACGGAAGACGACGCTGGAGTAGAGTGTCCTGGTTGTGGAGGCGCGGATGCACAAAGTCTGGTGTATTCCATTGAGTAATGGAGGTCCTGCGCGCGAACTGACGAAGCAGCCTAGCGGCATCAGTCCTTGAAAGCGGAAGGAAGGTGGTCCTTTCACAGACATGGCCTGTCCGGGCAGCGGCATCAGCCAAAACATTGCCAGTTATTCCACAGTGGCTTGGCAGCCACTGAAATAAAATAATATGCCCCTGTATGACGGCCTGGTGAAGTAATTCTCCAATTTCTGCCATAAGTTGGTGGAAAGGACCGCAGCGCAAGGCTGCTCGGAAACTTTGCAGGGCGCCTTTGGAGTCGATAAAAATAGAAGTACCAGTGCGTACGGCTGTTGGTACTGCGCGCACTATGCGTGTTATAGCTGCACATCATTGCGGGGCTTTGGGGTTGTCTCAGACGACAGTGGCCGATTAACGTAAGCGACATTGTCTTACATGACCCTATTTGTCGAACATACCCATGTTTCACGAAACGATTACTACATACCGCAACAAAAACAAGCCAGGTGCAACTACGTTCAACAACAAAGCGAAGGCGAATAGCGGTGCGGAGCAGTATGGTGGCGTCACTAACGTTAAACGAGACTCTGCAGTACCAACACAGTGCGCCTCCGCTCTAGCCCGGCCGTGCAGCAGTCCGCTGCAGGCTGGACAGTGCACTTGAAATTCGTTTGAAGACCCGTTCATGACGTTATGGCAGACGTCACGACACACACGATTTGGTGAGAGAATCGAAATTTTAAATTATATTGATTAATTTCTTAGTGAATAGAGCATCACCTGCTGCTGAAGAAGAGCTGGGGGCACTATAAAACACCAGATCTGTCGAATAAAACAGACTTGTATGTTGTCTGCATGGCCCCTTTAAGAGAGGTGTCCCTCAAGTATCTATCTTATGACTTGTTCTTTTTAATTTGTATGTTAATGATTTAGCTACTGTTGCTAAAACTTCGAAAACTTATCACTACGCTGATGACACCCTGCTGGTATCCAGAAACTCAGATAATTCACTCGCTATTTCAGATCTTCAGGATCATGCTAGAAATGTAGCCGATTGGTTCGAAGCGAATTTGATAACAATCAATCCTGTAAATAGTCGTCTAGTTTGTTTCCGAAATCGACAGAAAACAGTTACAAATGACTGCTTCATTACGATACCCACATATAATTGTGCATCTTGTTCCTATACCCGTATTTTCTGTGTTGCGTCTGTTAAATACCTAGGTGTATATTTTGATGGGGATCTTTTGTGGAACACACACATGACTCACATATGTAAAAAACTTAGAGGCACTGCCTGTATGTTGTACAACTAAAATGTACTTCTGCCTTTCTCTGTTCGAAAAATAGTTGCTCAATTTTTGGGTTATAGTGTTCTTCGTTATGGCGTGTGCGATTTTTTCAACTGCTCCACTACCTTGAAAACAGACTTAACAGTATTTAAAAAAAAAAAAACATAGCCAGTAGTGTTTTTTATAAGTTGCAAGTACAGGATTCTAACGGTGTATTTAATGCAAGCGGTTTACCGTCATTTGATATTTTGTTTAAGCAAATCGCCATGCTAAAATATTTCTGGTATACGGATTAGGGTCATTCCATGCCAAACGTCCCAGCCGTAAAGTCGGCCATCACGGATTTGTTCAGTAAAAAATGTGGGGCATCTTCGCATGGCACACAATGCCCCTCAAAGTGTTTTTGTCCAAAAAAATTTTGTTCTTTTTCTAGCCGCCATTTTATCTCCAGGGTTTAAAGCAAACTTGGGTTTGTTAGAAAGGTCATTAAAAAATCATTTCTTTTTCAATCGCGACCATTTTTTCGTCGACATCAAGTTGAGACCCTGGGCTGCTCTATGCCGTAATTTTAAAACATTTTTGCTTTTTTCTGCTGTTATTACGCAATTCAAGTACACAATGTTGAGGATTTTCAAACATTTTAGCAAATACAAGCACATTCTCTCAGACAATGAAGCAATCGTTTCTGTACGTCACCATTGTCGACAATTGGTAAAAAATATATTGCACTTAAAAAAGGAGAAATGTGCGAGAAAACATTTGTCAAATTTGGAAAAATCTCCTTTTTGGCCCATATTCACCCCAAAATTGCGCATTGTTGTGCTCATAATAAAAGTATCAAATACAAGGCATTCGCTAGTACAAACGATTGCAGTTTATTTTAGAAAGTTTAATCACAACAGTTTTTGTTATAGCAGAAAAAAATTTTGTTTTTCTACGCCGACACTGCTTCACCAAGTTGTTCTACAGAGTGTCTTCTCTGCACAGCATGCGCCGGCCTGCATGAAAGACGCGCGATCGAGCGGGTTCGCACTGAAAGAATACATTTTCCTGCAATGGTATTTGGTAGCGTTAAAACGAGAAAAGGGATAAGTAAAGTGCAACGTGGAGCTAGGGATGATGCGCCCATTCTATGAGTACGTGTAACTCAACGGCTGGCTGTACATCAGGTGAGCATTTAAACCATCGATGTATGTGATTCCCGCTAACACATAGAAATATCTCCGTGTAACTCGATGACATCGCCGCTGTTTTTTGCGTAATGTTCGGCATACATAAAAGATACCACGTATAACATACCCTGATGCTTTAAATTCCCGTCTATGTCCTGCCAGCCGTTGAGTCTACACGTGCTCGAACGCACTCCACGTTGTTCTTTTCCCCTCAACACGCGAATTATTCCTTGTCCTGTTTTGACGCTACCAAATACCATTGCAGGAAAATGTATTCTTTCAGCGCGAACCCGCTGGATCTCGCGTCTTTCACGCAGGCTGGCGCATGCCGTGCTAGAAGACGTTCTGTAGAACAACTTGGTGAAGTAGTGTCGGTGTAGAAATTCAAATTTTTTTCTCTGCTTAAACAAAGACTGTTCTGATTAAACTTTCTGAAACAGTTTCGAGGGCGTTAGGAGCGCCTCGGGTGGCACAGGCGGTGCGGCGGGGGTGGGAACTGCCGCGGGTGCCTCCGTCTCCATCTCCTCCGTGCCCTCGCGTGTGCTTTGAGCAGGTGGAGAGGAAACAGTAGATGCAGCGGCATCCCCAAAGACGTGGTTTCCACCACAGCCGCTGCTGGCTCAGCGAGCGGTGTGGGGGCGGGACGGGCCTCCAGAGGCAACCCGAGGTTGGGGGCGGGGGGGGGGGACAAGGTCCGACTCTCTGCACTTGGTCCTCGCCGAAACCAGACGCAGCTCCGCCCTACGGCGAGCTACGTCGGCGTACCTCCCCAGAGGGAAAGAGGCGAATCTCTTCCACGCCTCTGGGACGGTGATGTTTTCAGTGACCTTAACATTAATAATCTCCTTCTCCCGTTTGAACTTCTCGCATATTCGAGAGTAGGCCGCGTGGGGTCCCTGGCAGTTGGCGCAGGTGAGGATTTCCGATGGACAGTTTTCAGACGGGTGGTCATGTTGGGCGCACTTTGCGCAGGTCAGTTGGCCGCGGCAGGAGTTGGTTCCGTGCCCGAACCGCTGGCACTTAAAGCAGCGGTGCGGGTTTGGAATATAGGACCGGACATTACAATGTATAAAACCTGCATTTGTACTCTTGGAGTATAGACCGGTCGAAAGTAAAGATAATGTGCTTGGTAGGGACTGCTTTGTCATCTCTCCTCATAGTTATGCGCCTCACAGCTGTCACGCCCTGATTTCTCAGGCCTTCCCGCAGGTCAGCATCTAGCTCATTCATGAGGTCAAGTTCAGAGATGACACCTTGGCTACTGTTCAGGCTCCGGTGAGGTGTCACCCTGATTTCAAGATTGGCTATGCGAATTTGAGCAAGGAGGATTGTGGCTAGCTGTTGGTTGTGTACTTCAAATAGAATTTCTCCAGTTCTTGTTTTTTGGCCTTATACGACTCACGTATAATTCCCTCCAGAAATTTTGATATCAGGAACACAGACTGTGAGGCAAGAGGCTTTTCTTGTTCGGCAGATTCCATTATCAAAAAGCAGGGGTAGTTATCGGGCTTTGGAAAACTGAGGGCTGGGAGTGGCGGAATGAACCTTCGCTGCGACCCCTTTTGAGGGCCCGATGATGTTTGGGGGAGTTTTTACGATTTACCATATGGCATGTAAAAGAAACAGGGAACGGGGGTACTTTCTTTGTCAGCCTTACCCTGATAGCTGAAGAGGTTCCGGAGCTCCCTGCCTGGTAAACAGACAGGGATACCATCCGCCGGGCTTGACCTGGGCTCCCACGGCCACCGTTCGTGGTTTCTAACCCTCCACCTATAAACACGTCGTCACAATAGGTCACAACTTATGTTTGGGGACTCGGGGTCCTCGGTGTCGCCAATACCGTCACCAAGATTACTCAAGGTGCTCAAGGCTTCCGCCCTTAAAGCACGTTAGTAGACTTAACTTCGACAAGATTTTTTGTGTGTGTGCGTGTGTGTGTGTGGGGGGGGGGGGGGGTCGGATTATATATCGCATTTTTTTCGATGACAAGTATAAACCAGTGTCTTTTATTTATTTTCGTAACAACCAATCTGACGCGAATTTTTCATTGAAAGTGCACTTCAATTTTGGTTTATGTACTTGTGCTTTGCTTTAAAGCTGTCCAAAGCTGCCTATGGTCTAAGGAGTCCTGACATGTATGAACCATGCCAGTTTGGAAATGTACGTATTTCCTGAATACATTTCGTGCTCACTTGCTATTATGCAAGTCCTGCAGATGGCCCTAGTAATTTTTTCGGACCACGAAGAGCCACGAAGTACGGAAAGAGCGAATTAAATTTTGGTCTGATCCCCCCTAAATCACCAGGTTACAAGCCCACGAATGATACGCATTACAAACTGAGCCGAAACCCACCACCAGAGGGATGATTATCTACTTAGATACTATTAGCATTCTATTGGTGGCACGGGAATGTAATGGGTGACGTTCCCCTGCCCGACCACTGCAGGTAGCCACCACTCTACTACCGGTGCACCAAGACGGCGTAACGAAGAACTGCGACTGCACGAGAGTTACTGCGTGTGCGCACTGATCACACGGTGGTATCTCAATGCTTGGTGAGCTTGGGGCGACGACAGGTGCGATCCCGTTTGTCTGACAGATTTGTGTTGAAAACTGAATCCACATCATCTTTGCCTTCCCCACTTCCACGAAAAACGGAGATATGCGCAGGGCAGTTGTGTTCATGACCGTTAGAGATAGGTTTTAGCAACCGGTTGGCCTATACTGCGTACATACATTCTCGGGCGACCCCCGAGTGTGTACGGGGCATATCAGGACCTGGTCGGTTTACTTTTCTTGACAGTGGACGACCATGCACATATGTCTAGCAACGCCCGGTAGTCTTGCCATTGCTGGTTTCAGCTGAGCCTGTTCTAGAAATTATCCTGGACTTTGCGTATGAAACACCGCAGCTGGAGTTGCGCAAGCGCGAAGGCGCCGCGGCTACTCAGCCGCGACGCCTTCGCGCTTGCCATTCGCGCTTCGGAACCAGTGGGGACTTGGTTAGATATCTATTACGGACACGCGTCTTTTATTTTCCATTTCTAGGTTAGAAAGGCTCCCGCACGCTGATATAGGCACCTAAACTGGTTCTTTGCAGTGCTCCCCGCCAACTTGCCGGGTCGAATTCCTAATGCCGCTTTTGATCAACACTGTCTACATCAGCGGGCCTGCGTACGAAATGACACACGTAACACTAGTAGGCAGATTGCGCGTTTCCACTCCCCGTTACCTAAATTAACAGCAGCTGCCAGAGACGGCGACTAGTGGTAACTGCGGAATCTGTGCCGTGACGCTTATCATTGTAAGCAGAGGCATGCTAACCGAGACGGTGTTTGGAGACGCATCCAGTCACCTTCGTCATATAAGCGTCATTTCACTTCTAGTCAAACCCGGCTATAACGAACCCGAATAAAGCGAATTATGCTATATATCGAACAAAAATAATTCAGTTACGGAAATACATGGGAAACATATTCCTTATAACGAAGTTCACATCCGATATATCGAACTCTGGGCGCCTAGAATGGCCGCCGAAATGCATGATCTCGAGCGGCGATTGAGATTTGGATTAGCCGCGACCACGGAGCAAGAGCCGCGACTGAGACATTGCGCCTCGCACGGAGCGACGTGACGCCCAATACCTTCCGTAACTGTTTCCGACGCGCGGGACTCGCGACGGAACCCGCCCTGTCAGCGAGTCCGGACCAAGACAGCAGCATCCGTGAACTGTGGGAAGAGCTCGCCAGCGTTCCCGATGGGGGAGGAGGAGGAACAAACTTTTATTGAAAAACAAGACTTTTGGTGACGCTGATGGGTGGGGTCCCTAGTCCAGGACTCCACTGAGTCTGGCCTTCTCCCGGGCCTGGTTGACTAGATGAAGCTGGTCTTCCAGGCTCGAGCTGGCCAGGGCTGCCTCCCATAGCTCAAGTTTTTTCTCTGGTGTTGTATCTTCACGCCAATTGCTGTTGCACTCCCAGGCGATGTGGTATAGTGTGGGAGTGCTGCCGCAGGTTGGACATTCTGATCGGTATTTTCCTGATGTCGCGAGTGAAATTCGTCCGACGCTTATAATGAAGCGCTTTCGGCAGTCGATGTGCTCCGCCAATGCTTCTTAGATTTTTGAGGACGCGGACTCGAACTGGTGCAAGCAATGTTTCGTGTAGAGAATGCTATGCTAGTTGAAGCCGCCAAAACGAAAGTGAAAACAAAAATCACCGCTTTTTTTTTTTTTTTGCAACGTTTGCAGTTAAGGCGGAAAGTAGCTTTATAGCAATAAATGGATCATTTTGGTATGGTAATGGCTACTGTACTGTGCTCGTTTCTGCATACGCGGATGGCGGAGTTGGTGATGGGGGTTAAGGGGGGGGGGGCTCCTTCGGATTGCGAACTCGTAACAATAAGCTCGTTATAGGCGGGTTTGGCTATATCGAACTATTGGATATATCGAACTAATCGCGGTGCATATTGCAGTTCGCTATAAACGGGTTTGACTGTAGTTAGCGAAGTTAGCGGCGGAAGAATCTGTTCACACAATTTATTATCATGTCAATCTGCATTTCCACATCAGAGAACCGCGTTATCTTGTCTTTTAGAAAGCAGCCTGCCATTTCACACCACGGTCACGGTAGTCTGCTGGGAGCTCGTTTGCAAACAATGAAATGCCCGATACACTCTCGCACAAAATATAAAGTTGATTGGGGTGCTACTGCAGGCACTTTGTTACTATTTCCTTCGAGCAAACAGTGTCTGGGCCCGCGTCCGGAACGGCGTCCGGGCCCGCAGAATGACAAGTTGACATACTGTTCCAAAACAAGTAACAAGGACAAAACCAGTCCTGAAATAACGCGCTAAGGAGCGACGTTTTTTGGCCCGTCTGAAGAAGATGCTATGAATTTCCCAGGTAACTATTTGCCTCCTCGCAGACGACACTTCCCCGCTAGGTCTGAGAATACGATATTTAGCCCAGTGCTTTCGCAGCTCGCGCCCCTCCCGTGCCAGGAAGGGTCTCCGGAGGAGGTGGGCCGCCGAAAACCTTTCGGCCAATAAGTGGCCCTCTCCTGTTGCGATGGGAGCCTAGTCGGCGGCGAAGAGCGCGACGGGCTCCTCATTTTGCGCTGTTTCTTTCCTGTCCTTTCGGTCCCCGGACCAGATTGATAGCGACGTCGTGATCGTCCTTCCCTTCTGCGCCCGCCATCTCTGTGCGCCACGTGTTTTATTCTTGGCTGCCCGCACGCTCTTTCGGTCTTCCATGGTGCTCTAGTTGCCTCCCTTCCCTCGCGACGCTCTTTTTGTGTTTACCTCCCCTAATGCTCATGCTTCTCCGGCGGCCTGTTTATCCCGTTTCAGGGGTCTCAGTGACTGCCGCTCTTTCCCGGACTCAGGAAGTGCTCTACCGGCCAACAGAGCGGAAGTGTCTTCTTAGCTGTGGCCTGCGCACAGCTTTGGCGCTACTGACGCGCTAAGAAAAAGCGGAGCTGAGGACTGAAGCGGCCGCACCGCGCTCCTCTGCTCCAAGTCCAACCGGGACATTCGTGGACGCAGCTCCTTTTTCGGTGATAGCTAGGGCCGGTGCCACGGGACCAATAACTGTAATATTGTTGCAATAAACACAAATGGTTCTTTAAAATCAATCGGGTAAAGAGCCGCATAATTGAGTGCACAGGAAGAAATGACACCGTAACCTTCCAGTACGCAGGTAAATCCTGTTGCCGTCACCATGGCGACGTACTCTTGTCTGGCCAAGTATTTCGAACAGTGTGCTTGGCTAGGTAAAAAGCAGCTTAACAGGGGCTTGCTCTGCTTATTTATTTATTCTGTGAGACGTGCAGAACTTGGGTACGGGTAGTACCAACCCCCCTTTCCACGCACCTGCAGAGTGCCCATGAGAAGACGTCTTAGTGAGCTCCAAATGCCTCTGCCAGGGCCCAGGCCTAGCCAGAAACATCAACAAGAGCATGCCGCCGCATCCACATGTGCCGACACTTAGAGAAGGGGCTTCTTTATCAATGTAGGTAGTTTTTAATGGGGCCATGCAGACAAAATACAAGTTTGGTTCATTCGAAAGATTGCTTCGTTAGAATATCATACTGACATTAATTTTCACGTAAACTTCGCTCAAATAAGCTATATAATTAGCTTTATATAAATAACCTATATAATTAGGAGAAAAGGCAATGGCCTAGCGGCTCACTAGCTCATTTCCCACACTAGAATCTATGAAGTCATATGCACAGCTGTGTGATCGGCTGAGGCCGGCAAAAGCAAACGCAAATTAGGCAGGGCTTATAAGCTTACAAAATGAGCTATTTTCGCTTAAATGTAATTCATATTCATTTTATAGCAGTAAGAATGGTGGGGTAAACTACAGAACTTACGAAAGTACACGTAGACATAAAAGCCCCAGTGCGTACTGCTGTTGGCACGGCGCGCACTCTGCACAGCAGTCCGGCGCTTTGGGGTTATCTCACACGACACTGGCCGATTAGCGTAAGCGAGATTGTCTCACGTGACCCTGTTTGTTGAGCATACCCCATGTTATACGGAACGATTACTTACAAACGCAACAAACACAAGCCGGGTGCAAATACGGTCAGAAACAAAGCGAGGGCGAACAGCGATCCTGCACATTATGGTGGCGCCATCTAGGAGGGCTGACGGTTTACAAGACGTTCCGGAGTCCGCTGCAGAGTAAACGTCGTTCGCTTGAAGACCTGTCCTTGTTGCGTCACCGCAGACGTTACGAAACACACTATTTCGCGGGAGAATCAAAATTTTAACTTAAATTGGTTAATTTCTCAATGAATAATGCATCGTTTGCTGCTGGACAAGCGCTGGGGGCACTATAAAACATCAAATCTTTCGAAAAAACAAACTTCTATTTTGTCTGCATGGCCCCATTAACGAAAGAACACTGCGTGCCACACAGGCGTCTATTGATGGCCTGATGTGTACGCCTCGCACTATTCAGTTCCTTAGCGCCCACACTCTTAACAAAGAAGCTAGTAAAAGGGTAGTAACGGCCGTATTTACTAACTCCTTACGAACTTTACTACTCCGCAGTAGGGTACGTAGGTTCTGCGAGTAAGTATGAACCCTAAATGCTATCGTTACTTTTCACGGGTACAAGTTAAGAATGGCGATAGCTCATGTACACTCTAAGAAAAAAGGGCGTCAGAAAAGAGCCCCGGCCAACACGACTCTTACGCTTGGTGACTCTGGTAGAGAGGCACAAAAGAGTCGCGGTTTGTGCGACTCCTTTCCGATTCCGTTCGCGACACAACTTTGTGGGAGAGGGGGTCTGATACGAGGAGCGAAAGAAATCAAGCAAAATTATGACGGTAATGCTGCACTCTCCTAGGCCGTCGCGCGTTTCCTCTCACCAGCGCGCACGCGTGCTGTCGTCGACTTGCGCGCGGAGGGGGATTTTTTTTCCTTGGCTACGTACGGGCTTCGCCGGCGATGGGTCCTTTGTGGTGTGGCCATTTGGGTGGTGTTTCGTAACTACGTGATTTCGCTAGTCGGTGTCGCGACAATTTTACAGTGTTTTTTGCCGTGCCGTACGTGAGGACACCTTCCGTGATAATGGAAGCAATACGGACGGAACTGCCGCAACACAGCAACTGCATCTGATAGAGGTAAGTGAAGTATTCACCGTGGCGAGAGATTTTCCCTCGTAAAGAAACTTCATGCGTAATATCTGCAAGGAATGCTAAAGGGTGTAGGATATGCTGGCTCGAATAATATGCGGACAGTCGTGTCAGAAACGTGGAAGCGCATTTTTGCGTGTGGAGCAGGTTTTCGACGGCCTGAGTACGCGAACGGGGCAACATGTTCGTTGGCGCGAGCCGCCGCCGAGGGTTAAACGACGTTAAAACGGCGACTGAACGCACTGGCCGCTTCACGGCCGAGGCGCAGTGAAAGTTTGTGTTACTTTCTCTAGGATTTTTAATTACTATTCGCTTTAATGAGTTTGTCTCAAGCTGACAGAGGGGGAAAATGTCAACATGGTAAGAAACAGGTAGGTGTTGGACAGCGGCTGATTTAGGCGCCAGCAGGCGGGCGTTTCGTACAAATGCGCGACGCGTATATACTGGTGGAATATAATTTTGCGCGTAACAATGCTTTTGATCGTGCCCGCGCCCCTGCCAAGATTCGGTAGAATGAAATGACTTATCGCCTGTGCACGCCGCTGCGCTGTTTCTAGGACTAACGAACGAAGGGGGGGGGGGGGGGCAGTGTAGACTCTTTCATCGGGTCCTGATAGTGCAGCAAGCAAACCTGACGGGTCAACAGCTTTTAAATGCATGTTCGCTTTTCGCGACTTTTTTCTCACGTGCCGCCGTGCTTGTATAAAGTACGTAAAGTTTAAAATCGAAATCGTTGCATCGCCTGCTAAACTGGTACGCAAGTGCGGTAATTTTGTCAGCATACAGGCTCGAAGATGGGTGATATCCAGCGGGTCTTCATAGCAGTCGACGGACACGACAGCATCACCACAACTACTATGAAGCAGGCAGTGTTACTCCTTATCGTGGGTTCTTCATGTTCAACATGTGTTACCGACCCGGCAGCCTTCAGACAAAGGTAAATGAATCTGGAATAAGTTCCCTTAAATAACGGTTGAACTTTTATTAAATGTTTCATCGCAGTGGCCATGCACCAAAGAAAACAACTGGTAACTCGAGGCAGCTTGTGTAGTTCTGTGGTTAAACGGTACGACGTGACATAGTGAAATGTGGTTTTTATTTTTTCGCTTTTTACGTATTGGGTGCATGCACCTACTATGTATATCAAAACTTTCGCATTTTACTTTCGCACAGTATTATTGGAAAGCTTCAGTATCAACATAAAGCTCTTAATACCTCCCCGTATTTTCCATTCGTTTCTCTGAACATTTTCCTGCATGACCGATTTTAGGCCGACTCCTAAATTACAAACGAAGATATACGCGCGAAATTTGCATTGACAAGCTTTGCCTGAACCGTAGTCACTAGAACGGTAATATTTGGCTAAATCACCAAATGTTCTAGGCCAAGTTTTTTTATAAATGTACAAAGCTAACCATTATTTGTTATTCAGTACCACCACTGAGCAGTTCAGCATAGTGCCTCACCAAGGCGAGTGCAGTACTCTAATTTTTGGCATTAATATAAAACCAGGTCATGCAGTTCATCGCACGTGAATTTAATCTGTAATTCTCATTTTCCAGCACATTGGTAAATTCAACCCACCCGAAGGGCAAGGCAAGGGGCGGACCATTGACATCATACCTAAGTTGCTGAGCCTCCATAAAGCAATTCAACTTCGTAAATTGAGTCTCTACTGTGACCATTGTTCGTATGTGATAAAAATGGTGGCGGGTGAACATACAGCTATGACTAAGCGAGTTCTACAATATGTAGGCCATGTTCGAGTTCTTTCAGATGATTTCAGATGATTTGCTCCAAAGGCCCGTCAAGGGCACTTTCCCACCGCACCCCATCCTGAGTAATTTCATAATGTCGGCGAGTGTTTCCGCTTGATAAAATTTAGCATTGCGAGCATGTTTCGCAAGCATGACGCGTGCTGACAAAAAAAGTGGATAGTTACTGTGGAATAGGGGGAAATAAAATTTTAGTTCATAAGGTGTCTGCTAAAAGCATGTAACGTTCACTCATCTTTCTCTCAAAATGAAGAAATGCTTAGGAATAATGCTTGTGATGATGCATGCGCTAATCCTCAAAAATGGTTTTCTTATTTAAAGTAAACCTCCACCTAATTGGATTGCTTTAATTCAGTTGCTGCGCCTCAGGTTACTATTGCATCATATTCAGGGTGGAATTTGTGTTGGGTCGCAAATCAGCACATCTCAAAACATAAAAGCAATTATGTGGTGATGTTTGATTGGGAACAAAGTTCGTGGTAATAATACTAGATCCGTTAGTGTATCTCAGCGGCTAAGGCGTTGTGCTGCGAAGTATAGTTTCTATCCTAGTCCTGGCAGTTTTTGTGACGGAGGCGAAGGACGAAAATGGCCATTTCTTGAGATTTTAGCCTGTAAGAGATTCCCAGGCTGTTTAAATTAACCTGTGCTCCTTCTATTATGGTAAACTTATCACCGTAGTTCCTAAAACACCGAAAATTTTAAATTTCAAAGGTACTGAAAAATGTTTAGAAAAATTCGAATATTGCCATTTTTGCAAACTTACAAGTGTAAAATATTCTTGTGCTGTCGCCTACAGTTCACCTCGTGGCACAGATGTACTTCAGCGGATAAAGCCCCAGAATTTTTCTGTTGTTTTCACGAACTCCAGTTTAACTAATACGTAGAAGGTACAAAATTACATTCACATTAGCGTGGTCGATAGCTAAGATCAAAACCACGTAGACTGTATAAAAATATCGTTAGAGTGTTTGTTTTATATTGTTTGAACAATACGTTGTTTGATGCCTTTCTTTTTTCAAATGTGGAACGTGTAGGATACCAGATGTTTCTCCTAAATATACTCCAAGTCATGCACGTCCTATGATAGCTGTGATTTTTAAATTCAAAATAGGGACTAGTTAAGTACATTCTGTGAGATGTTCCGCATGGTACGACCTGTATCTACAAACGTAACACTAATGCCACCACTGTCGCAAAGTGGTGGTCATCGTGTCTGAATACCGCGTCGGTAAGGTTACGGTGGCTGGTGCTAGAGAGAGGTGGTGCGCAGAACGCTTTTAATAAAACTCCTGTGGCTGATTCTTGCGTAGAAACTGCGCTCGTTATCAGACAAATTCTATGTTTTGCTCGCAGGTGTGGTCTCGCGTACCCCAGCAACACGTTGATGTTTTTTTTTTGTTTTTTTTTTTCGGAAACTTGAAATTCTGCACCATGCTGCTGCAGCTCGCGCAGCGTATGAGTTTCGTTCGTAGGCTGCCGGTCTAACGAAATGTATATTAGCAGTGTGGAGGCGTTCTGAGTTAGCTATTCTGAAGAACTTGAGGCACTGGTGAAAATGAGGCACTCTGAGGGTAAAACGTTTATTATGCATGAGAGCGGTGCTGGGGCTGGTAGGCCACAGCAAAAAACGTAGAAGCGCCTGCTGAACGAGCACACCTATGTTGAGATAGGGCACAAGCGAAGCAGGCAAGGAAATCTATGTGCCAGCTATTTCTAGCTATACCTAAGCATACTCAGAGCATTACGTTTCACTCGATGACTATTGCATCCTAGTTTTAGTGGAGTCACAGGCCACGTTTTTGGTAATTCATGTAGAGTTTGTGGCCGACTGTACGGCACAAGTTATTTAAATTAAAAGCGTTTTCTTAACAAGCTGTGCCCTTGTGCCGTATTATTGAGATGGTGCTGCGCTACGTCACCATTCCAGCCGCCGCCAAGTGCAGTCACAGGTGCCTGCACTGCGGCGCACAGTGTGATGAATATAACTTAATGAAGCGGGAACATTTTTAAAGATAAATGGATCTTTCAGTGCCATAATTAAATACGATTGCCTCGTGCTCCATGGTATAATGTCATTTCTTTATGAAGCAAGAAGCCTTTAAAAACTGTTATTTTGTAAAGTATTTTACAGAAACTTGAGCTTGGGCTGGAGTTTTACGTACTGTTATGTAAATAAACAATGCAAGGGTGTGGATGGAAAAGAAAACAAAGCAATTGCTGTTTAGGTTGGTTGGTTGTAAGGTTTAACGCGCCGAAGCAACGCAGACGATGAGGCGCGCCGTAGTGGAGGGCTCCGGATTAATTTTGACCACCTGGGGATCTTTAACGTGCGCCGAAATCTCGTACACACGGGCGTTTTTGCTTTTCGCCTCCATCAGAAAAGCGACCACCGCGACCGGGAATCGAACCCGCGACCTCGTGCTCAGCAGCGCAACGCCTTAGCCACTGAGCCACCGCGGCGGGTTTGTATTTCTAATGTATAAAATGTTGACGTGTGGTCGTTGTGAAAGGCCAATGATGGACAATTTTTATTGAGATCAGTTGTGATGGTATAAATTCGTTACCAGTACTGTCAAATTTTTTCATACGTTCATATAAACAGCTTTTAAGGTTACCTCTTCTGACTTTGTATCTAACTTGACATTTTTCCAAGCCATTGAGTCAGCATTCATTGCGGAGGTCATTTAAATTTGTATTGTTTAAGATCGGTACAGTCAAACCTCGGTACAACGAACACCACATTAACGAACTTTTCAGATTAACGAGCGTTTAAGAAATCCCACGCCGACTGCTTATAGTTTTAATGTAAAATTATTTCACTACAACGTACTTCAGAATAGCGAACGTTTCAAAATAACGATCGTTTTATTTAGTTCCGTGCCATGTTAACAACACCTCAGTACTACGAACTCATATTTTCAAGGCCGGAGACTCTTAGAAGTCCGTTAAACAATCGCGGCAACCGGGGCAGTGTGCTAGTAGACGACACGGCAAAGCGCAGCGAAGAAGAGGACGTCTTGCAACTTGCTCCGCGGAATGCGGCAGCCGATGCAAGAGGGAGAAAAAAGGTGAGGAGAAGAGAAAAAATGAAGCATGGGTAGCCTTCTCCGTCCCGAAAGCCGCGGCCGCGCTATTCGCGCTCACCCCAACTTTTTCTACGTTCCGCCGCTGCTCACGTGGCTTGCTGGATCTTCACGGACATCAGCGGAGCTGACAACAGAGGACATTGCCCAGACCGTGAGCGTTCAGGATGAAGAAGTGAAGATGGCAGCGAGGATGGCATGAACAACGATGCCTCTGAGGGCGCCGCAGCAGCACTCGAAGACTACGACGAGCACGCGACGACTGCGGATGTGGTGGACAGCATACAAAAACTCCGCACATGTCCGGGGAAAAACCGCACGGCCACTGATTCACTCCCCAGGAATGTGTAAGAGTTTGAGTCCTTCGTGCTAGGAAGCTTGTGCTACTCGCGCTAGATGAAAATCGCCAACCACTTTAAATAAACGTGCATTGTTTCATGATCACTAGTGCATTTTTTTGTGAAAAATGACTCCAAGGATGCACTGCTGTACACGTAGGTCGTTTTAGGCATTGAAATACTATTTGTTTTCTTAAATTTTGCGATTTTCACTATAACGACCTTTCAGAATAACGAGCAATTTTCCACGGTCCCCTGAAGTTCGTTATATCGAGATTTCACTGTATTTAAGATTTATTTCCTGGCATTGATGTTTCTGGTATGCATGCGTGGCTTACCTTACAAAAATCGCAGCGATTATGTCTAATGCAGTCACCCATACTCCTTTTGACTCTTTTGGTCTAATGGAACTCCTCACCTAATAGAACTCCCGTTCAAAAGGAGTCTGGCGACCCCCATTACAGGGGTCACGAAATAGTCAACAAGAGAGAAGAAAACGTGGCGCAAACAAGACGTGGACGAAGAAAACAAGGTAAGACATATATACAGGCGCCACGTTTATGTATATGTCTTACCTTGTTTCTTCGTCCACGTCTAGTTTCCGCGACGTTTTCTTCTCTCTTAAAGTATGTACCAAATATACTCAGTATGTACTCAGTATGTACTCAGCAACAAGTTTAGTCAACAAGACCTCCTTTGTTCATCGATTTGGAGTCGCAATGACTACGGCCGATAGGGCTGTGCATACTCCCTTTGGGCTTTTGGTCTGAAGGAATCTCGGGACTCTCTTTCAAAAGTATGGGGGACTCTTATTAGTGGGGTCACAAAGTAGTCAGCTGGACTCTATTTGATCCCCTGTCTGGAGTCATGGCGATCCCATCTTATGGAGTCCTGCATACTCTCTTTCGACACTTGGTCACGGCTCCTGGCCTAAAAGACCCGGGACTCTTTTAAAGAGAGTCTGGTGACCCCCTACCGAAGAGTCCAAAGGGGGTCAATTCCGTAGCAAGCGAATGACTCTCTAAAAGGAGTCAGTACGGATTCCCTTTTTCTTACAGTGTAAGAAAAAATGGAATCCGTACGATTCCTTTAACAGAGTCACCATACTCTCCTTCAAAAAGAGCCCCGGGACCCTCAGGCAGGGAGTCGTGTCGAAGAGTCGAGAAAAGTATGCAAGACTCCACAGGACGTAGTCACCATGACTCCAATGACATCAGCCAGTTAATGCTTCCAACTGCGAAGCCGAGTGCATCAGGAAGTAGGACTTTAGCAGTATTGCAGCGCCATCTATGAAAGTGGGCGATAAACAAGATAATCAAACGGGCGCCTGTGAGATGGTAGAAACCCTGGTCAGCAGGCTATATTTAGTTTTAAGGCCCTGCTCTTAATACGTCTATGTCGACGTCACGAAAACACACGATTTAGCGGGAGATTTAAAATTTTGGCTTAAAATATTTAATTTCTCAGTGAATAAAGCATTGTTTTCTGCCGAACAAGTGCTTAGGGCCCTATAAAACCTATAATCTATCGAATAAAACTCTTGTATTTTGTCCGCATGGCCCCTTTGAAAAATAAAACACTGAGCTGACTTTATTCACATGTACACTGCCGCAAATCAACATGAATGCACGCACGCACTTGCACATAGGTATAGTTCCCTCTACACATACATTCCAATCACAGCCGTTCCCGGACATATTTAGGAGTATCCCGGTGCGGAAGTCACAGGGATGCCCATGGGCTGTGCAGTTTGGGACATGGGACTTCGGCCCTGTTAGGGGCGAAGCTTCGTAGGGGCTGAGGCTGTTGGCGTCTCCTGTCGTCGTCGTTCGTCTCATGTAGTCACGCTACTAAAACACCGGGGAACTTGTTAACGCCTCACGCTAGAACGTAACGCGTACTAAAAAAACCCCGGGACACTCGTTTACGCCGCGCCGCGCTGGAGCGCTTCGTAACGCGTACTAAAAAAAAAAACACCGGGACACTCGCCTCGCGCTAGAGATCTTCGTGCTTCAAAGACAAGAGGCTTTTACACTAAAGCTGTATACCTGTGCCCCCCAACGGTTTCATCTCCGTTGGAAAAAACGCCAAGGCGCCAATACTTATTCACAGCATGCTTCGCCCCTCACCAGGCAGGTTTGATGGCCCGGGATTTTTTCTCGAGGCGCGCACTCCCCGCACCTGCTCGTCGGCTCCTTGCCTCCTCCACACTTTCCATCACATTTATTGTGCTAGCATTTATCTCTTCTCCATTTTTTTGTGTCCTTAGGATGCTTGGTGTTGTCTGGGAATGTTCGTACTTGTCAACATAATTGAGCAACAAGTAAACATAAGGCATATTTTAGGAAGAACATCAATTATTATGTGGTATTTGCAGTGTTCTTTTAAAGATACATTGCGTCTTGACTTTTGCGATAGAAAATAAATACACCTTGAAAAAAATGCATTGACCCAAAAATACAAAAAGCTCTACGCGCGACACTAGCCCTCCAGGTGGCATTCTAAGTCCAACAGTCACTAAAGGTTCCAGTAGATGGCGCGCAAGGAGTGGAACGCGCTAAAACTGAATTTACTGGGGCAAACCTCCACCGTATTTATCCTGGGAGTGGGATGAGCGAGACGGGAAGGCAAAAAGCGTCACAGGTGGATGAGGGGGGGGGGGGGGGGGTGAGGGAGAGAGGCCTTTACGAGGCAGCTGCGCGAGTCTTTCGACATTTGCAGCAAAGAAAGCAGATGCGCGGCCATATTTTTTTTCGATGCTATATATCCGATAAAATGGATCAATGGATAAACGGTATGGTATTACTGTTGGCTGAAGCCTGAGGGCTTCAGTCAGCAGCAATACTGTACCGTTCTTCCTCGTCTGCCCGCCGCTAAGCTCATTCTGAACTCTGGTTTTCTTCACGCGTACCTTGGGACGCCCATTCTGTGCCCAGGATACCAGAGATGACCTAAAAGGTGTGATCGCTCGCTATGCAAAATCTTTGGGACAATTTCAAATGTCGCATGTCTGGATGTTGACTTGCCGATCCGCTGCGGCCAAGGTGAAGCTTGCGGGTGCTGGATAATTGATCCCCAAAGACCACTGCTGCATCCCAGGAGAAAATGTAGCTGGTCCCAGCTGGTTTATGGTTAAATTCCCAGCTGGGACCAGCTACCGTTTTCTCTTGGGATATGATCATTGACCCAGAGGTCTAACGTGAAGCTTCAACCATACGGCAAGGTCATTCCTATTTCAATTGAGAATTAGAGAGTCTTGGGGGTAGAAGACATGTGCGCGCTGGTCGGGACGTTGTTTTGAAACTTGCGGATGTTGTTGAGGCGAGTGGTATGCCTATAGTGTGCTAGCTCTCTGACAGCGGAATGAAGTCTTGCTCCGATTCCTGGTCGGCCGCCCCTGTTTCTGCGCCGTGGGAGCATGGGTATATCCGGCGTAATTGCCACGCACTTCGTTGTAACAACTTACCAAAGTTTGCTCACACGGGCGAGGTGTACGTGGTGGCGAACACCGATAAGCTTCGGCGTGAGCCACGGCCCCCTGACGACGCCTTCTGCGGGAACGCATAATGGACGCTGAAGACCTGGATGCGGCTGGTTATCTTCCAGCTACTGTGGCCATGAGTACTGAAGGCTCTACCCCATCGGCTGTCAGCGACGTGCAGACTGATAGCAAGTAGTGCGGCAGCGGCTGCACCGGCGCCATGCAACGGTGGAGCCCACCCCTCTTGTGCAGCCATCAGGCGAACTACCTGGACAACTTCCCCCTGTTGACCGTGAGGGCCACCTCAGCTGATATCCGTACAGCTCAAGAGCGTGTGGCCGAGTGTGTTGTGCCCAGGGCCACTGCAGCCAACGTGTCTGAACCACTGCGATTGCCTCAGCCTGCTCCCGTGCAAACTACTGCTTTCAGCACCAACGTGTCTCGCCCAGCAGGCAGCACTACAAAACAACCTGCGTCGTACATGGCTGAGGATCAAGCCGACAGTGTACCTGAAAATGCACCAGCTGGTGTTATGCAACTGTTCCTGGGGGTAGTAGCAGGTAAAAAAAATCGTCGGCCATTCCACTTGGTGAAAGTGTCAATTGAGCAGCGAAGCTCTATTGGTGACACGACGGTACGACAGTATGACATTTGACAGTATGACATTGACACCACATTTTATTTATTTTTTCTGGCCGCAGCGTTATCGCAGTCTCGACGCCGCCTCTTGCGCACTGCATCAAGGGCCCGCTCTTGCGCTCGGTGTCGCGGTCCCGCTCTGCTTCTGGGGCCGCCGGCGAGGTTCATTCGGCTGCACGGGCACGCTCTAGTTCTTTCACTGCCACGTGTGCGACGCGGCGGCGACGGTCGCATTCCCGAAGCTCCTCGCAGCGTCGTTGCTCGCATAGAGTTTCACACTAATATACGTATGAAACTTTGGTTCCTCGTACTAACGCGCGATACGCAGCGAGTGTGTTATCTTTTCTTTTGTAGCTCGCCAATTGGCTACGTCACAAATCCATGGCCATAGCGCGTTTCGCCGCGAAACTTCGACGTTCCAAGCTTTCTCTTTGTGGCTTGGCACTCCACGCACTCAGTTTCTTTCTCGCATGCACGCTCCATGCTTCGGAGGTTTTTCTGCTCGCTGACACGCAAACGGTTTGCTCTAGCCATATGCAGCTTTGCTGTAAACAAACAAACAAACAAACAAAAAAAAAAAACAAAAAAGCTGACGATTAAGATACTCCCTACCGCGAAATTCGAGTGCCGCTGTTTCGACTTTGCAAAATACTGTTGAGGCAAAGAATTTCAGACAGACATATATGTATGAGCGGTGACGGCAAGCCTCTGCGTCGGCGGCGCGAACTGCAGTCTTCTATAGGTGACGGCGCATAGCTGCTGCTTCGGCGGCCCGCATCTCTGGATTCTGGCAGCGGCAGTGCCGAGACGCTGCCCGAGCAGCTCGTTAATCTGCAGCGGCAGACGAAGCACTTCCTTTGTCTCAAGAAGTCATCGGCGAACGCACGACGGCGCGTTTTCTTTTGGTTACATCATCGGATGACGGCAAAGGACGCCACGAAACCACAAGAACTGCACTTTAAAAGGAAGCCCCACCAATTAAACTCTGATAGGTTGTTCAGAGACAGGTCATGGAGTGTCTTTCCTTCACAGTCCGATACAGACGACATGGACATACGAGGTGATCATGATGGTGCCTGCTAAACTGAAAGTTTGAATGTGTGGGGGTTGAGGACCCATTAGAAACAGTTGCAGGTGCCCACGCTGTTGTCCTGCACTCGTCTAGGTTTGGCTGCGGTACAAAAGACAAAAAAATTAGAGTGTGGAGGCAAGACCAAACTTTTGGGTCTTTCCACTCCGATTTGTAAGGTTGTTGTGTCATGCTCAGTTGGTCTCTCAGGGAGAAAACATGTGCTTTTAAATATACTGGTAAGCTTGAGCATCATTTGCTCTAACTTAAATGCAAGAATAGGCCCTGCGTGCAGTTTCGCACGACAATTTTCATTTCGCTAATTGCAGCCCAGTAGCACCCTGAAAGTGTGATTTCATGAAGCCGCATAACACACTGCATTCCTGAAAACAAATAACACAGTTTGCATGAAGGTCTGAAGGTTTATGCTCGTAACCAGAATACAGTGACATGACAGGCGAGCTCAATAACACGGGCATACTTTCACAAATAGCCGTAAGAAATATAGGCAAGATACAAGGTGTCCCATGGTACATGGACCAGGCTTTGAACATCTCTTTTGATGGTCACAGGGGCATTATATTCTTCTCCATAGTGTCTACATGCACTGAAAAGCATTTTAATGCTTGATGCATTACTAGGTCACCTGTAAAGAGTTTGTCACTGCCTACATGAGCTGTAGTGTACCTCCCCCCATGCACTAAGCTTGCAGAATGACCAAGTAGGAGAGCGATTTCTCAGTGTCCATTTATCTTTCTGTCCCATGAACCATTTTATTGTTCTGTGACTCACCCTCCTGTCATTTTTTTCTTTCTGTACACAAAGGTAGTGCATTTTGTATAAAAGAGTAGGAGGGAAGCCTTTTTTCTCCTCTGCCTCCTGACCTCTGCTGCTTCAATTTTCCCTCGCAAATCCTTGTCCACCTAAACCTGCCGCTCACAGCGATCCCCTCTTGTACCAATCCTCCCTTTTGCAATTCATCTCAGAGCTTATCCTTCGTACAATTACCTGTCTCCAAAACCATTCCGCTCCTCTAATTTCCCCATAAAATCACCCTAATGCTTCCACCACAGGTCTGACAATCTACTGGGGTAGTTGCTTTTGATACAAGAGTGCATCTTGAACCCCAAATTGCGGGATCACGATAGTGTCCCTAACAAGAAACTGATGAGTGGGAAGGGATCTTTTTGTTACTTGCGGTCCCACTCCTCCACCCTGCTTGCAACTGCTATGAACAACAACAGAAAAGACCACTGGACATTAGGATCCTACTTCCCATTCTGCTCCTGACCTTAGTGATCAGCGAAATGAAATGCCACTGCTGCCTACACCACAGGATATCACTCCCTCCTTGCCAATGAAATACGTAATGCCTCCACCATTGACACAGATATTGCTGAGAGATATGCATTGCCCGGGCAACTGATTTTTTTCCCCCATCATAACAAATCAGTGGGTAGCTACGGTTACTTCTTGATCCCCTAACAATTTTTGAACTTTTGCGAGTATTAAGTTGTGCAATGTTAAAAGAAGTCATTGCTGCATTTTTTGAAGCAAGGCCAACAATGTAGTACTATTTGTAGGCGTTCAAGTGCACAGAATGTCAAAATGTTCAGCCACAAAATGCAGCCACTGGATTCGTGCAAAGGCAGCAGACATGTGACGTTCGCATCGGTTGGTTATATAAAGATTGACTGCTCTCACCACGTTTTCTTTAGATCTAAAAAAAGACACTTACAGATGTATGAAACTTTTTGAAATTGGTCTCACTAGGTTCTCAACACCCTCTCAATTGAAGTAATCAAGCCTTTAATGATGTCACCTCAACTCTCCAGTTCCTTAGTGTACAAGTACTGTTAAGTGTGTTTCAGCACTTAAGCGATTACAGGAACAATTCTATGCTCACTGCTTGGTAAATGTTACTTGGGGCACACAGCTAAATCAACAGCAAACGGTGCAAGTCATACTGCGGCAACATTTCCTACAAACGTCACAACCAAGCTTCACACCCCCACTCATTTGTGTGCCAAAACGAACAATGCCAGAAAGTGGTGAGAAACAGGTACGAACGAATACAAGCGCCTTTCAGGGAAGAGCACATAACAACAAACGCAAACATCACAAGCACACGAAACTGCAAAGCTTACTGTAAACTTCACAACTTTTCCTGCCACTGCTCTCAGACATGAAATGCCTCCTCTGCAGCAGCTTAGTCTTCATTACTCTATAGGTCGTGACCACCACTCACAAAACAATGCAATTCTACTGAATACGCACAAAGAATTACACACACTCTTCCGCCACTCTGCAATGGTCTGGCGATGTTGGAAAAATGGACACACTACTTTCATGCTGGCCAGAAGACCTCCCTGCCCTTTCTTGTTTTCTTTCTTCCACACGAAGTCTCTTAAAGTCTCCGTTTTGTAGCTCAATGCAATGCTGTTGGAGTCATGGATAAATTAAAGCCTGTGTATAACTGTGGCCAGATACAGCCTGGTCAGTTTGAATACGGTTACCTGACAGAGTTATTTCACTGCACACTGTTCAGCACAAACGTCACCATTATAAATAATGCAGGTAATTACGAGATACTTGCAGAACCAACTTCAGTATATTTGAGAAGATAGGTTCATAGTTATTTATATTTGCGGTTCACTCATTCCTGACAGTACAAGATTTGCAGCAACTGCATGAACCAATTTATCATGTGCAATTTACACAGGCACATAGGTATTCTTGGTCCTGTTCCCATCAATGCACAAAACACGAGACAAATTTCATCTGGGCACAATAGACTCCCTGAAAACAGACTCCCACAGCACCCCACAAATGCACAAAACAAAACGGAATACACATCACTTAAATTCGTCACCAAGCTATGCTACTGAAACCTAGTTTCCTAGGTGAAAATGATTACACCAGTATGTACCAGTAAGTACCCGTGGTGTTCCCGAGCTATTATTGGCCCCAAAATGAGAATGAACAGAAAACTGCTTTCTTTTGCATGTAGTAGACACATAATGTTCACGAACATAAAACACTGCAAAAAAAAAAAGAGAGAAAAGATTCTGGTTTGGTATATGCAAGGGCGCGCACGCAGCACATTCATTATGTGAATCAATTACAGTGGAATGTCAACAATTTTAACTTGCTTAATTAACTCAAGCCGCCAAATAACTAGAATGGGTGCCCTGTTCACATTCCTTCGTAGTACTGCACATTTAATCCGACTATGCAGAATTTGATTGATTGATTGAATGATTGTGGGGTTTAATGTGCCGACGCTACACAGGCAATGAGGTGCGCCATGGTGGAGGGCTTCGGATTAATTTTGACCACCTGGGATCTTTACCGTGCGCCGAAATCTCGAACACAGGGGTGTTTCCATTTTTCGCCTCCATCAGAAAAGCGGCCGCCGCGGCCGGGATACGCAGAATTTGAACACCACCTTTTATAGATTTTTTGCTCCCGTTGAGTTTGAATTAATGAGATTATGCATCGTTAACATACCTTTGCAACCCACTGAAATAAGGCAGGTGAATCTGAGTACGCAAAACTCTGGAATGAGCTGGCTGGTTCACACTTAACGAAGAAATTGAAGCTCAGAGAATGAGGATGGATAAACATGTAATCCTGTGTCCCGCACTGTATGTCACTCTTTGCTTCTCTCCTTGCACTTTAAGGGAACCAGAAAGACAACAAATAGCCATTTTTTCTGTGAAAGTACTACAGCCTTTGGTAACTCACTCAACTACATTTTGGCCCCGAGGACCTTTTTTTTTTTCCCTCCCACAAAAATGTGCCAAACTTCAAAATTTTGCACTATGCAATATGAGCAGTCATGTCATAGAAGAAATGCCAAGAACAGTGATCACTGCACTGACTTTGTGCTAGCATTCAACTGGCCCGACCAAACGGAACCACAGGAAAAATTGCCCAATCATGTTTCTTGGTGGAAGCTTGTGCTAACGGCTGCAAATCGCACAAACTAGTCCTTGTGATATCACTCGGGCAGTGAGAGAAAGTGGCTGCTGAGTTGCCAGTATTTCATCTGTTTTCCTCATTGCTTAATTAACTGCATGAAGTTTGGATTAAAATGAGAAAGATTGTTATTCGGATGCGATGATCTTTCAAATGAACAGGAATTGTATTTTGTCTTCATGGTAAGATAACTTTGGCCCAACATTAATAGTGCCCACAGCTCAGCAGAGTTAGATCAATAGATGACCAGCACATTGTCACAAGACTGTCGGCGTATTTCCCAAGCATTTTCTGCCGACATTAACAATACTCCTGTTGTAACTTCAGCATATAATGGCCTTTAATGGCTAGCGGGGGCCACTTGAACAGACTTTGCATTTGGTCAAAGAATAAATAATACTGCCCCTGTGCTGCCTCAATGGCACCAAGTATAGAAAATCATGCTTAAAAGGAATGAAAACTTAATTCTTGAGACACTCATTCTTGACAAGCAGAAAAAGCGGGCCACAAGAGAGATTACGGAAGCGTTTTGTATTAAAAAAGAAGGAGATACGTGTGTAAGTCAACCGTCGGTCATGTTATCAGACGCTGAATTTGCTTTGTTGGAAAAAGGCTGATAGAGTGTCACTCTCATTTGCTTCTCTGTTTGTAGACGTGTGGTACAGTTTTTTTGTTACCCCGCTATCTTGCCGCGTGGTATTATAATTTACACTATGTGATGACAGTGGCTTTTATTGTATGTACTATATATGTATGTGTGTTCGCAATTAAACTTTTCAGTTGCTAGTAGTGCTTCGTCCTGTCTTCTTCCTTGTACAAGTATTTTTCGCACTTTTCCCAACATGACCTCAGTGTTTGCTTCAGAAAACATGCTTCGACTAGCTCCACCAATCCTGCACTTCACTCTTCTGTGATATCGCAAAATGTAGTGTGGGAAATCGTATACGGTGATGGCACCTTGTTTTCACGTTTCTGGCATTTTCTGAGGTAATAAGCAACTACCGCTCTACGAGTGGTGTATCTGTATTCACGGCACTGCAATTTTCCAATATAGGTCCTTGCTTTTACCCGTGTCCCTTCAGGGTTCAAAGAGCTCGTCCTCTAAAGGATTCTGAGAGAACAGTTGACAGCATTCATAATTAAATATTTTAAATGAATTGCTCCTTTCACATTTTATAAATCGACAAAACGTCCCAAATCAACGTTCCATACATATTTTAGGTCTCCTCATTTAGTGAACGACACAGCAACACAGCAGCAAGAAATGCCACATAAAACTGTGAACAAGGATTACCCCTACAGTGAACTTTGTATAAATCAAGGTTTAACACGCCTAACAAAAAGAAACCTTTTTAAAGGTTTAAAGGTACAGAGAATTATACAAAATAAGTGGTGGAAGTCTAAAAATATGACAGCACATAAAACTGAACAATATCGCATTTCATGAACTTCAACACAGAAATAAATTAGGGGAAAACAACATTAAAAGCTTCTTTATAACATGGCTTAGGGGCAACTCTGCTCACTACATGGCATGGCTAGCAAAGAACCAGACCATACACAAAGGAAAAATGGCCACGAGTTAATGGCACAGCAAAAGTTAAAGCCTTGAGCTACTAAAGTTCTAGACAGCCGGACAACAAACATCAGAAATATTCGCATACATAAAACATAGACAAAAGAGACAAAATATAAAAGAAAAGAAAAACAGTAGCACCAGATGGGCAGCTTATTAAGGGCTCTAAACTGACTGTGAATAGAGAAAAAAAGAAAAAAGTAAACTATACATTGCCAGCTGGCTCTTATGTGCCTTAAAGAGCTTTCAAAAAAGAAAAAAACTTCTTGTTCATTCAGCAGCGTCTGCTTTAGAAAATGAACTACAGTCGACTCTCGGATAGTTCAAAAATCGCTTAATTGGAATTTTTGGTTAATTATAACTGATGCGCTGAGTTTCTGGCAATTTTACATGCAATCCAATGGAAGGAAGTGGTTGATAATTTTGAAGCTAAAACCCATATATCGATTAACTGGAAGTTATTTCGAATAAAAGCATCAGGGTGACCATCATTTGTCAATAAATTTCCCATTTTGAAGCGCAAAAACAGTGCTGTGCTCTGTACTAATGTCAGCGCCATTGCAACTAAGCCAAGCATGCAGTTCATAAAGCAGCAGGCCAGTTGAGAGTAGCCCCAGCGTATGCATCTCTCTTTCGAAGTTCCCAACCTTCTTTGTTGCATGCAGCACCATGTGAGCAGTTTGTGTGGTGGATGCTTCAGGCTTTGGTTTTGGCGATTGTTCCGTGTCGTACACTTGACTTGGTGACGAAAGTCGAGATTAACGAAATCAAGAAGGGAGACGTGGTGGCAGGCTGGCTTTAATAACAACTGTGTTCTTGCGCTTTTTGTTTAAAAAAGTTCGGTTAATTCGAAGTGTTTTGTGGGTCCCCGTGGACTTTGTATTAAAGGGAGTCGACTGTGGTACATATGTGGCACGATAAGACATTCATTGAAAATCCTATGTTACGTTCTGCTTATGCATCATTTCAGATAAGACAGCTTCTGGAAGAAGTCACAAAATGTGTAGCCTCTACTTGGAACTACGAGACAGACAGGTGATTGGATAGCCCCATACTTTAAGTAATTGCTCCGCAAGCATGCAAATGCTTATGATAAGGCGTTTATATTATACACCCTCTCACAATCACGTTTCCTACAAGCAATGCAGATTGGCTGCTGCTGTTATTCTAAAGAAGAAATCCAAGCTATCTATGGGTGAAAGTTACAGCAACCATTTAATCAGGCCCGTAGGCCCACTCTATTGACAATACCAAGCACACAAGGACCTGCGCAGCACAGTCCGAGTAGTCGCCTCCGCCAAGAATTTGTTAATGCAGTCAGCATTAATGGAGGAGTGCATATCCTTTTTCTTTTCCCTCATGCAATTTGTAATGCTGTGGAAGGTACTTCTACGCCATGAGCGATGGCCTTGCACAACGTCAGCTTTGTGAGATTTCAGCAGAACTTTTTAGAGCGAAAGGAAGCCAATGCATCTGGGAATGAATTTCGGAAATCCTGTGCTTCACCTTAGGGTCGCGCAACAAGGCTGTACATATGGGATGCATTCCATTAGCGGAGAGCAAATGCTTGCAGTTTCTCAAATATGCTGTGGGCACACAGACAAAAAAAAATGAAGGTGGATCCCATCACTAGGTCATGTTAACCATTCATGACCACCCGTTATGCAGTAGTAGTAGGTACGGGGTTGGGGCTTTTATTTCAAATCTTTGTCTGTGTGTGTATGCATGTTTTTTTTTTTTTTGCTTGGCCTCAAAATAAGTGAAGTAAAGCGCCGGTGTTCACAGTCCGCTCCTGTCTGACAGCGACTCCTGCAAAGGCAAACCGTGAAATCAGCCACGGTTACTAGGATAGCATGCACTACTGGAGTGAGACAAAAGGGGGATGGGGTGGGGGGCATGGTTACAGTACCTCTGGAGTGACTCGCTCGGGAAATTCTAAGCGGCAGCAGGAATTCTAGCGGCAAGCGTTCTGTACACTAAACTGCCAAATGGGTGCAGCAGTTCCTCAACAATTTGTTTTCAACTGTCATGTTCAATTTGTGATTGTGCCTCGATCCAGGATGATTGAAGCCATACATAATCACAATTAAAAGAGTAACATCATCAATATATTGAGGTAATGTGAACAGGAACATCCTGCCACAGTACCTATTTTGTCAGACGGTAGTTGGATGATCTTAGCAGCTGTGCTACGTTTCACAAGACCAATCAAACAAATATCTACCACTATTTTTTCCCCGCGAATCTGTTTGTGCTAACCTTGTCCTTCCACACAACAAAGAAGCTGTAGAAAATAAGTAATCATCAAACGAGTTGGTACATACACTGCTCAATGACATGTTTGTGGATGTGCGCAGCTGCAAACTCACAAAAGACCTGCAGATGCCAGACCACCTAAAGCAATTCCTTTGTAGAAAGTTTTTGCAGGTGTCTTGCGATAAGGCTTACGATAAGATGCCTAAAAAGGGACAAACATAGAAAAACACAATAGCACATAAGTGTGCTGCAGGTAATGCTGATTAACGAAAAGTGCCAGCGTCAAGGGAAAGCAGACAATGCAAAGATAACGCCTGCACATTACCAGAAGCACATAAAAGAAAACCTGACCAACCGTAGGGATCTCTGCTCAGTGATGTGTAAAAGCAGCATGAAGGACTGTGGGGGATTCGAAATAAGCACTGCTGAGCACGAGGGACGCGGGTTCGATTCCCGGCCGCCTTTCTGATGGAGGTGAAAAAGCAAAAACGCCAATGTGTACGAGATTTCGGTGCACATTAAAGATCCCCAGGTGGTCAAAACTAACCCGGAGGCCCTCCGCTACAGCGCACCTCATCAGCCTGCGTTGCGTCGGCGCGTTAAACCCTACAATCAATCAATCAATCGAAATAAGCACAGAAAAGGGGTGTTAAACTTCACATTACATAAACATGAGCTTTCTGCTGTACATGAAAAAGCGATACCTGGCTCACATGTCATCGCGGTTATGCGAGTTTATTGACCATGTTCAAAAGATGCTTCAGGATGCCTCAAAGGGCCCATGAAGACAAAATACAAGTTGGGTTCATTAAATAGACTGCTTTGTACTGATAACAACGGCCTAAATTTTATCGTAGACTTCAAGCAAATCATGGAGATATATTAGGAAAAACATACAATCCAGTGGCGATTCCTCAGCCACTTTACTGCGATTTTTCTACGACGTCAAGAATCTTTGTACGATTACCGGCCGCTGGCCTAAGCCACCGCCAAAAAGCATGCCTGAGCGATCGTAGCGGGGGCCTCTAGTTTTGTTTGATCACTTAACTTGAATGCTAATATGCAGTTACACACTGATAACTATGTTTTTTTGTGTTGGCCCATATGATGTCACTCCTGCCCATAACACGTCCCTATAGAGCAAAATTTGGAAGTTTTTCAAAATTACTTGCGTTTTTTGGTTAGAAATTGTCTTTCATGGCTGCAGTGGAGTTGAGTGAGTTACTAAAGGCTAGTTATTTCGAATTGAACAAAGTCGTAATTTGTCTTCATGGCCCCTGTAATAAGCTGCTCCATGGAATGTATCAGCAGAAGCAAATTCAATTTAAGAAAAAAAAAAGCTGAAATTAAAACGATTTTGGAATGCAATGTTTAGAATCATTAACAGCAGCAGCCAATGAACTTCCACTTTCAAATGAATGCCCATCCCATGATCTCCAATAAATGAAGAAAGAGCACTAAGCGAATGAAAGCATTTGCACAATAAGTTTACCCCCCTAATTATTTTGTATCACCTATTAAAATGAAACATTTAGTTATAGTAGTACCAAGGGTATTGAGTATATTCTGTCAGGTTCAGGAAAGTAATAAATATGCAAAGAAACTAATTGAATGAGACCACGTTTGTATAACCCAAACCCAAGGTAAATACACACAACAGACACAGATACACAGATACAAGACTAACAAAGGGAAAGCATGGCTAACCCTCGGCAAAAATGAGAAAAAGTTCTAATAAGGAAAGAAAGTAAATACATGGTTGTCACCAGCACGGGCCCGTAGCACCTCACATTCTGGTAACACAATCGCGCCATGGTCGCATCTCATAGCTGATGATAGTGCAACTGGCTCTGAGCTCTCATCCCCAAGTAGCAAACGCAGCTCTCTTGGAGTGTCCCTATCTTCCACCGATGGCTGGCGAGACGACTGCTTGCGGAGGAGAAGGCATATGGTTTTTGGTTGTCAAGGACGTCTTGGACGGGGCCCAGGCCACACTGCCTCTCCTTCTCTTCCCCCTGGAACTGCTTCGGTGTTGACAGTGTCCGAATGGCCGCTGCCCGGAGCGAGCTCGTGCCCTCATCCGAGCATTTCGCGCCATGACTGGTGTCGGCGACTGACGCCTCATTTTTACTTCCTTTTCGTCGCCGTCATCTTTCATCATCATCATCATCAGCCTGTCTACGCCCACTGCAGGGCAAAGGCCTCTCCCATAGATCTCCAATTACCGTATTTACCCGATTCTAACGCGCCCCCGATTCTAACGCGCACCCCGATTTTCCTGGCAAAAAAACCGAAAAAAACTTGCACCTCCGTTTGTAACGCGCACGGGACTTTGTGACCCAGACAAACGAATGCGAGAGAAACGGGGGATTTATTTCCCGAAGTAATCTCACTCATCTCACTCCTCGTCGCTGTCCGCTGACCACAACATCTCAGCCTCGGTGCCTTCAAGCGCGTTCGCGACGCCACACTTCTGAACGAACGTTCAACCATGGTCTATGGGATCGTGGCCCACCCCTCGCACTGCCCATCCCGAGAGCTTTCTCCAGAGGTGCACGCTTCAGCCGACACCGCTCGTTTTGAACGCGTTGGAGCCGCTGCTGCCATTGCTGTTATCAAGGCGCAAGTGAAACGATTTGACGATTTGTGTGAACGCCCATAGAAAAAGCCTAGGCGCCTAGGGCTTCCTGCGTCCTAAAAAATCGTTGCTAAAAAGCTTTGGCGCCATCTTGAGATGGCGATGGCGATGGGTCGGACGAAATTTCCGCTGTTTCGGCAGTTTCGGTTTTGTATCCGATTCTAACGCGCATGCGATTTTTCGGCCTATTTTTTCGGAAAAAAGTGCGCGTTAGAATTGGGTAAATACGGTATCCCTGTCCTGGGCTAACTGCGACCAATTTATCCCCGCAAACTTCGTGATCTCATCTTCCCACATAACTTTCTGCCGTCCCCCTGCCACACTTGCCTTCTCTAGGGATCCACTCTGTTGTCCTTAATGACCAACGGTTATCTTGCCTTCACATTACATGCCCTGCCCCCACCCATTTATTCTTCTTAATTTCTACTAATATGTCCTTAATATGCGTTTGTTCCCTTACCCACTCCACTCTCTTCTTGTCCCTCAATGTTACACATATCATCTTCCGTTCCATTGCTCGCTGAGTCGTCCTCAATTGAAGTTGAACCCTTTTAGTGAGCCTCCAAGTTTTCTGCCCCGTCGTCATCTTTATGCACGTCTTTTTCCCGCGCGTGGTCTTCTGTGGTTGGCCTTCGTCTGCGTTTTCTTTGCATGACATTCTTGTATTAGTACTTGATAGCTTATTGTGCTTACAGTCCCAGGTCCTAGAAGCTGACAAGGCAACATTAACAAATTTCTCTGTTATTACACACTACTTTGCCTTCGGTTCCTACCTGCTAAGGGTTCCACCTGCTAAGCAGACAAAAATCTATTACAAACTTTCTTCGGGATGCTTTAGTGAAATTAAAGCAGAGCTTCTTACCTCTTCCCTACTATTTCTATTCACCTGAGCACAGTTTTACATAAATACAACAGTGGTCAGATGTATCAGCGCTTGTTTCACAAAAGAGAAATTGCCATGGGTCAGGGGCAATTCCAGGAGTGAAGGGCCAAGAAAGTGGATTTTAAAACACGGATCCCAAGGACACAGAGGCCACTACAGAGAGGCAACTAGGTACCTTTTGTGATGATGCTACAGCAACTGGCTCTACCTGCATGGCCTTGACAGGCGCTTCACTTGCACAAAAGTGCGCATAATGAAGAACATCCACGAGTCTGTACGTGGCCACAAGTACGGCCACTGGCACATATGGCAGACATAACTAATGCACTGTTCAGGGATTTCCCCTAACCCATGACAGAAATACCAAATTCTTTTTTCACTCATTCATCTACACCTTGATACAAAACTATGAATTGAACACTTACTGTATTACACAAACAAATCTTAATTGGTACATCATTTCAAACCAAGTTTCTTGCAACAAAACCATCAAAGTATAGCACTAAATAAAATACCAATAATCTTATTCTACAACAACCAAAACACTACCCTGCTATCATTACTTCAAAGGGCAGGAATTGCAAAGGATTTCTTGACAGGTGGCTCGCGTCAAGCATTCATAATAGTAGTTACGCAACTTGAAACCCATTTGCCGGCTTCAAGTTACACCACCAAAAACCAGACAACATGGCAGCAGACACGTGCATGCCCATAGGGCGTCACCTCCAAAACGTATCAATGAGGAGTCTACGAGGAATTTGCTCCTGCATAAATATTGTTGCAAAGAGCAGTCAGTGCCATGTAGTAAGTAGAGTTGCTAGCCCCAAGAAAGTTAAAAAAAATAAAAAATAAAAACTAAACAGAAAACAATGGTGAACTGAAAAGTGTGTGGAAATAGGGCTTTCAGCTCACATCATCACGTCTAACATTCCTGCAGGTTCGCACACAAGGCCTGAAGAAAACCGTACATGACAAACATGCTGCTCAGAGCAGGGCCTGAGAAAACGGCTACGTGGGCCAAAGCAGCAGCAGCAGCAGCAGCAGCAGAAGCAGCTGCCAGCGGCTATGCCTCAAAGCCTGGGTCTGCTGTGTGTTCATGGTTTTTTCTCGAGGACCTGGAGAGCTTGCGCGGCGGCCTTCGATATGGCCTGGATTGCATGGTGCTTCAGCTCAGCAAGCACTGCTGCATAGCCCTCGGACTGCAGGAGCGGCCTGAAACAATCTGCACACAACAGACAGACCAGACAGCCAGTCAAATCTCCACGTATTGAGAAAATGCCCTCTCGCTTCCTGTATAAGAATTTCCTGTAGTATATAGAGCTTCCAATTATAAAAAAAAACTTCACTGCATAATGAATGTTGTACAGCTTTAGAATGTATCAAATTAGGAATAAGGATTGTTTACTTAAGCAATGGCTGAAGTTCTCGTATCAGTGAGACTATCAAATTTTCACCATAAACTACTCCCTCCTCCTACAATTTCAAGGTCAGACACTGCAGCATAGAAACCAAAACCAAGCTGGACACAGCAGGCCGTGTGTCCAGCCATATTTTTTTTTTTTTCTGCTGCTGCAAGAGGGTACTCAGAAAAAAAAAAAGCACTAAAAGGTGAGATGAACAGAAGAAAAGACATACCCTGCACTGTGCATGTTTCTTAGCTCTGTTTTTTCAAAGTAGCCTCATGCACCAGCTGGCACACCTTAGTTCCACTACAAGAGGTCCATTCTGTGCCATAAAATACTCTCTCAGATGCATTTCTTCTGCATGTGCAGAAGGTATCACGTGCCGAAGGAATCCCGCCAGGCTAGCACGTCTCCTACACGGGTCATCACTGTCAGCAATATAGCTGCCCTGTTTACCCTGCCCTGCCACTAGTGTCAAAGGGTAAAGCATGTGGTATAACATTTCCCGGCATGAAGTTGCTTCGTGTATTTGCCAGTGGGAACGTGCCCCCCCCCCTTCCAAAAAAAGAGCTTGCTTGTTTAAAAAACAGTAAGATTATTAGGATCATGCCTACCACAGTGGCATTTCTTGCCCCAACAAAATACATAAGCTGTAAAGGGGTGGTAAGCTGGGCAAGTTGGTATGGTTACATCTAGGCAACAGCACAAAGAACTGGGGCAGAGGTGGCACTAGTTTTGTTCGCTTCCTTTGCCCCTGTCCTTTTTCACGCTGTTGCCAAGATTTGTTGGGTAGAGTTGTCAAAACCTGCACAGCTTCACCAAGTATTGCAAGAAAAAAAAACAATGGGCTTGTGATACCGTATTTGCATGTAAATAACGTGACCTAGAATGTAACTCGAGGGGGGGCACTTTTGGCCCTTTTGAACACGACAAAAAAATATATATTACGATTACGATTATAACACGAAGTACCGTATTTACACGATTGTAGGTCGACCCCTTTTTTCAAATTTGACAATCCAATGTTGGTGGGGTCGACTTAGAATCGAAGTCGAACCGTCTACCGCTAGTAACGGCAAGAGAAACGAGAAATCGGGGGTGCTACGAGGTGGGGACAGCTTTGCACCCTCGTTCCCATAATTATGGTCTAAACTATGACCGCATGGGGCGTCTTCTGCTCGTGAAAATGCGCCGCACTGACGCTGCCGCGAATACCACCCGCATCCCGCATGCTGCGCGCTACGCGATCGGCGGCGGCAACATGGCGGCACATTCGCGAAGAGGTGCGCGTAGCTCCAGCGACCGCTTCTAACCGCTCTCTCAGATATCGCTGAAGGCACAAACGAAGACGTTGTGCAGGAAAGGAGCTGATAATATGGTCCGAAAACGACACTATAAAGCATTATCCGCACCGCTAGGGAAAATCGCCAATCAAATATCCGCCACCGTGGTAAGCATAAACATCTCCGGCGGCACCAGCCGGCTGTCCTGATGAAGAGCGCGCGTCGTCAGGCTCCTCCCGGTGTCGCGCTCGGCGCGCGTTTTGCTGGTTTTGCCGAGGTAGAACTGGTAGAATTTAAAAGCAGTAGAAGGTGCCGCGCGCGCGGAATCGTCGCCGCGGGAGTGAAAAAGTCGTCCGCGCAATGCCGACGTGCACGAATTGCGTGCAAAAACGCGTCAAGAAGTGTTTTATTCAACTCTAATAAACAAAATGAGTATTAGCGAATCCCTTGATTCAATACGCGGCGCTAACGTAGCCCATATCATATCACATTGTTCAGTACACTTCCGAACGCGTTCAAAAGTAAATCGCGCGCGGCCGCTTCCGTCAGCCGCCATGTTGTTTGTTTTGGTATCGCGCGGCAGTGGCCGCTTGCCGGTTGCTTCGATGGCTGTCATCTCGCAGCGAATGTGTTCTTCCCACTCAACCCACAGCGAATGGTTATTCCGGGTGCTTATACAAAAGCCTTTCTTTCTTAACATCTACCGCGCATACCGCGAGCGGGTTGTGCCGCGGTGTGGGTTGACGGAAAAGCTTCTCTTTGTGCATGGCCTCCGCAATCTGCTGCCGGCGGCGCCTGCGCGCTTTGCTGCCGGCGGTGCTGCGCCCGCCGCCGGCAGCAAATTGCGGAGGCCATGCTTTGTGATACAATTTTCTAGGCGGCGCTCGCATTTTTTTTTTTTTTTTTTGAGAGATGCAATTTTGGAGGGTCGACCTCCATTCGAGTCGACTTACAATCGTGTAAATACGGTAATGCGAAGTTGTCACGAGGCCCACCGGCCTCACGTGCAAGCTCCCTGGTTTTGAGTTGCACAAGCTCAGCATTTACAGGCAAAATCTGGCCGCAACGTTCACGGACGAATTCTGCCAGGTCATTCTCGAGTTTACGGTAGCGGCCATTCTTGGGTCCATGGAATGCTTTACGAGCTTGAAAGATGTGATCACGATACTTTCCTCCAACCTCAAATGGTTGCCTCGCTTTAGTCCGAGATGCAGTGCCGCACTTGAATTTCTTTGCTCTTCGGACAGCAGGATCGCCCGTTTTTTAAATGCGGCGGTGTACTGATTTCGCTTGTTCATTGCAGCGGCTCAGAAGGCAGAAGCAAGTACGAAAAAAAAACAAAGCACAATGAGGAGCCAATGCTGTGCCACGCGCGTGTTAGCTCTCGCCTCCAGACCAGACCGTCTGCTCATGTGACCACTACCAATGTAGGTAATGGCATTCTCAGGAGAAGCCGGCGCCGAAGTTGACGCCAAGAGCAGCGAGCTCTCGGCCACCAAAATCCGAGGGTAGAGCAGCGGGTTCCCAGCTCACGTTCAAGGCATAATAGTACGAGGCGCGTGCCAAGCACGAAGGTATTGAAGAAAGAAAGCTCGCGCTATGTTCGAGCCCGAATATATGCGAGGATTGTTTGGCAGCACAAATCGCGGGAAAGAAATTCGCGTTATATTAGTGCAAATATGGTAAATACAGAGTATTACATTGATAAATCGAACACTTCAAAAGTTTTTCCTGAGTGATTCGCTGCTCAGTTTGCGCTCAAACTTCACACGAAGGTCGTATGTTGTGGTCTATTTTGTTGGACACCAGGAACAACAATACTGACTTGTTTATTCTAAAAATAAATCAAAATGGTTTTTGCCTATGGGAAATGGCAGCCAATTTGGACGTGCAAGCTGACCTTGGAACGACGGCGCCACCTGGGATATGCAAAACGGACGCGCGATGGCGATTCACAGTAGAAAGGAGCCGAATGATGTAGCAGACGATCAGGAAACCTCTTTTGTGGATAGTTTATGATGGCCACAAATAGTTACATAAGAGGTCATATGAATCATAGTGAAGTATTCCAGTGGTTCATCGTTGTCAATACCAGTCATCTGGTTTCAGATCATCTGTCGACTGCTGTGCCAGTTTACCCTGCTTTCCGAAATAAGGCCCACAATTCTTTTTAAAGCATACCTTTCATGTCCTTCCTGATGCCGTTGTACGCCAATACACCCTGCAGGAAAGCCAACTTTTTCTGAGGATGATGATGAATGATCGTGGGTGAAGTGAAAAAAAAAATGCTTCCCATGGCCGGAGTCGAAATTGAGTCCCTCACATTATGAAGCCGGCATCTATCCGATTGCTCCATTTCAACACGGTCGACGAGAACGCCAAGCAGTAAGTACCGATTCACGCCGTACACCCCAAACCCAAACGTTAGAGCTGCTGTGGGTATTCTAGAAAAGTGGTGCGTACCTCCAAAGTAGCACATACTTGCAGTGTGGGACTGGCCAAGCAAAGAATCCATCACAAGAAAGCATTGCGTTTAACTATCGCTGTCGTTAGACGGAGGGGGTGCAAGATTTTTTCACATTTGTTGCTTTGTGCTTGTTTTACTTTTTATTATTCTGTGCGTACATGTCTGTGCTTGTGACACGGCGTCACGAGATCATTCACAGCAGACGAAAAGGCTGCCTGTTCGCCTGCAGTGAATGATCTCATGGCGCTATGTGATAGGCACAGTTATGTACGCACAGAATAAAAACTAAAACAAGCACAAAGCAACAAATGCAACAAAAAAATTGTGAGCCTTATTTCGGAAAGCCATGTAACCTGGCACAGCAGACGACAGATGGTCTGAAACCAGATAACTGGTACATATACCGACGAAACACGGGAATACTTTACTATATGATCCGTATGACCTCTTATGTAACTATTTGTGGCCATCATAGACTATCTACAAAAGAGGTTTCCTGACTGTCTGCTACATCATTTGGCTCCTTCCTACCGTGAATCGCCATCGCGCGTTTTGTTTTGCATATCCCAGGTGGTGCCGTCGTTCCAAGATCAGCTTGCACGTCCAAATTGGCCGCCATTTTCCCATAGGAGAAAATCATTTTGATTTATTTTCAGAATACAAATGTCAGTACTATCGTTGTTCCCGGTTTCAAACAAAATAGACCACAAAATGTGACCTTCGTGTGACATCTGAGCGCGAACGGAGCAGCGGTTCGCTCAGGAAAAAATTTTAATGTGTTCCATTTATCGGTGTAACACCCTGTATAAAAGATGGCATTGACATGACAGTGAGCTAAAATTATCTAAGCACTAACAGAAACACTGAAAATGTACTTTCTGCTAGCCTTAGTTGGGCACGACAGGGAACTTGTGAAAACTTACGATTCACTCTGCTGCCATTAGTAGAAGCTAAAGCAGTGTGAACACTGTCAGAGGCACTGGCCCAAAGAAAATCCTACATTAACCTAGAAAAACTCAGAGAAACTAAGGCGTCATATAAATGCTAATTTTTAGCATCGGTGCTTTGAGTGTTATACACATATAAAGTTACCCATACTCAAGGACAGAAAATGCAGCAAGAAAAATTTCAAAGTGTGCAGTCTTGTCAATCAAATTCTGTCCACTTGTGATGCTTCCTTTGTGCTTTACGGGCATAAAGCACTTGCTGGCGGAATCCACTTTACAATATCAGAAAAATTTCCATCCTTATCAGATTAAGAAGATTAAAGAATTACATAACGGGCAAGACATAGATACTTAATGACGATGAAGTCATTATAGATCCTTTTTCAATATTTAGCACTGGTTCAGGGCATATGGCTCTCTAATAAACAGAGATAGAGAGAGAGGGAGACACAAAGCTTACCAAGATTTGACAGTGCAGTGGTAAAAGCAATTGCATTCTGCAAAGCCTCGGGCGATGTTTCCGTAGACTCGAGCAAAGACCGAAGCACAGGAAGAACGTCGGTCTTTTTGAGGTCTTCAAGACCAGCCCCTGCCGTTGAAACAAAAATACTCATGAACAAGGTTGAAGCGCCTGACACTAGATTATAATTATTAAAATTAAAGAGAGCATCAACAGAGCTAAGCAGCAACTATAAGCAGTTCTCTTGTGCAAATACCTGCACTGCACATTGAAGTTCATTAAATGTGTAAAGTGTGCAGACCACCAGGAGGTCCACATAAGCTGCCTCCAGTGCCTTAGACAAGATATAGACGATCCCCCATTAAGCCAAGCTTGCATAGACCACACGCTTACACAGATTCTATGTGTTTCTTAACTGGCAACTAATGCTCAGTGATTCTGCACATCTTCAATAGAAAAAACAATAAGCAGTTTCTCACAAGAACATTTACAACGGCAGACGCCAACATTATGGGATTCCACATCACTTCAACATGAACAAAAGTCCCACGTGCCTGACCACACATGTGAACATGCACGCATTCACCCTCCCTTTCTCTCACTTACCATCCTCATAAAAGGCACTGTTACAGTAGGAATGTTTTTGCAGGTAGGCTAGAAATCTCAAAAACTTTTAATATGTTAATTCATTGTGAATAGCCCAATCTGCTGTGTCATTCGTTTGATTCAACTTGCAAACTTTTACTGCAAAACTGGCTTTTTTTCCCCCTCATCATTTATAATTGGTGCACTGCAACAACAAGCCCGCATGCTGTGTCAACTCGTTCAAAATTAACTTATACTGCAGGCTAAGTCAGAAATGGGTTCACTTCTCAGAAGCTTGCTAAGGACAGCTGCCAGATTGCTGTGACCTCCATGAGTGAGCGCAGCATTTGCAATGAGTTTTTTTCCCCCCGTCTGCTTTACTTTTTGCATAGACAGAAAAAACAGCCACACAAGGTACACTACAGGGAAAAATCTGAATTGGTGTCCTAAAAAATGTATTTAGAGCTTCACAAATGCAATGTTGCCCATAAAATGAATAATAAAGAACTTACAAAAACTAAGCTTTTTTAAATCTTGGGTCACGATAACTAGCCCCCCCCCTCCCCCGCCCCCCTCTTCCCCCCCCCCCCCTCCTGCGTACTATTAAACAATGATTTTGTAGCCTCTTCCAATGCAGAAGACTAGGTCAATCAACAGCCGTGGCCCACTGCTGGTGTTTGTACAGCCCTGCCCCAAGCCCACGCAAGGAGCACACAGCAGTGCTTCCCATTTAATTAAAAACACGTGGATTATACAATGCCTGGTGTGCAAGCAACTGTGCATGAAACCGAGCGAGTGGCGACGCCACCATGTTTAGCAATTTAAATTTGGCTGCTGGTGGGCCGCAGTGGCAAGTGGCACATTCTTTACAGATGTGCCTCACGCTGTCAAGGGGCCCAGCTATTGCCCCCTGCCCAACGTTGCAGGTCAGTGGTGGCAGCACTTACGGGGTGCCGACGGGGTGAGGGAGAGTGTGAGAGCCAGCAGGGCCCTCCGCCTGCATGACACTGTGCTCGGAGGACAGCATGGACACCCAGTGTGGCAGGGCCCCCAGTCGGCACAAGGCCTCCTTGGCCTCGCATGACGCACTGTTCTTGGCAATCCAGGCCAGCAGCCGCACCGACTCGCCTGTCGCAGGAAAAATAGAGGCACGCTGAATAAAGCCCGTCCTGTGCAGCAAAAAGCGCGGGTGTGAGAAATGGCAAAAGCCCGAGGACAACCAATGAGAGAAGCGCGTGTGGTATTTTTGACCCGGCATATAACCAGCACCTCTGCGTTGCACGCTGAGGGAAGAAAGGAAAACAGATACATAAAAATACCACATTGCCCGCACCATTTACCATGAAGTTAAACCTGTCAATGTTTATACAAATAGATTGCCGTGCGATCATGTCGTGTTTATTTAGACAATAAATGTACTGGTGACTATCAAGCTTCGTTTTTAATTGGTCAGCACGAGTTGGCTCAGTTGGTGAGATCACTGAAGCCGGGGACCTGTCGTCATAATTCCCATTGTCTGGAAACGGCGGCTATGCCGGCCTAATGTCCCCATTCTTTACAACGCGTCATGAAGATGCAATGCTTCATGATGCTGCAAATGCAGGTATGTGCCAGGCCTGATGTCCTCACTGGCTGCAAATGTGGGTGTGCGACGGCCTGGTGTAACAGGGTGAGGGGGCATGTGAGTATACGACGCCCCGACAATAGGTTTAACATCATGCTTTGAGGTCTAACATCGTCCATCAGTATCGGCAGCTTGATGTACAATGAGCTTCACATATTTTGGCCCGTTGTTAGGCTGAACGTTCAGGCAGATCGATGTTACTTTTTTGCCAGTTTCCGATTAGATTGTAGTGCTCCTAAAACAAGCGGCCCCAGGAAAATAAAATGATACTCCCTCTTTCACTTTTTCTCTCTCCGCCTCTGCCTGGCAGCAGCTAGCTGCGCACATGCATCGATAACTGTAACTGCTGCTCTGATGGAGCAAAGGCGAAGGCAGGGCCAACACACATGTCCTTACATAGTAGAAGAATCCTTGCGTCTGCTTCCCGAGACATTATGGTGCAAAAAAAAAAAGGGGATGCTAAGAACACTAGGCCTAATTGCAGGAAGAAGTATTTTCACTTCCAGGTAGCAAAAGGTGGGAAACTCGTTTCTATGCCACAGAACTAAGCTGAACAATAGGAGTTATGTCGTGCAAAGATCTTTAAAACAGTGTACTGTGCTTGATTACAACTTTTGCTATTTTTGTATTGTAGATTACTCGCCGCACTTAGCATTTGAGCACATCCACATTCCTGTACTACAAACCATTGAAGTTTTCAAGTGTGATTGAAACTGGTGTCGTATTGCCCACGCCACGTATGCCAGCCTGGCCTGGCAGTGTGCCAGTCTGGCCTGGCAGTGTGCCAGCCACAGCAAGGCCAGGAGGCTGGTGGCGATGCTGGGGCGGGCAGGGCAGGCAGAATCAAAAACGGCGTCACACTCAAGAGGCCACGAAAGCATCCTGCCCGGCTGCGCCTCCTGGCATTGTTGAAATGGCAATTATAGCATCTCCATGGCGGCGGTGTTGTTATGATGAAAATTACAACTCACTCGCACATCCCCAGGGTTGCTAGGGGAGGATATGGCGCTACACCGGAATTAGATGTGTGGACGCTGGGTTGAAAGCTAGCAGGGCACCTCTTGGTTAAGGTTACCTAACGTTGAACCTAAATACAGGCATAACACGAGTAACGGAGAGAAGGAAAAGATGTAAAGGAGAAACGGTGACAACGAAAACGTTGAAACATGGGTGGCTTGTAATCTTGCGAGTTTTGCAACATCATACACTCATTAACATAGCAAAACAAAACCCAGCAATACTAAACTCAGCGATATGACTCAGTGAGAAGTGGTGCTTACACAATGTCACATCACAAAAGAAAGATAAGACGCTACTTTAGTCTTTTTTTACCTGCTTTTATTTTTCACCTACTTTTCACCTACGCAGACCAGCTTCCAGAATGGTTGGGCTGGTAGCCTCTTCATTTGCATCAATCAAATCAGTTAATGCGAGGAGGCTGCTCTGCCTCAGCGGTGCTACGACGTAGAAGAGGCACTGGAACAATTGTGCTTTCCATCCGATTGTCGTGGCATCAACAGTAGCAGCGGCACTGCCGTCGAACACCATGGGTGCGCGCTCCATTTCATCATTTTAACTGCACCTGACTGCACCCCTTGACAACATTACTCTAAACAATCTGTCATATTTGACACCTGCTGTGTCAAGTATGACACCTTGACACCTGTTGTACTGACTACACGGTGTGAATTAATAGGTGCACAGCTGGCATGGCATGAAAGAGGCTGAAAGGGGTTTAACAGTGCTAATGAAGTTTGTCCCTCCCGCATCAAAATTCCAGTAACCATTTCAGGTAATGTTTCGAACCCTCATTTAGATAATATCAGGCTGTTATATAAAAAAAGCGAGCCTGTGCTTTGAAGCTTAGACATAGTAAAATTGAACATCAATTGTACGAATTTCTCGAATAAACGAACAAATTGGGATTCCGCCCACACAGTCCAACCATAGGCATAATGCTTTCTAGATATAACGAAGTTCCCAATTTAACGAAACAATTCTTGAGTCCCATTAACCTCATTATATCAAGGTTTAACTGTATATGCCTCCATATGTGCGCCACGGCTAGGGTCAAATAGATGAGACGATAATAGCAAATAACCCAGCAATCATTGCTCAATACTTTGAAAACGCCTGCTAAAATTAAAAGTATGGTGAAGTTACCCTGGCTGCCCATTTCGGCAACTTGTGAAAAATACACGATGGCTTGCAATGAGCACTTCACTCCAAATTCTTGCACATTATGCACATACCAATAATTTTTCCTCAACCAGTTTTTTCGCAATGGGAGCTCGATGCTCCCCACAACTTGCTCCCCACAAAGTGGACTGACCCAACGGTTCATTGATGCAGCACGTACCTTTACAATAACGTTGTCCACATGCCAGTCACAAAGCTTTTGCTGCATGATTACTAGGTAAATGTCTACACTGACCTTCCACTAAACCAATATCTCAAACTCAATGGGGATCAGAAAGTAGTTCAATATAACAGATAATTTGATACATAAAATACACAATGGATATAAAAAAAAGATTTAAGGGAATACCCAGGCCTCCTGATATGAGCAATATAATTCGAACTACGCTGGATTGATACAAACGAGTTTGACTCCGTACCTAGCAGGAATATTACGTCTTTGAGAGGGAACCTCTGTACACATCTAGAGTAAAAAATGCAGCCCTGAAAACTTGCAGTTACTCTTCTGCGATGGTGCTACGCTCTCGCTAAGTAAAGGCTACATATTCGGAGTTGTATTACCTAATGTTGTGTCTATCCCTAACTCTCTGCAAATGGCTAGAGTTATGCTGGTGCACCGGCCTCGCAACCTCCATGTTTATTAGCAGAATTGGAATGGGCTGCCTACTGTTAAAGGCTCATCTACACTACTGGTGTTGATCAAATTCAACTGTGTGTGTCTTAATATTCGTAAGCCAGGTGGTTCCATCGCACCTCCACTTCCCCTGGCTTATTTCAGACATCATAAGATTGCTGAGTAGTAAGCACACCAGAGTGCTCTTTCAGAATACTTCGACACCATTCAGCTTTCCTTGTTGTAGGCAAGCTCACTCATAGTTACTTCCGCCAACGAAATACATCCTGCACAATAAAGTCCCCAGAAAATGTGGTTCACAGCAGGTTTCACAAGCCACACAAGTCACGGTGAGTGCCCTGTTACTGCTATATAAGGGCCCCATGGTACAGCTTCTGCAGGCACCTTGAACTACTGGTTCTCCCTTGTATTTTTGACTCCATGCGCAGCAATTGAGCGAAACCCCGGTCCCCACACTGCTGCTTCATTGATCAGAATGAGCAGCATGTTTGTATCACCATTTCAGCTCAACAGTACAGAAAAAGCTGCACAAAACAAGCTGACGCATAATCGAAAGACAAACATCTTGCCCAGGGAAGAGCGTCACATAGTCGGCTACAGCAGTGCTGCCACTACTATTGGCCCCTGCACCAACCACTGTGTAACGGCAAAGCTCTCTCCAATTGCTCCCCTGCCTTTTCCTCATACACTGTAGCTGGGCCACCACACAGGTCAGAGCACGTGACACATGCTACAGCCCAAAGGGAACATCACTCAATATTAAAAAAATACTGTCAAATGATCAGCTCCCAGTAAGGCCAGGAATATGGAGACGAAGAAAAAAAAAAGGACGCCTCACAAAGTAGTGAACGAATTAAGTAATTGGCAGAATTATGGGAAATATTTGTGAGAAATCTTTTTATGGTGCGGCAGTGAGTACATTACAGACCATAGTAGTACAGACCTTCATGCACACACTGTGATAAAATGCAAATATGCATGTACTATTTCTACCCCTACATCCCTTTTTTTTTTTTGGACTTCATGATTCACATAAAAAATCCAATCTTCTGCATCTGTCGACTAAGATTAAATGAAGAAAAAAAAGTAAACCAGTCTTTTTTCTTTTTCCTAAAAAAGTGGTAGGTTGCTGCGCTTCCATTTATAATGAGCCCTAGCAGCCCTCACCAACACACAAATGGCAAGTTTCAGCTGACAAATGACACCCAGCACCCTTACCTTTGACACCAGGGTGGTCTTCAGTGTTACACCAGCTCACAAGGTGTTCAATCAGCTGCTGATTGAGGCCCAACTTCGTGGCCACAGCCTCTGCAGGAAATAATAATAGTACATGCTTTTATTCCGAACTAGTATTGCAAAAGCGTCAATCACACATCAATTATGACTAGAGTTTATTATTATTAACATTATAATAATCATATTTGTGCCCACTGCAGGACAAGGCTTCTCCTATACACCACCAACTGCTCCTGTCTTGCGATGCCCTAACCCGTTCTTTGCCCATAAAAATTTTGTTATTTCATTCCTCCATAGACATAAATGGTCTTCCCTCAGTCACCACTCTGTTAGCGTGGTGGCCTATCAGGTTTTAGTTTTCCGCATTGCATAAACAGACCAAGTCCACTTCTTCATCTTAATTTGAGCTACGACGTTTAGGACATCAATTAGGATCCACCTGAGTTTGTTCCCTGATCCAAGACACTCGTTTCCTGTCCCTGAGCGTTACTTTTATCATCCTTCTTTTCACTGCTTGTTGGGCTGACCTAAAATTTCATTCAGTAAGTTCCTGCCCCATCAGTCATCACTAGAGACCAGAACTTTACGCAAAATGCCTATTTTTTCCTTGAGTTCGTATCAAGCCTATTTAACATATAAGCAAGAATTAAGGGAATCCAAACATTTTAAGAAATCATTTATTGTGCCTATAGGGGCCAATTTTAAGGTGTGTGCCTATATGTGCTTTTTAGAGCCTAAAAATGCCTTTTTTTGTCTTGTATATGCCTTTTATGGATTTTTCGAGCCCATGTTTTGCTAGTACTGTTTTCACTTCAGAAGCCTGCAACTCGCCGTTTGTCGCACCCCGTTTGCAAGCAGAATCCACATACTGTGCCAAGCACGCCGATACATGGAAACCATGTTTGAGCTGGCGCCAACCCCCCCCCCTGATGTTCCTGTGAGCAACTAGGCTGCCAGAGCCTGTACGCACAGCGACACCGCAACAGCCAACCTCCCTGCTGGGTGGGCTTGACGTAAACCCCTGTCCGCATGAGCTTCTTCGTTCTATGTTCTTTTGTGAAGCCATGTCTGCGAATTAATGGCGAGAACTTCTGTTGACATGCCCTATCCATCGCTAACACAATAAAATAAAATCAAACAACGAAAGAGGGAAATCAACGCGACATAGCCACGCACAGACCGCCAGGGGTGAGACAGCTGAATCAGATTTGGGAGCAGTTTTTGGAGCAGCGAAATCTCGATTTTACAGCAGAAGAACCTTGATTTGGAGCAGAATGATGACATTTATTACGTCACCTTAGGAGCCTAAAAATCAAATTTTTGGCAACTTGGGGGGGAGTGCACTTTTTAATGGGTTTTGAACGTACATAACACTGAAACAGCCTTTCAATGAAGTTTTTTCTACTAGAGTACCACAAGGCACGAACTGCACTACCTTTTTACAAGCCATTTGTAAATTCTTAGGCTCTATGCATAGATAGCATGGAGTGCCGATGAAAACATCGAATCGAAAAACTAAGCAATCGTAAGGCATTTTCATTATCATGTGAATGCTGAAATTATTGTTTTTGTAATCCCAGACTCGGCTTTACACACATTGTAGAGGCATGGCAAAAGTTGCGCAAAGCGAGGTGACGATCTTCGCGCCCCACCATCCCTCCCATTTCAATCCCCAAGGTGCGCATTCACTACGATCGCAATTTGAATAACGTTGGTAGTTTAGCACCTCCCTCTTGGCATTAAATTTCACTTCAGTAAATAAACCATTATTACTAGCGTGCAATAATAGCCCGTCCCGCTATCGGCCAGCTTGAAGGAGACGGAATGAGAGACGGAAGTTATACAAAAAGCATGTCGGCCCATTTCACGGAGTCCGGTTGAGACAGTCGTCATCCGCCGTGTCGGGCAACCTTTGAGGGCATTCTGAACCTACCTAGCTGTAAAAAAACTATCTTGGGTTAGTTGTAAAGAATTGGGGGTGCTGGAAAATGCGTGTAAGCTGAAACTCAGCGTTAATCCTTGTTGTTTTTGGAGTTGGAGCAATTTTCAAGCTTTTGGAGCAGCCTGGCGCAGGAAAGCAGATTTGTACAAAAGTGCGTTGCTTCCATTTAGCTCCTACTGTAATGCGCCAAGAACACGTGCATTCAACCGCACACGGGTACACCGCCAGCAGGCAAGACGGAGCACATACGAAGAAGGAGACGGAATGAGAGACGGAAGTTATACAAAAAGCATGTCGGCCCATTTCACGAGTCCGGTAAGGTGTGAACCTTTGAGGGCATTCTGAACCTACCTAGCTGTAAGGGTTAGTTGTAAAGAATCTTCGTGCTGTCAAATGTTGTTAAGCCTGTTACACGCCATTTAGCTCCTACTGTACTTTCCACATATACGCTCCTCAAAAGGTGTGAAACGGAAGAATCTTCAAAAAAGCCACAACCCAAGAACGTGCGCCAAAAAGCCTGCGGGAGTGTCGCCAAAGTATGCTTCCCGTATAAAATAAAATCTTGCACCCCTCCGTCTAACGACAACGATGGTTGAATGCGAAGCTTTATTGTGATGGATTCTTTGGTTGTCCAATCCCACACTGCGAGTATGTGCGAATCTGGAGGTACACACCACTTTTCTATAATACCCACAGCAACTCTCGGGTGTTAACTCCGTAGGTCTAACGTTTGGGTTTAGGGTGTACGGCGCAGATCAGTACCTGTTGCTTGGCGTTCAGTGAGCAATTTTTGAGTGGGTGCCGGTTTGAGGTGACAAACCCAAAGATGTGACGTTCGGCCTAACGTCCTAAAAAATGAGAAGTTAGGCCTAACGTATTGTGGCTGGCAGCCTTACAACACGCAGAGTAACGTCATTCTTCTTGTAACGGATTCTTTGGTTGTCGTCTGAGTCTTCCAAACCACTTCGACCATGTCGAAATGGAGCAAGTGGAGAGACGCAGGCTTCATAACACGAGGGACCCAGGTTCAATTCCAGCCATGGGGAGAGTTTTTTTCTGTAGCTAGTTTTGCCGAACGGACACATCTCTTTCTGCCCTCCATGTTTGGCTTTCGCCCTAACTTGTACACTCAGGATGTTATCCTCCAACTCCAGCATCATATTACGTATGACCTGGTTTTGCTCCTGAGCGGACAACCAAGGTTATCCTTGGCTTGGACCTTACACAAGCATTAGACACCACCTCCCAATCAGCAATTCTCGCGGGTACAACGAACTCCCATTTGGGAGAGCAGACTTACAACTATATTTGTTCTTTTCTATCAGAAGAACGCTCACTCTGCACCTGGGTCCCATAAAAACGTCTCCAGTTTGGGAAGCACTGGCACTCCACATGGCTCGGTGCTATCACCCTTTCTTTTCAATATCGCCATGAAAGACTTTTCTCCCGCTAAATTGTGTTTAATGACGTCAGCGATGATGTCTCCAGGGCAGGTATTTGAAACGAATGCTAAGTGTGCGGACTAGGGCTGCAGCGGGTGACTAAACATATTTTGTTGCTTTGTTTATCGTTCATACTCTAAATAGCACCCCAATACTGCTCAGGCCCGCTGTCCGCACTAGCTTTGTTTTTGACCGGAATCGCATCTGGCTTATTTTTGTTATAGTTGGAGGTAATTGTTTCGTGAAACATTGGTTATGCTTAACAAACAGGGTCACTTAAGACAACCCCAAAAGCGCTGGACTGCTGTGCAGACATAACAAGCATAGTGCATGCAGTACACACTGTTGCCTCTATGTTTACATGTGCATTCATAACTTCCATTGTTTAAGCCACCATTCGTACTGCTATAAAAAGAATATGCATCAAATTTAAGCACAAATAGCTCATTCTGCAAGCTTATAAGCCCTGCCTAACTTTCTGTTTGCTTTTGCTAGCCTCAGCACAGCTTCCCATAATACGTCATAGGTTCTAGTGCAGGAAAAGAGCTAGTGGGTGTCACATGGCAATGTTCGTTTTTCCTAATTATTACAGTATAGCTTATTTTAGTGAAGTTTGCAATAAAAGCGGCATCAGTGTTATTCTAACGAGAATCTTTTGAATAAACCAAACTTGAATTTTGTCTTCATGACCCCTTAATGTTACTTGTGGTTTCTTCGAATTTATCTTCTACCTTCAGTGAAGAAATGATGACAAATGTGTACTTTTTTGGGTGCTAATTTTGAAGCAAAAGAATGCACTGCTCCCCAGTGAGCAGAAACTCATAAGGGTCATTCCTTCCTGTCAAATAAACGTGCAAGCTCGCAAGCTAAAAAAAAAAAGTACACAAAGTGACAGCAAGTACCAGCTAGGTGACGACTTACCTTGTTTATCGACAAGCATACGTAATGTGCCCAGAAGCTTGAAAACCACAGGAAACGTCTCCACGGCAAGCATTGATAGCAACTTGTCGACAGCCCCCAGTTCCGCAAGAAGGGGCTTGTTTTCCACTAAACACGAAGACAAAACAGTGCATTTGGTACAGTAGTGCTGATGTGACTCAAACCTTTTACCCTTACAGTAATTATTAAGAGAGTGAGAAAAAGCCCACTCTTTCTTTCTTCATTTTTTTTTTTTTGAGGAAAATGTCTCTTAGTGCATTGAAATGGCACGAATTGCCACTAGCTACACATGCAGACTAACGCTTATGTTAATTTATGTTATTTACAGTATGCTAGTGCCTGTCTACCCCCTATAAAATTGGGCCCCCAGAAAGAGCTGCAATCATTAGTGAGTCACCCGAATGTTGAAGGCTCAACAAAAACTTAATGGACGATCACCCAAAGGTGATATGACCACCAGCAACAGCTGTTGCCATATAGCTACAAGGTGCTACCAAAAAGTTTCGAGACAAGTTTTGTAATATGGCCACAGAGGGCAGCACAAGGCTGCATGCACAGCCACAAGAAGCATGGGCATTCATAACTGAGTGTGTACAAGGAAAGTTTTACACACATTGACACCTGTGCAGCTGTTGCTATTATGAACACATGTGTGATCACATCTATGATTTCATGATTGACAGAAGGTTGAAACATAGACTGAATGTGAAATTCTGCACGAAACTGGGCAAATTTGCTATAGAGACATTTGGCATGACTCGCCAAATCTCCGGCAAAGCTGCAATCGATGTTTTAAGTGGCCCATATGGTTAAAGGGTAGCAGAACATCATCAGCAGATAACGAGAAATCAGGAAGACGTTCAACACTGAATCCCAAGAGTGCCAAAACCACTCGGCAACAACTTGTGCATGATGGTCATTGGAGAACAATCCGCAACATTGCCGCCATTGTCAACGTATCATGTGGAACAGTCCAGGCAACCTTCGCCTGTGATATGACCATGCATCAAGTTGCTGCCAAGCTCATCCTCTACTGGTTGCTGCCCCAGCAGCAGAAGGAACACCGCCAGTGTGTCAAAATAACTTAAATAGGCAAGAAAAGAAGAAAGCCTAGCTTCACTGACTTAATGCCGTGAATGCTGATGTTAACAGTGAAGCAGCTGCCTGGCGTCCCCTTATCGCAAGGCTAGCTTCATAGAACTTCTCAAAGCCAGCAGATCGATTTCCATTTGCACTACTTCCGTTTTGCCGTGTTCCACTGCTCGCGCCATCTACTGGTACCTTTATTGCAAGGAACTTTCAACTTAATGACCTGAAGCAGGACTGTATTTTATTATCATTATTTTCTTTTTTCTCTACTACTCTTCTGAACTACACCTACTGCCCTTTTTCCCTCTCCTCCTTTCCCCGCAGAGTAGCATGTCGACGAACTCATGTTGGCAAACCTCTCTGCGTTCTCCT
>JABSTR010001114.1:0-85624 GCA_013339765.2 Haemaphysalis longicornis
AGAGCGCTCGATTTTTTTTCTTGTTTTTTTACCACCGAACTGATAAGGATTTTGTGCGAGGACACAGAAGAGTATAGCGTAATTACCCGATTCTAACGCGCACCCGATTTTCCTGACAAAAAACCGAAAAAACTTGCACCTCCGATTGTAACGCGCACGGAACTGTGTGAGCAAGAAAAACGAATGCGAGAGAAACGGGTGATTTATTTCCCGAAGTAATCTCACTCATCTCTCTCCTCGTCGCTCTGCGCTGACCACAACATCTCGTCCTCGGTGCCATCAAGCACGTTCTCGATGCCACACTTCTGAACTAACGTTCAACCATGGTCGTGGCCCACGCCTCACACGCCCATCCCGCGAGTTTCTCCAGAGGCGCACGCTTCAGCCGTCCGCTCGTTTTGAATGCGTGAGAGCCGCTGCTGCCATTGCTGTTATCAAGCGCAAGTGGAACGATTTGACGATTTGTGTGAACACCGACAGAAAAGCCTCGGCGCCTATGCTTCCTGCGTCCGAAAAATCGTTGCTAAAAGCTTTAGCGCCATCTTGACATGGTGATGGCGATGGGTGGGACGAAATTTCCGCTGTTTCGGTTTTGGTTTCGTATCCGATTCTAACGCATGCAATTTTTCGACCTATTTTTCCGAAAAAAAAAAGTGCGCGTTAAAATCGGGTAAGTACGGTACTTGGATGCACATTTTACAGAGACTCACTCACCCTTGCGGCGTGGCACAGCCGTCAGTTGCGCTAGGTTGACGGGCCCTCAAAAATCCACAACTTGGTGTACACTGTTGATTTACATATTGAATCATAGCCAAGGAACGTAGGAACAATTTGTATATCTTAAAATACCCGAAATAATTTTTAGTCTCGGTAAAAGTGCCGATTTGTGTTTTTCGTATACTTTTCTTGGGGGCTTTTTTCTGATTACTTGACGAATAAACTGTAAGTAATTGTACCTTTAACAAAACTGCTGCTTTGTGTTTGGAAGAGCAATCTATAAGCTACAATTTGATGCATAGCAAGGCTACGTGTGTCCAGTAGCTCAAGAGAAAAAAAACGTTTTTGTGGAAGCACCTAAAATCGGCCGTTTTTCCACCGTAACGAAAGAGTTAAAGGATGACCGTCCTCATTCAGTTTCCGCCATCGAAGGTAGTACACAGCAGGTCGACACAAGTGTGAATGAATGAAAGTCTTTGGTCTAACTCTGCATCTTATCGAACACCTGAACGTGCAGACATGACTACTGGTAGGTCAGGAGGAACGCAAGCCAGCACGCCACATATTTTTAGGCCAGAAACATAAAATGGTGTACGGTGTCCAATTCAAGCAGTGGTCGTGGCTGGAGCCTGGTAAGCTTCACCTAAGGCCACTAGGGAAGGGGGAGGGGGTTATATACAAGGTGTACGCACTTCTTATTTCGACGTCGTGACGGTAACATTTCACCGTGCTTTATTATCACACATACTGCCACTTCTCCAAAGCAGCGACAAACAGTGCACGGATGACAGCAGCTGGTGTGCAATCCCGACACGACATCCTCATTTTGGGGCAGCGTGGTAACGTCTCCGGACTTTTGTGGCCTCACACCGCTGATCTTCAACATCGAACTCTGGCTCAACAACTAAAAATTCGTTTAGGAACGCGAAATAGCTATTCCCGCTCGAGATAAATGACCACTGCCCGAGCCAACAAGCAACCAAAGCGATTAAGAAGCGCGGCAACGGTTGAAAGCACAGGAAAAGAGCGACGTCCAACACCTGAAAGACAAACGTGACTAAGGCGACCGCGCGATTCCTGCAAGAGAAACGCAGAAGAGAAGACCGACGGCACTGACCTTGGCCCCAGGAGTGCCTCTCGTTGCGGTCGTGGTACGAAGGGGGCGCCACCTGGCTGTATGCACCGCCCATTGACCGGACTGCACTCCTGCAAGGCAACGTAACAAACTGAATGAATATGAAGGCACAAAACAAAGAGCACACACGAAACGCTGCCATCTCTCACAATGGCAATGGTGATGACGATAGGATAATACCGTTGAAACGACAGCCTCATGAGCAATTGCACTGCGCAAAGGTTTGCTCAAGTTCCTTGCTATGAAATACTGCTTCCGATCTTCAAGGTCCCAAATTCTAAACACTCGCAGCATTACATACAAACACAGCTCCACAACCGAGGGGAAAGAGCGGCAGTTCGATTCAAACTCCCGCACCCATTACTGCATACTGGAGTTTTTGGTGTTGGAACAAAGGTCCCACTACAACACCTAACTCTGGGGCCCCTTTCTGTATGTTACTCTCCATGCCCTGCTAATACCAAACTCGAAATTGAACTGAACCTTTTGGAAGTGGAGTGTAACCCAAAGGCCTCATTAAAGGGACACTGAAGTGAATTTGTCAAGCTCCCGTTTTTGCTTGCACTGCGTAGACTGGCTCAAATTAGCACACTTTTCATCGTTTATCCGGTTGACAAATCGGTAATTATTTTACAAAGCGCGAAAGAAGAAAAACTACCATGCGCGGTTTGCGGCGGCCGCACCAACTAAGGCTGTGACGTTGAGAGGAGGGGCGCCGTGATTGGACGATGCCCAAGGTTAGCAATCACACAAGTTTCGGTTTCGGTTTCGGTTCTGTAAAACATAACCTAGTGTCACTTATCTAGTGACTCTAACATAACCAATGGCTTTGTTGGATGGGCATTCTCAATATCTCAGTAATCATCGTACCGCGCTTCTGCCATGTTGTCGGCTGTAAAATGCACAAGATAAACCTCCCAGGACGGCTTGTAGTCGTAGCATTCACTAGCCGAGACCTACGCAGTGCATGAACGCCCTCCGCGTACCCGCAGACGCCCAAATGTCATGCGCTTTTCCCCCATATTTGGAGCTTGCCTCCCTCATGCCTGTATCGTAAAAAGCGTGTTCGCACCAGGCCAAGGGTCTGTTCATTCTGGCCTGTGCCCACTGCCTGCAAGCAGTCGGTTGCTTATGGCAACAGCACGCCAACGAGAACTCGCTAGCGCGCCAGTGCCAGCCTGCGCGCGTTTTGTGAAATAGTTCGTGTAGCCATGAACGTTGCGGCCCCAAAAAAGGTGAAATCAATATAGAAAACATCGGCGGAAAACAAAAAAGTTAACTTACAAAAAAAAAAAAAAAGCACGTACCCGCGGGGATTTGAACTCGTGACTCGCAAAACATTTGCAATGAATTCCTAGCGCCTCAGACTGCTAGGCTACGGAGCGGGACGCGAAAGCTTTGCTTTAATATAGGGTATATATTGTACAACCGGTTTACACTTTTATTTAGTTTTGGCATTTCAAGCCACTTAGGTGACTATTTGTTGTACTGCGATCGTGCAGTAAGCGTCCCCGAGTTTCCACAGTAGCTCACGTCTAGCAATTGCATTTCGTAGACGGAAAAAGCGTTCGCAGATGCGTAGTCGTGCTGCTGACCGCTGTGCTTGTCCGCCCAGCGCAAAAAAGTGCTTCCCGCGCCCTAGTTTTACGCTGTACGGTAAAAATATCAGTTGATTTTATTTGCTTAGTACCTATATTGACTTCGCTGACTCTTCTCCCGCCTTCAAGAGGCCTTATATTTTCCTACTGGCGTACCAGTTAGCGAAGCGTCGCATGTGCAGCGCTTGTGTGAAGCGACCTTGACTTGGAGCTAGATACAGTGTACAAACAAACCAAGTAAAGAAAGGCACATTCTTCCATTCACAAACGTGTCCTGGCTTCGTTTCAACTAAGCCAACGAATTGCGACCGAGCAATTTTTTTTTAACCTCCTTGATTGCGACGACCCGCCGGTGGCCGGCGGACGAAACGCTGGGCCGACTGACTCTGTCGGCCGGGGAGCCGTGCAGTAGCGCAGCCGTGGCGCAGCCAATTGCCAGCTCATCCCCTCCTGACGTCACACGAAAACGCCACAGAAAATGGGCGAGCGTAAAGAGAGGAGGACAGCGTTTTCGAATTAGTTTTTCTACTAAATAAAATCGCGTAAACGCGCCTAGAGTGGTCGAAACATGGCCTGGGGACTCCGGACTACAATTTGCGCTAGTAATCCCGCAATGTTTACATATCACTTCAGTGTCCCTTTAACATATCAGCCTGCTTACACAATTATATTTCAATTGAATGAGAAAACTGAAACTGAGCAAATCAAAGGAGCCAGACTTTTTCAGTTACGGCTGCGATAGTTTTTAAGAGGGTACTGAAAAACCACAAAATTTCATAAACTGGAAAAACTTGACACTGCAACTCAAAAGGAATTCAGGAAAAAAAAAGGCACTAGGTTACTCGAGTTCTGCTAAAGCACATAGAGCAAATAAAAGGTTGAAGACAGTCGCTACAATTTCATCAGCCACATCGAAGTTGAAGTGGACAGGAAAATACCTTGAAACAATTGATAATTTGCTTACGAACTACAATTACAGTACATTTCTTCAATGGACTATACAGACAATTCAATACGAACATCAATTCAAAATATGGAAGTTTGACTGTACACCCAAACGAAAGGATTAATTTAGGTACGGACAGACTACCGGTGAGCTCGGCACAACAACAACCCGTTTGCAGACACTGGCATAGCCCCGCTGGTTGCATAGCGGCCACACACGCTAACAGCAAATGCAGCGTGAAACACCACTGGCTCACGGGCACTCTGATAAATTACGAAGTGATGACCAGCATAAAGCAGCAAGTGGCAGAGAAGCGGTGTTGCCATAGCAACACACATCAGCCTGCCCTTGCGTTTGAATTTGATGAAGAGGAAGAGGAGGAAGAGGAAGAGGAAGAGAAGAAGAGAAGAAGAAGAAGAAGAAGAAGAAGAAGAAGAAGAAGAAGAAGAAGAAGAAGAAGAAGAAGAAGAAGAAGAAGAAGAAGAAGAGATGAGGAAGAGGAGGAGGAGGAGGAGGAGGGGAGGAGGAGGAGGAGGAGGAGGAGGAGGAGGAGGAGGAAGAAGAAGAAAAGTTTTATGCAGCTGCCAATGTCAGAGAGCGGTGGGACAGAATAGAACAGCGAAGAATAGAACAGAAAACTGAAACTGAAGAGAAGAATACTGAAGAACAGCAACGCAGTGTTGACACGACTCCTCCGAGACTCACCCCATCATGCGGTGGCCCGAGTCGCTGAGTGACGCGATGTGCCGCCGTGGTGCCATGCCGATCTGGGGCCGCCAGTTGCGGTTCTGCTCGGGGGTCAGGTCCCCGGGCTTCAGGACACGGTCCGGTTCCCTGTTTCCACCAAGGGAAGGCGAAGGAGTTAGGAGTGCAATCGGGGGCGCACAGACTTGTTGGCCTACTTCAGTAGGGCGTAGTATAGTGCCGCGAAATACAAGTATGCCACTCGCCGAAGCAGTTGTTTATCCACGCAGAAAAGGTAAAAAGTGCGGAGAGTAAAGCCGCCAACAAACACTTTGCCACACGAGAGATCCCAAAGAGCGAAATGGAATTTGAGCAGTTTGCTCAGCGGACACGCGCATGCTTGGGAACAAAAAATACGGCAGAGACTTTTACATGCAAAGCAAGTGTATTCAGCAACATCTGCTGAGCGGAAGCTTTAAAAGATACACAGGTGTAGCTGGTACACAATAAAAAGCACAGGCTGTCTTGCAACCACCGGCAGGTAAAATTTGTGTAATGTTAAATTTGGCTCACAAGCTTCCTCACTTTGGCATACAAGCTTGCCAAAAAGATTTCTGCAGTGAACAGGAGGGCTATCAGCCCTACTTAATGCCAGGGCATACGTTCACGACAGCCAGCGACAAAAGGTCGAGACTGCTAACCCAATCGCAGCTGCTCTGTCAACTAACCGCGAAACTCCACTGATCACTGCTTCAGAGCAGTCATCTTTTTACTCATCTTCCTATGTGGCAGCATTTCGTGGGGATGGTTCGCTGAGGGGGTGACAAGGGGAGCTCGCTCCTATCGTAGTTTTGGTTTTTGTTCAGTCCCACAAGCCTAACTTGAATGCCAGACAGACGCTCCCTCCTTCTCTAACAATGCTCCAATGTTAGCACTGAGCCCGCACGGATGCAACCGCCGCATGCAAAAAGCAAAACCGGCTGGTGTAGCTCATCTCTGAAAATACGTCAGCAGCAACAAAATGTAGCCAACACCTACAATGAAGGCACAAGGGGTGTGATGTCGAACAAGCGACATGTTGAACAAGCAACTCAATGAGAGGAGAGATGCGGCATGGACACAGTGTACAAAGAAAAGAACGGCAAGGAGGGTGACAGCAAAGGTGTATCTGAGGCGTTGGCTACCTCGTTATGTGCTACGACTCAACAGTGAGCTCAGAATAAAGTAGTAACCACATGTGCTGACGGCAACGAGCGACGCGATAAACATAACTCATTGGTTTCAGCCAACAGGTGCAGTCCACAGGACTAAGTGAGGTGTGGTGACATTGCGTGTCTGTTATTTTAGGACTAAGTGATGTGTTATGACTTTGAGAGATTTGATATGGTATTGGGGACGATTAGGCGGAGCAATTGCCGGCAGCTATGCAAGGCTAAGTCCGCCTTATTCAACAATACTTACTACTACTACTACTAGTGTGGGTGACAGTGACGAACAAAAAATTTTACACAGGCTGCCGGGAGTGACGATGGCGATGGGCCGTAGCAATCAATCGCACCTGGCCGGCCAGAAGCAGCTCTGAAGTGAGCGACAGCGACGGAGGGCATTGGTGGCAGTGTATTAATTTCTTTCAGTCGTCACTGTTGCCTACAATACCTGTTTGCTTACCCATTGAGTTACGTTTTTCGCGTCGCTCGTTACTGTCGCTGCATGCAGTTACCCCTTTAAATTAAGTAACGACAGATGTGACGAGAAGTGAAGTTAGGAGGACACAATGCTATTTAAAAGCTGCCTGCCAATGACAGGTCCAGCGGTGTAATCAGTACAGTGTTGCGTGGCCATCGTTAGAGACTGCTCCCAATAACACCGCATGGCAGATAAAAATTGCAAAATGAAACTTGGTGACATTCAAGCAACAATGCAGGGAACAGGACACAATAGATTACACACTTTACGTAGACTAACTACCTCCACATTGCATTGCGGAGAATGAAGAAATAAGGGGGGCACCACAAACCGCACCACACGAAACAGAAAAGAGTTTACAGGAACACTAAAGGCTGAATAAAATTTTGTTTTAACTGAAAGGTCATATGCTTCGTGGCTCTCTCGCCATTTTTTTTTTTCTTGATGAGCAACAATGCGTTATTTGCTGAAAAATAAGCAAACAAAGCCAGCGTTTCTCTCACCTCCTTCCCTTTCATTTTTTCGTGACGAGGCCATTCCGTCACAAAATACGAGCGAAACCCCAGTGCGGTCTAGAGAGCAAACACTGGCCTCGGTAGCTTTTACGTCTCCAAGCCATGCCCGACTACGGCAACGTTTCCCAGGCAAAGGAGGCTGGCTTAGACTTCTATGATTTTTCACCGACGGAATGAGAAACACGTTTGGATGCTCGAGCGGCCGGTGTTCCCGCCCACTCCGGCGTCCCAAACCCCATCGAGCCTGCAAGCATGGAGCGCTGCACCGAAGACGCTTCTGAATCAACAAGCGCCATTCCGAATATCAAGCACAGCGTCCCAGGCTCTCGGCTCGTGCCATTGAAACGGCACCTTCACCTCGTCTGGCAATTACAGCTATCTCATATTATCTTCTCCCGCACGGCGTCAGCCTGCCGCAAAATAAACTCTTCCCGGCAGCCGTGTCAACAGTCGTCGTTGCCTGAATTCCCCACGGCTCAAACATAACAAGGGCAACGCAATGCACGCTCTGCGGATTACTAACGTCGGCTTGATGCGAATGGGATGGGCGGATCGGTCAGCTAAGCACTCACAGCAAGCTCATCTCGCACGCGATCATGTTCAAACCGGGAGCACTTTACCACTTGCAACATTCAGTTAAAGTGTTACTTTTTCTCTTACTCCAACTCCCCCGCGAGCGGAGAACGTTCGATTGGAAGCGCAGGCGGCTCCCTCAACCATCTGCAGTGCCTCCTGTTCCTTTTATCGCCTCTCATGAAGGAACTTCACTGCATCCTGCCGGGTATATTGCTTGCAGAAGCTCGGGCACTCACCATCGCAGGTTATTGACTTCACTGCTTGAAACACCAATGCTTTTCGAAAACGAAACTGAAAGCACGACGGCTGACTGAATAATGAGGGAAGCAGCCTGCCTCGCAGTGTACAAAAGCTGTAGTCTGGTTTTTTTATATACGATGAGCTCACAGAAAGCTTTGATTTAGTTTTGTTTCACGCACTCAACCACTTCGGAACTGTTTATACCAGGAAAACATTAATAGATGCTTTTCCAACGAGCTCTCGCTGTTCACCACTTTTGTGGCATCACAAACCGTGGTACCGAAAATCCTACGGGCTGTCGTCCCCTTACACTATTCTGGCGTTTTCCGCCTTATTAAACAATTGCTAGTTTTGAGAGCCGTGTATTTAAATTTTCGGCAGCATAATCCATCGATACAGGCCAACTTGTTTCCACCCTTTAGTGCCCCTTTAAATGGCTACGTATGCAAGCTATATGCCCTCAGAAAACAATTTTTTTTAAAATAATATACGGGAAAAACTTACTTAGCACCAGGGAGTCGCATGGCTGGGAATACAAAGTCGTCGCCATACTTGGGGTCCCTGAAGCGAACGCTGTTTATCCACGAGAGAGGAAAAAAAAAGAAAAGAATGGTGAGAAGTTGTCAATATGTTGGATGCTTAGAAGAAATGATTACAGGAAACGAATAAGAAAACGAAGCCCACTTACCAGACGACCGAGTTCCCAGGAATATTGTCCAGGCCTGGGATGACAGATCGCACGTCACTGAAATTTAAGTTGGGAAAAAAAATTTACAAACCTTATTGAAGAATCCCATTGCCTTGCCTAGCCCCCCCAAGTAAATATCCGTCACTCATCAAGCATGAAAACACACAGCGGTCAAATAATTTGTCCCAGCTGTGACATTCACTGCGTCCAGACTACACAAATAAAAATTAATCTGCTATAACACAGCACGAATCCTGTGCCACTGATTGAGTCAGAATGAACGGCCGGAGTTCCAGTGAACTAAGGTAGTCTTTGAAGCTATTGCACTGTTATGAGAGCCACTCGGAAGTAGCGCCACACACCTGACCGCTGTAAAGTGGTTCGTGTACTGTGCCCTCACACTGCTGTTGGTTTTTACGTTAAACTTTCGAACAACACTGATTTGTTAATTAGCTATTGGCAAAAAAAAAAGAGTACATTTTAGATTTTAACAATGAGTACTTCATCTTCAAAGCCTGCAATCCACATCAATTTGCAGTGCACTGGACGATTTGCACTGGACAAGCTTGGAAAGAGTCCAGGGTGTCTAGCAAATTTGCCTAATTCAATTTCCTGACTTTTCCAGGTTTTCCATGACCATTTTAGTTGAAATCCCCTGACCAATACAACACGCGCCATTTTGTGGGAAACGTCCGTGAAGCATATAAAAGCGTAGAGAAAACACTTCTATCATACGGAAAAACACCTTTGTTGCAATGCCCTAATTCTCAAAATCCACTTTGATTAACTTCAGTTTGTTCAGTTTGAGTTTTGCTTGCCTTCAGTTACGGCTTCAGATAGTTTATTTCATCTTGCGGGATAGAAGCTTCAAGTTGCGCTTCAGCAAGCACCTTTTCGCTTTTTTTCTTGATTGTCCGGCCATGACATGCAACGTGAACCGCATGGTGCGTGCGTCAGCGTTCGTGCGATTTTTGACGCCCGCGTCGACGATTCGCGCGCGAGCGGCAGCTTCTGCCTCGCTCAAAAATGACGCGCGTCGCGCGCGGCAGTGGGAAGAGCCTGACGACTTGCGCCAATGGGGAGCCGCGCGCCTCATGGCGGCAGTTTCGAAGCTCTCGAGGCAGCCGTCTTGGCTCCGCCAGAGTGTGAAGGCTTACCACGCCGGCAGGTATTGCATGGGCCCTTCAGTAGCGGCGCGGATGATGTTTTATTGCCTTTTTCCCTCCCACATTATAAGCTCTTACCTCACAAGCAACTTCGTGCGTGCCTTGAGCGGCATTAGAGCGCTTAGAAGCGGTCGCTCGAGCTCCCGTCACCACTTCGCGGTCGAAGCCGCCGCCATGTTGCCGCCGCCCAGCAGCACCCCGCGCAGCGTGCGGGCAGTTTCGCGCAGAGTTACTCTATATAACTATATATATAAGCTATATACATAGCTATATATAAAGGAACTCTAGTTCCGCGGCAGCGTCAGCGCGCCTGTGACGTGCGCGGCGCGTTTTCGCGAGCAGAAAACACCCCATGCGGTTCACTGGCTTCGCGCTAAACCATGTTCCTTTTTGATTACGTAATTCTGGCTCCTGATGTCACAAGGAAGTTCTTTCAAGATTAGCTCCCAAAAAGCACTGCCTTTTAAAATTCGCTAAAAAAAGCCCGTTTTGCGTGCGATTGGGCACCACCCAGACGTCCCTCTGCCGCAAATGCACCCAGCAACCTAAGCCAGCTGCGTGAACCGCACGGCGAGTTTCTGCACGCGATTCGTGCGCGGTGTTTTCACGGCCGCGTCGACGATTTCGTACCTGCGGTGGCTCCTTTCCTGCACAAGCAAGTGCGTTTGTGCCTTGAGCAGCATTTTAAAGAACGGTTAGAAGCAGCCGTTGGAGCTACCGCATGACTCCGCGGCCGGTGCTGCCACCATGTTGCCAACGCCTACCGCTCGGCACGCACCGTGCGGGTGGTTTGCGTGGCGGCATCAGCGCGCCTCGGGCGTACGCACCGTGTTTTCTCTTGCAGAAAAACCAAAAAGCGTTTCATGCGGTTCACGCTTTCGTCGCGCGCGAACGTGTTGTGTTCGGTAACTTCTTGGAGGCCTTCAACACTGGTTTCCCCTATTCTAAAACTGTGTGGGCTGGCCCCAAAGTGGTTTTCCCTGACTGGTACTACTTGATTCAAAAATTCTCAGACAATTTCCTGACTTTTCCCGGTGGCTCAAAATTCCCTGACTTTTCCCGGTCGCTAGACACCCTGGAGTCACTAGGATGTTACCCTGGCAAAAGTTTTAAGTAAACTTGCGGCATGTGTTACTCCAGCACTGCAATCTGTTGATCCTACAATATTTGGTTTTGCCTTCCCAGCTCTTCTAAGGCGAAGTTCGTGGGAATGAAACTATGTCAGACGACACGCACACAAACTCTAGTATACAATGTACGAGACGATAAAATATGAACCCGAACACTCATAAAATGCCTGGCCCAACATAAAATGCCTGGCTTAACATAAAATGCCTGGCCCAAAAACCACCCAAAGGAATTCAAATTTCACTCCTCCGTAGTGCTTACGCGCCCTGCCTGAAACAGCACCAGCGGGAGTTCTGTTCTTTCTGTGCTTGCTTTTCCTCCCGCACGTGCCGAAGTTGCACTGCCACTTTTTTTCGCTTGCTATTGCAAAAACCAACCCAACGAGCGGAGCATTTCAAACTAAATGAAGACGGGTGGTGCCAGGTAATTACATATGTCATGTGTAAAATGTACTCGCAGTTTTTTTTTTGCGCTAAACTACGGGTAGATGTATGACAAGCACCAGCAGTTCCCGAGTTTCGAACGCTTATGACTATTTAAACCACTTGGTTTTCGAAGCGTCTGGGATACGCCCTACGACGGAACGCCGGGCCCTACTTGGGTCCGTTATCTCGCGGCACCGCCTGATTCTGGCAGTCGTTTGACATCGACCGTTACAGCGAGCTACGACGACAAGGCGAGCCCCTAAAGTGCTGTGAACTTAAAATACCTTTCACAGAAAAGAGACGAAAAAGAGAAAAAACATTTTTGCCACTTACTCTCCCGGCCCGACTGCATTGTGGCTCAGAAGAATTTTGCCGCCAACTCCGCCGAAGTACTTGGGCTCCAAGTCGAACTCCTGCAAGTGCAAAGCAGAGCAGCGTTATCTCCCCACACGCACCAACTGGTTAGCACACAACCACCTTGGCATGATGCACGTTACTTAGAAACACAAACAAGGTTTAGTGCTTTCCCAAAAGCCCACCCAATGACACGCAACGTGTGCTTAAGCTTGCTTGGGCAAGCTTTGGGAACTCAACAAGTTTCAAGCTAGTCTTTTTTGCTCTCCCTCTCTTTGCCGTATCCCAAAACTGCTGGAGATAAAGAAAACGTTCCTGTTCGTAGCATCCGTTACCTGGCAAGTCTCCGTGCAGTGGTTCTTTCACCACAAGAGCCTGCTTCTACGATTATTTCATAAACGCAGTGGTTCTACATCACTGTACCATACAACTGCTAGACTGCAGTTGTTGCAGCCATGTATGGGACAGTTAAAGAACATCTAAGCTCTGAACAGCCTCAAGCCGTCACGTTTCAAACCACACAAGAGACATAACTGCAATTAGGAGACCGAAAATACTGAAACTAAAAATAAAAGAGTCCATGTTGAAATCAAAACGTACAGACCACAGTGATACAGATTGGGGGAAAGTGCCAGCTCAAGCCTAACACCAGTGCTTCACAAAAGGAGTGCATGGCAGCATGAAAAGCTTTCTTCAGCCAGTGCCCTGATTTCAACAAAAAAACTGCAGGAACTCCCAAGAGAGAATCGTCAAATGAATGCTTAACTCTTTCGCAACCGCGCCATAGGGCATCGATGCGATGGTATCGACGTTTTGAATCGGCCGCCAAAAATTTGTTTCAGAGACTACGGACAAGTGGCGCCCTCTGATGTGTTCAAAAAGAATAAAAGTTTTGGTTTCGATTTCGTTTTGCTGTTTTCACCGCATGGAGGCGCCGAGAAAAATACAAGTTTGAGTCGGGGTGACGGCGTTGTTTGGCAATCATGGCTGCGGCTCCTCCGCGCGCTACTCGAAACCAAAAAGCGAAACCAAGCACTTCGGCCGCTTCTAAGTCCGATTCTTTTGACGAGAGCAGCAGCAAGGAGTCTAGTGATGATGTCGAATCGTTGGACTTCAGTTCAGACAGTGACATTTCATCGCAGCAGCCGGGGACATCAGCCACTGTGCGCACGCAAGTTTCGTTTCAGCGCTCCCATTGTATAAATACATTGTGCGGTCTTTATAACTGATGACAGTTGTTTATTCTGTTTCCTTAGTGTCTCGGCAACATACGGTGGAGATATTTTGTTGCCCAATGCGCCACGACGTGTGAAGTTTGAGCCCAAGCGACAGCCCTGTGTCCATATCGACGCTACACCGGCGGAGTGGCACCGGAAGTTCGCAAGAAGCGCTGGATTTTTTTATGATGTTTTTTACGGCCGAAGTGATCAGAATGTTGTGTGACAACACAAACAAGTACGCCTGGAGAACATTCTTGACAAGCCGACCTATGCTCGTCGTGACGGCTCATGGGAAGAAGTAACTCCGCTGGAGATGATGCGTTTCATTGCGATCATCATCTACATGGGAATTGTTGAGTACCACGACTGCACTTATACTGGAGCACGGGGAGTATATACAGTGGCAGGGTGTCTAGCAATTGCCTAATTCAATTTCCCTGACTTTTCCAGTTTTTCCATGACCATTTTATAGGCTTGTGCGAATAGTGATATTTTAGTTCGAAGCGAATTCGAAGCGAATAGTCCTAGTGGTCGAATACTTTCGAAGCGAATTCGAATAGCTGTCAGGTGTCACTGAGACATTCCGGTAAAACGTTCTACAGTAAAATCTCGATGATACGAATCTCGCGGGACCGCGAAAAATATTCGTATCATCCGAAATTCGTATGAACCAACACAGACCAAGAAAATTGAGCACTTAAAAAGTTTTCGTTTAATTCTTTTCTTACTTTCGCATGGGAAATCCGTGACGTTTTTCTTCTTGTTCTTAACCTCCATGTCGCCGAGCGGTAATTTCTGGACTTTCGTCTATTCACTCGCGGTGCCCAAGCTCACTACAGGAGCGTTTTTGCACGCGATTCATGCGCGTCGGTGTTGCGCGCGCGATTTTAACGCCCGCCTCGGCGATCGCCTGTGCCTCTGTCAGAAAATGACGCGCGTGGCAGTGGGAGGAGCCTGGCGCCAATGGGAAGGCGTGCACCTCAGGGCGGCAGTTTCGAAGCGCTCGAGACAGCTGGCTGGCTCCACAGGAGATGTTTAGGCTTAGCACCTCGGCAGATATTTCATAGGCGCTTTCACTCGCGGCGCGGATGATTTTTTATAGCACCATTTTCGCCTACATTGTTAGCTCGTTTACCGCACAAGAAACTTCGTGTGTGCTTTGAGCGGTATCTTAAGTAGAGTTAGAAGCGGTGGCTCGAGCGCCCCGCACCACTTCGCTACCGAAGGTGCCGCATGGTTGCCGCGGCCGGCCGGGCAGCGTGCGGGTGGTTTCGCGGCGGCGTCAGCGCGCCTGTGGAGTCCGCGGCGCGTTTTCGCGAACAGAAAACAACAGCTCGGCCGTTCCTGGAAAAAGAGCCCGTACGTCACCGTCTCGTGCTCGTTCGTCAGTCGGCGCCTCGCCGGCTCGTTTGTATCATCCGCCGGGCCGCGCAGGCCCGTTCGCGAGAGCCGAAATTTTTCCCATTGTTGCAGTGGGAACAATTTCATTGTTTGAAACAAGAAAACAGGAGTCTCGACTACCCTGCCGAACATGCGCGAAGGCTGCGACACAGAACAGCCTGCGACGAATCGACAACGCTTTGAATGTGGCTTAGCTTGTCTTGGCTCCACATCATCCACATGTAGTCAAGATGTAGGACTGATGTCGATGGCACTGCGGCTTGCCTAACGAAACCGAAACTTGAACGAAGTTTTGATATTCGTTCATCCCGAATACTTCGAAATATCGGAAATTTTAAATTCGAGTCGAAGCGAATTCGAATACTGTAATATTCGTTCGAATATTCGAAGCGCCCGAATATTCGCACAAGCCTACCATTTTAGTTGAAATTCCCTGACCAATACAACACGCGCCATTTTGTGGAAACGGTCCGTGAAGCATATAAAAAGCGTAGAGAAAACACATTCTATCATACGGAAAAACACCTTTGTTGCAAGTGCCCTAATTCTCAAAATCCACTTTGATTAATTTCAGTTTGTTGTTTGAGGTTTGCTTGCCTTCAGTTACGGCTTCAGAAAGTTTATTTCATCTTGCGGGATAGAAACTTCAAGTTGCGCTTCAGCAAGCACCTTTTGCTTTTTTTCTTGATTGTCCTGGCTTGACATGCAACGTGAACCGCATGGTGCGTTGCGCGTGCGCATTGCGCGTGCGATTTTTTGACGCCCGCGTCGACGATTCGCGCGGGCCGCAGCTTCTGCCTCGCTCAGAAAATGACGCGCGTCGCGAGCGGGAGAGGGAGGAGCCTGCCGACTTGCGGCAATAGGGAGCCGCGCGCCTCATGGCGGCAGTTTCGAAGCTCTCGAGGCAGCCGGCAGGCTCCGCCAGACATGCTAAGGCTTACTAGAGTGTACTAGTCTAGTACACTCTAGGCTTACCACTGCGGCAGGTATTGCATGGGCCCTTTCAGTAGCGGCGCGGATGATGTTTTATTGTACCGTTTTCGCCTACATTATAAGCTCCTTTACCTCACAAGCAACTTCGAGCGTGCCTTGTGCGGCATTTGAGAGAGCGCTTAGAAGCGGTCGCCCGAGCTCCCGTCACCACTTCACGCTCGAAGCCGCCGCCATGTCGCCGCCGCCGGCAGCACCACGCGCAGCGTGCGGGTAGTTCCGCGGCAGCGTCAGCGCGCCTGTGATGTGCGCGGCGCGTTTTCGCAAGCAGAAAACATGCGGTTCACTGGGTTCGCGCTAAACTATGTTCCTTTTTGATTATGTAATTCTGGCTCCTGATGTCAAAGGAAGTTATTTCAAGATTAGCCCCCAAAAAACGCTGCCTTTTAAAATTCGCTGGAAAAAAAGGCCTGTTTTGCGTGCGATTTGGGCACCACCTAGACGTCCCTCTGCCGCAAATGCACCCAGCAACCTAAGCCAGGTGCGTGAACCGCACGGAGAGTTTCTGCACGCGATTCGTGCGCGGTATTTTCACGGCCGCGTCGACGATTTCGTGCCTGCGGTGGCTCCTTTCCTGCACAAGCAAGTGCGTTTGTGCCTTGAGTAGCATTTTAAAGAGCGGTTAGAAGCGGCCGTTGGAGCTACCGCACTACTCCGCGGCCGGTGCTGCCGCCATGTTGCCACCGCCTACCGCTCGGCATGCACCGTGCGGGTGGTTTCCGCGGCGGCGTCAGCGCGCCTCGGGCGTACGCGCTGCGTTTTCCCTTGCAGAAAAACCAGAAAACGTTTCATGCGGTTCACGCTTTCGTCGTGCGTGAACGTGTTGCGTTCGGTTTGCGTTCGCGTTGCGTTCGACTGGTTTCCCCTATTCTAAAACTGTTTGGGCAGGCCCCAAAGTGGTTTTCCCTGACTGGTACTACTTCATTCAAAAATTCCCTGACAATTTCCTGACTTTTCCCGGTGGCTCAAAATTCCCTGACTTTTCCCGGTTTTCCCGGTTTTCCCGGTCGCTAGACACCCTGAGTGGCCTTCTCCCATCAAAGATTATGCCCCGAAACCGGTTTGTAGCTCTACTAGCCTTTTTACACGTATCGGACCCGGACGACTTTGCAAGTGAAGCCACTGTTGGCAAGATCTGGAAGGTGTCCTGGCTTCTGAAGCACATCAATCAGACGTCAGCAAATTTTTTTCAACCAAAGCGGGACCTCTCGGTGGACGAACGTATGGTGAAATCAAAAGGCAGATCAGGAATGAGGCAGTATATCCGGGACAAAGTGACTAAATGGGGGTATAAACTTTGGGTACTAGCCGACTCCGAAACAGGGTATACCCTCCAGTTCTCTGTATACACAGGCAAGCGTGAAAGACCAGGACCACATGGCCTAGCTTTTGATGTGGTCAGCAGCCTGTGCTCAGAGTATCTAGACCAGGGGTACAGAATTTACATGGACAACTTCTACACCTCTGGGAAACTTTTTGACCATCTGCTCGAGCGCAAAATCCTTGCCTGTGGTACCACCCGGAAAGATCGCCGATGTTTTCCAACTGAGCTGAAGGATGTTGGGTGGGAACGAAGAGCTCAGCGCGGAGACGTTCGGTGGCTTCGCGATGGCAACATTTTATATATGCAATGGAAAGACCGGCGCGCCGTGAACCTGATGAGTACCATTCATACAGCCAACAAGTTTGTCCCAGCCACGCGAAGGCAGAAGACAGGTGACAGATGGACTTTGATTACCATCAAGAGGCCTCTGCTTGTCCAAGACTACAATGCTGGCATGCTGGGTGTAAATAAATCGGACCAAATAATTGGAACCTACAATGTCTTGAGGAAATGCGTGCGCTGGTGGAAAACCCTGTTTTTTCATTACGTGGACATAGCGTGTGTTAACAGTTTCATCCTCTACCAAGGCCATCGAAAAGAAAACCCAGGAGTCCCAGAGCTAGCCCAAAATGCCCGATTCGACCAGCTTGCTTTTAGAGAGCAGCTCATTCAACAGATCTTGGATTATAATGACATCGAGCAAGACCGTGCCCCATATCCAAGTCTAGAGCCAATTCACCACCAACCCCAGAAAATGGAGAAGTCGAAGAACTGCAAGCTGTGCTATCGAAAGAAGAAAGTAGAACAGAAAACATATAACAAGTGCAGCACATGCGAAGTGCCCCTATGCTTCACTTCCTCCCGCAACTGCTTTTCTGAGTGGCACAGCAGTCACCACCCCTAGCTTGAAGGGCCATGAAAAATAGAGTTTATAACGTACAGAAATGAAACTTTCCAGAATGTGAGCTGACATCATGTGTAACGTTTTGTATATTCCAGAACTTTGAATTTAATTTTGCAGCTTTGTTCAGCTGCATGTGTATGTTTTGTTTACTTCGGTTTGGTGTGTTTTTTTCCTTTGTTAACAGCTAAAATAACAAACAGCTTCCTACCTAATCACACTGGAGTTATTTTGTTCGAAAGCTTGATTAAAAATGTACAATTTGGTATATCACAATGCCAAATGCAATAAAAATTACTCAAGAAAAAAATGTGATTGAGGATGTCGAAAATCGGCCCTTTTTTCGCGGTTGCGAAAGAGTTAAACTGCTCAGGCATACACACAGCCTTCTCTAAGTTGGCTTCACTACTATACATACATGCATTGCAGGGAAGACTTTTTTTCTTCTAGCGTATCACAAGAGGCCTGATTTTAAACTACGTAGGCTCTAGCAAGAGTTACAGACAGGTTTCCTCGTGGAGTGCACGTGCGCATCTAAAACTTGCTACAGACGAAAACTAGGAAACAAGGGGTTTGCAGTTCCTGCAAAGCCGAGACACCTCCAATCCCAAACGTGTTCCGCCCCCCCTTACCATGTTGTAATCCTTGCACGCTTCATACAGGCCGAGGAGGTAGTTGTAGCCACGGTGTCCCTTGCGCACGTAGAACACGTCGTCGCCCCTGGTGTTGCGCTTTCCTGCACAACATTCCAGGCCAAAAACGTTACAATCTCACTCTGTCACAAAGGGGAACGTGTGACGAGAAAAAATAAAGAACGAACAGCTGGCCAGCTTCAAAATTCTTTCAAGTAATATGTCTGCACAACGCTACAGGCATTATCCATACTTTCACCAGAGTCCTTCAATGCCTTTCTGGTCATGAAACTTCGCCATCACGCTATGGGAGAGCTTCGTGCGCTGCCGCGCCGCGGCGCTGGTGTTGATTGGAGGGCAACCGAACGCGTGGTCAGAGGGCGTTTATCTGGGAACGGACCACGGAGTAAGATAAAACAGATGCTCGCCGCCTTATCAGCAGTGCGCTTTCGCTTTACGTGTCGGGGCCGCTCAAATGGACTTATCATTTTGCGAGTGGCAAAAAAATTTTGCTGCGAAGGGCATGCTGCTACTGCGTTCCTGCCTGCCGGTCTGGCTACAGAGCAGCGGCGGCCGCCCGATGCCCTCCGATCTGCGGTGGCGCCCCTCGCGGTAGCCTTTTTCCCCGAACGAAACTTGGCCGGGAGTTTCATGACCAGAGAAGCACTGAAAGACTCTGCTTTCCCTAAAGGAGAAACACTGTTTTCCGGTGAAGGGGGCAGTAGCACATCAGCTCACTTCAATGAGAGGTATAACGAAAAGTGGGGTTCTTTATCAGTCGCTCATCCAATAGAAGTAACGCGTGCAGAAGTGAATTTCTTCGACGAGTCCCCTTGTAACATTTTAAGAACACACACAAATACGCAACGTTTGTAGACAAAAGCTGCGGATACGTGTGGAGCACTGGTTTCCTCCCTTCCCCTCTGTTGGCCAGTATCCGCTTAACATTTGGTTTTTCATCTCGCCCGCACAAGTAAGCTCCCAGCATTTTTTTTTTTTTTTTTTTTTTTTTTTCCTCTTTTCCCACCTAACTTGCAAACGACACGTTCTACTGAAATCAACCCCACACAACTTTATTGAAACAATTTTCCCACCGAACTTTCCGGCCCGGCAACTCCTCACCACAGAAGAGCCTGGGGTTTGGAACACCACAAACGCAGGTTTTTCTCGTGCACATTGTTTCTTTAAACACTCAACGGATGGGCACACGCATGGACAGAGGGACAAGCAAAGCGTGACGCACTTTGAGAAAGACACAGCCTTAACTCACGTTCGGCCTCGGTCAGCTCAGAGTAGACCGTCTTGACAGTCTCGAGGAGTCGCTTTTCGTCCACGAATGGCAGCAGGGCAACACCTGTTTTCAAAAGTGCCCCCGGGTTTAAAGGGGGCAGTTGGGTCTTTGGGGCCGAAAAACGGTAAAAAAAAAGCGTTTTCTAAAAAATGGCTTTTTTGGCCCTCCACAGCCTTTTTCTATCGTCTGTAAATTTCCTCATCAAAAGGCAATATTTGTTGTTATTATATTATAGCTTTTTAAGTGCACTCTACAGCTCAGTTAGCGCGAATTCGATGGTGAAACGGCTTTTCTTGAAAGCAAAGCTAGCATTTCATCCTCAGATATCTTGGCACCCAGAGCAGGTAAAAACTTTAAATTTTTTTGCTTCTGATATCGAAATTTGTGGAGAATAAATGTTAAACAAATTTTTCAAATGGAAGCTTTGGAAAATTATTTTGTGTTCAATTGGCACCACTTGCGAGCCATTTCTGGCAGAGCGCGGGAGAAGCAAAGTTCTCTGTGTTGTAAAACGATCAAAAATAGCTGAATCAAAAATGTGCTTCCTATGTTGTACTGTTTAGTCATTTGTCTGCCTAGCCACGTGGTAATTGCCATTCTGTATGGAGTGGTTATTTCAAAACTGTGACCCAAATAATGGCAATTAATCTTTAATTAACTCAAATATAATCAACTTACAATAATCAACTTAGAAAAACTATAACGGCAAATTTGAAATCAGAAAAAAAAAACTCTATAACACAGTGCAGTTTCATTAAAATTGGTTGGTAAATAAAAAAATAGCTCTAAGACCAGTCTGCCCCCTTAAAAGCCCCCCATAAGCGTCAAGAACAATCCTAATGGGAACGCAACAGTCGGTTAAAGAGGGGAATACATTTCTGTCGTTTTCGGTGCAGAGCACTTTAGGGGCCCGGTTTGTTCATCGCAGCTCCTGGGTCACGGTGTCTAGGCACCGCAGTCACGCAACGTCATGCATCCGGACAGAGGCTTCACGAAGATCACCACTTTCCCTGGTTGGGACAGAACCTGGGTCCCTCGCGCTACTAAGCTGATGTCAATCCCATTGCACTACCACGGCACACGGTACTCATATGCAAAGCGTTGCGGGTTATCTTTGCACTGCACCGTTGCCGTGGAAGCTGCCGTTGCTAGGCCACAAATATGTATGCGGTAACACAAAACAAGAAAAAAAATCATGAATTCACCCATCAGTTACCCCAAATTAATGAAAACTCAATCCGCTCTCTAATGCTCTTTCAGGGGCTGCAGTGCTCTCTCTTGACCATTTTCGGTATCAATGCCAGGATGATACAGAAACTAGTCAAGATAGGGTGCCCCAGCCCTTCTGGCGAATCACTGTTCTGCTTTTGACAGCTTCCACATTACCTAAGTGGAACTGCTTTAATTTTTACTTGCTGCAGTGGCTCAGTGGCTAAGGCGTTACGCTGCTGAGCACGAGGACGCGGGCGTGATCCCCGGCCGCAGCGGCCACTTCTCTGATGGAGGCGTAAATCAAAAACGTCCGTGTGTCTGACATTTCGGCGCATGTTAAAGATCTCCAAGTGGTCAAAGCTATTCCGGAGCCCTCCAGTGGACTACGGCGCGCCTCATCGCCTGCGTTGCGTGGGCGCGTTAAACCCTATCCCTAAAATCAGCTTTAATTTTGTCAACCTGTGAGCTTGAGATCTTCCTAGTATGCTTATTTTAGCATCCTCAGCCCAGATGTGCCGTCAGTTTCTTCAGGGACTCCAACTGAACAGAGACGGAGACTCACCCTGCCAGGCGTACTTCTTGCCGTTCAGGTCCACCTTAAAGTCGATGGGGTAGAAGTCGATGATGGGCGAGTCCTGAGAGAGCAAGGCACGCAAAAGTTTGTCACCACGGGCTGTGCTGCTGCAGCCAGCGCCCAGGGGGGAGGGGAGGGGGGAGAGAAGAAGACGAGAGTGCATCACACACTCAGCAAGGGCCCGCTACCTCCTAGCGAATGCGACCAGTACATCAACCAGTCGTGACGAAAGGCCTGAAGAGAGCCGAAGCCTCCCTCCCACCGAGTAAAAACAGACTCAGCCCGTACACCAGCTTGGCTACATAAATCAACATTTTTTCATCCCCTTTGTGCCCCTCGCGCAGTGTGACTGGTGACATCGATCACTTCATTATGAACTGCTCCAAAACCAACCCTGAGCGGACCAGCTTTTTTCGTGATCTCCAGAAGTTAGGAGTGCCCCATGATGCTACATCGGAGGACATTATTTTTCCTAGGGACCACTGGATTGGGCGAAGAAGGTGTCTCATCTCCTACTCGTATTCTTGCAGTCCGCAGGACTAAGTGAGGTGTGGTGACATTGTGTGTTTGTTATTTTAGGACTAAGTGAGGTGTGATGACTTTGAGAGTCTCTGATAGGTACTGGGGACGATTAGGCGCTGCAATTGCCGGCAGCTACGCAAGGCTAAGTCCGCCTCATTCAGCAATACTTACTACTACTACTCCTGGCGAATGTCTTGGGACAACAAGAGGTCGAGGTGAAAATATGGCCGCTCAATCAATCTAGCTGACTCAGCTATCCATGGGAAGCAGTTTATGGCTTCAACCCGTGTGACAAAACTTATTGCGTGGTCAATAGCTCAGAGAACACAGAGTCCACAAAGAACCAATGAATAAGTATGTAGGCTGCGTCCGCAGCCTCTCGCAAGATCTACCAAAGAAACAACTGATGGTTCCTGAACCACAGGGTAATGTCCTTCTGTAGAGGGTATGCGACCTTCCAAAACCAGTGATGAAGGGCACAATCAAATCCCAACAACTGAACATGCATTTTACTGCTTTGCACGAACTACGAAAATGTCTACGCAAGACACTGTTGATAATATTTTCTCCTTTGCCAAATTTTCAACGAAGAATACTGCTCGAGAGTGGAGACGTTCAATAAAATTTTCGTTTTATTATTTTTTTTTTTCCATTTTAACAAGCAGACGAAAACGTGGATGACATTCAAGGGCAGCTAGAGCGGGTGAAAAGAGATAAACACCACTCATCCGTTCCCTCACTCGTTCCTATGCTCACTACCTCTCACTAACTCGCTCACTCACTCACTCACTCTTCTTTCATTTAAATGAGAAGCATCAAACACAAAAATGACAGTCAGGATATCAGCTTTAAAGAGGAACAGACATTGTTCATTCAGTCAGCCATGCATTTACCACGATACATTGATTCACGCATTCGCGCTTAGCCACGATATTCTGTTCTGAGAGAGGTACAAGCCAGGCACTTCCAGTGCGATGCAGAATGGTAATAATCAAACGTGTTGATACTCTGTGCCCCACCCATAAACGTATAAAGAAGACACCGAACCCCCCTCATTTACGATAATAACATGGATAGGCGGGCTAGTTGGTTTGACATCTTAACGGTAGCTTTTGCGCACTCGATACGGGGACACAGAAAAAGATGACACAAAGACAAGAAACGAGTCTACAGACTTGAGCCAGAAAACAAAAAAAAAAAAAAAAGTCACAGGTCTTACAAAACTGCTGGCACTGCTGGGGCTCAAACTCCGGCCATTCACCCCGAAACCAGCGATTCTACCTGCGGGCTACTAACGCCAAACTGTTGAGTTCTTTTTGCCATTGCTCGGATGGTGATGGGGCCCATATAGGGAGCTTTGGGCTTGTACTTACAAGGAAACGAAACCTCGTTCCCCCCTCATGTGTTCCTGTAACGGTTTGGTCCATTTGCGAATTTGCCGCCTAACATTCGAAACCGCTCCGACAGCCTCCGCTCCAATCGCCTCGAGCAAGGAAGGCACTCACAGGGTCATCCATGAGGTCAGCCCAGGGCTTGGGCAAGTGCTGCTTGCTGGCCGCCGGGAAGACGCTCATCAGTTGTTCCATGGGCTTGAACTGAGAAAGAAAAAAGAGGCCATTCAGGTAGACACCACCAACAAAACCCCGAACCCCGTCTGATGTCAAACCACTGTTATCCTACATCCTTCAAATTTGTCCCTGGCTCCCAAATTTTCTCACGTCGAACCATTCCTCAATAGCCGTTAGACTGGTTCTCCTGTCATTTGTTCTCTGCATCCTGCGCCCAGCTGAACTTGCACTTTTTCACTTAATTTCAGCAAGGACATCTTTCTAGGGGAAAAAAAAAAGAAAGAAGCTCCCCCACTACTAGGCAAATTACCCTCTAGTAGCACTTTCTATTTTCTGTTATGCAACTGTCAACTCAAGCAGACAGACAACACAGTGTACACATTGAGGCAAATGATACCATTCCTCCTTCACAAGGCAATTGCTGATTATTATGAGGTTTAACGCACCAACACTACACAGGCGATGGGGCGCGCCATAACGGAGGGTTCCAGATTAATTTTGACCACCTGGGGATCCTTAACGTGCGGTGAAATCTCGGAACACACACACGCGTTTTCCCTTTTCGCCTCCATCAGAAAAGCGGCTGCCACGGCCGGGAATCTAACCTTCGTCCCACAAGGCAGTTGTAACACATCCAAGCACGATAGCCATGCCGAGATTCAACCTCATCATCATCATTATAGTCATCACCATAATTGTCCTACTGGCACCCATTTGCAGGACACAGGCCTCCCCAATTTTCCTCCAGCTGTTCCCGCCTTGCAAAGGTTATAGTCCACTCTTCACCCCCGAACTTTCCGGTTTCATCCCTAAGTCGAGTTAACGGTCTTCCTCTACTGCTAGCAGCCACTCTGTTACCGCAACTAACCAGGACTTTCCTCTCAACATTTTTCCTCTTCAAGACCTTGGTTTCTCGACACATCCGGTTACGTCCTACAGTACCCACTCCATTAATCGGGAGATATCATTCCACTGCAATCACTACGAGCTACAAAAGCAGACTGGAGTAACTCTGTCATGGAGGGGGACTCACTGGTTGCGTGCCCTTCTCGAACTCAATCTTGAGGTCACCGACGTTGATGAAGTCGGACGCGAACGGGGCGTAGTGGTACGGGAAGAACCACTTCCACGACGCACATCCCTGCACGCAACATTTGCCACCACAAGAAGATGGTTGAACCAAACACTTCCCAGTTAAGAAAACAGCAGATAGCCAACTTAGCAGGACTCCGGTGCAAGTTAGTTGGTCCGTAATCTCAAAGTGAATTCGAACAGCGCAAAATAATGAGACAAAGTTCAATAAAAAAATAAAAGTTTTAGATGGTTTCCTCCCCCCAGGTAGCGTTGCATAATTGCTACTTTGCCCCTTTGTGGTTTCTTTCCTACATTCTTAGAAATGTTTCTGTTGATACAATCAGGACATAAATTATGATTACGATTCATCGGGAACAAGGCATCCGTGTTAAGCGTTGAAACATCATGTGTCCGTTTTTATCATCTGTAGTCGGCACCCATTCCTACAGGGGTATGAATTGCTAGGACGTTCAACAAATAAACAGTTGTAAGTCAGCACTGTGTCTTTTCATGCTTCTAGTCCTTCGTACCGTTTTTTTTTTCATGCTGTCTGAATTTGGTTCAGGAGAAGGTTGAGCTTACAGCCAGAACCGGCAGTGAAACTTTAAAACAAGGTTGTAAGTTATTCACAATTTTGAGAACCACTTGCCTGATAGTAGTAGCGAAGCACCCAGCAGAGTCCCTCGATGTAGGCGGCCGCCTGCAACGATTGAGAGCCCCGAGTTACCCAACTGTTCTTCGCACTTGTACGAAAAAAATCGAAAACGGGGAAAAAAGGGAGCGGCATAAAGAAGACGCGGGCCACTTGCCACGTCGTGCCGGAACGCAATGTTGTCAGGGCTGATGTCAAACTTGGACACGTAGTAGCGCTCGCGCCATCCATCTTCCCAAAGCCTGTGGAACACATGCAGGAGAACGTGTTCAAACCAACCGGCCATTCTGACATTGAAGCAACCACGAAGACAGAACACAAGCTTGGTTGTTTAAATTTAAAAAGACTGCTTTGTCCATTAATAACAATGGCGCAAATATTACCACAAACTTGAAACAATCATTCTAGAACTAGCCACTTTCGGCGATTTTTGCAAAGTCACCGAATCTCGTTTCTCCAGTTGGCAGCCGCCGACCTATTATGCCACTGCCAAGAAACCTGACTGGGCGATTGTGGTATGCCCTCAAGTTCCATTTGAGCCCATCGCTTGAATGCTGACATGCAGTTCGTGCACTGATAACTGTGTTTTTAGTGCTGGCCTGTACTACGCCATTTCTGCCCATATTATGTCCCTGCAGCACGAAATTCGAAAGTTTTTCAATATTTTTTTGCATTTTTTTAAATTAAAAAATGTCTTTCGTGGCTGAACTGGAGCTGAGTGAGTAACCAAGCGTGTTACTTCTTTCAAACTGAACAAGGTCGTGTTTTGCCTTCGGGCCCCTTTAAACAATGAGGTCACAACTGTAACACCCTCATGCCCATCATGATCATGCAGTAAGGTTGACCCCTTTATAAGCGACACGTACCGGGGAGCAGTTTCTGTCTCTTATACGAGATGTCACTCATAAGCAGGGCACCGTATGACTAAAATAAGCTCAAAAGAACGCTACAGCATGCTGCAAAAGATTCATTCTAATTTATGTTTGGCCCCCAGAATTTATGAAATAGTTCTGAATCCTTGTTTGCTTCGTGACTGTATTTACACTGTCTTTTTACATTAGATTCCGCAAGCTTTCTCTCCCTTCACCGTTTGCGGAAGATGAAGAATCGTAAATGTCGAGTTCACAAGCTGATGAACAGCCAGAGACACAGCTTCTTCCCCCGCCTTTTGCTCTGGCTATTTAGGCCCCTTTCAGGACTCAACATCTGCGATGCTTCTCGATTGGGAGCTATGCAATCGGGAGAACCCACTGCGTACTCCTGGTATTATTGGCTTGCACAGAAGTCCGCATGCGCGGCCGCGCTCGCACGCGTGGCGGTAGCCTTTAGCCACTTCTGTACGCTGCATTTCCATTGGCAGGGCTTTCTCGTCGTTTCATAGCTGACTGAACCACTGTGTGTTTGCTGAAGTAATAATAAATAGCGACTGCGGGCTCAGTCTCCTCCGTGTTTCCACAATGGAAGCAACTGCAGTTAGTGATTGGTGCGCCACATCTCAACTTAAAATGTCTCTTACAAGTGAGATTGTTGAGCAAAATTCAAGGATAACTTGTCCCTTATAACCAACTGCCTTCTACATCCGATGTCTGTTATAAAAGAGGTCAATTTAATGGGAAACGAAGGGTGGCCATCCGTCTGGGTGAATAGTGTCTCTCATACCCAACTGCCTCTTACATCCATGCCTCTTATAACGAGGTTCAACTGTAATTCAATTTCAGTTCGAACCTGGAAATGTGGATTGTTGCAGGCACATTCTCAAAGTTCAAATTTGAAACCTATTAACGCGATGTTGCAACAAAATTACTTCCAAACCGACCATTATACGAGGTACATGTTGCTGTGGTGAGCTCCACAACAAGTGCATTCTTTTCCCGTCCACCAGAACTATGCAACAAAAATGCTACTGCCGCGTCTGCTCACTGAACCCGAGTGCCAATTTCAGTTGCAAAACCCTCTGGATGCCAGCCACTTCTTACGGCCAAACAAAAATGCCCATTCACAACAAGTACCGTTCACATGCCTGGCAATACGAAAGCTTGAATCTTATTTTATACAACATGTTATGCTTCTGTTTAAATGCCACGAAAAAAAAAAAAAAAGAGCAAGAAATGACGAGCTATTCTCCCCTTCGAAGGTGGATAAAAAGAGAAGCTTCTTAGCACTCTCCAAAGAGGTGACGTGAAATTTAGGTGAACGGTATGGGCGCATTTTTTTTCTCTCTAGTGCTGACAGCGGTCACTTCTAAGAGACACGCACACATATATACACACACGCACTTTTTTTTTGACCCTACTGAGCTTGAAAATGATGCCCATAGGTGGGATTCGTTGAAAAGTTGCTCTAATTTCTTTGCTTGGCAACACTGGAAACGGCCACAACATGGCCGATGTGCCACGGACATGGCGCGGCTTGTGCCACTGCGCCCGCACGCCGAAGAAAAAATAACACCAGCATGCGTCGTCTGCTCCGTTTCAACCCATTTTCAACGGTGGTGTCAACAGAGATGGACTCAAGGCAGTACTTTGCGTTGGTGAGGTAGAGTTTGTAACGTGCAACACAGTCATGTGCTTAGCACGACAAGTCCCCCATCCTGCGGAGCCCGATGTAACCAGTGACGGCCACTTACACGGGTTTCCTGCATGCGCACGTCGCCCGTGAATACAGTGAGTCCCGCTACAACGAAATTCACGGGAAAGCGAAAAATTTCGTTGTGGCGGGAAATTCGAAAGCAAAATTACCGTTATACGTACGCCAACGGCCAAGCCCCGAGCGAAACAATCGTCCGTGAAATTTCCCCGATGGTGGGAGGGGGGAAACCAAAGGTTGACATACCTAAGGCGGTCAATAAACTGTTAACTTCACCAGAGAATGCATTTAGCGTCGCTCTTACAAACCCCTTTTCTTACTTGCGGCCAACCGCTAAATCAACGCTCTGCCCGGGTGATCGCGAAAAACGCATTTTACGGCACATGCCCCGCCGCAGTGAAGCGGGTTTTAAAATTTCAAAATTTAACTGTATATGCATGAAAATCAGCAAGTTTGGCAAGCTTACGCTTACCGGAACTTTATTCCAGAAATCGGTGACCTGGCTTGCTTTTGCTTCACAGCTAGCAAGGCATTACGCGAGCCCACAGTCAGTTAGAAGAGCCACGCAATGTCATCGTCGTGTGCTCCCATAACTTTTCTGATAATATCAAAAGCGTCCATTACTTTTGGGAAACAGTCGCTGGAGTCGGCGTGTCTTGGGGATCATCTTCCCCGGGCGACGAAACCTCACCCCGCTTTTGCACGCTCTCGACTATCTCAGCATCGGTCAAATCTTCATAACCCCTACGTTGGCGTCGACGTTAACGAAGCGTCCAGCTGAAGTCGGCAGCCACAAATCCCTTGTCCTCAAGGTCCACTGGGAACAATTATCCACAAACTAATTGGCAACAGGAGAGTGACCAATCAAAGCTGCTGTTTGAAGGAACAACTATGTGCAGATGATGCTTGATCTTTACACTACTCTGATCATATAACTACTTTCCACTGCTTCCCAAGCCAACGGCTTGCATACAAACTAAGCCTCCACACAAATGAATCGTACTCTCCTAGGCATTTCGGAATTTATTTCAAAATCTGCAACAGATCAACGACTTGACTGCGGATGTCGCGTCCTTTCTTAAATCCCCAACCCCAACTTATTCAAGCTACTCGAGCGTACGATGCAATGCTGTACACGTACACAAAAAAATGGTGGCCACAGAATCAGTGTGGTCAAAACAGAAAAACACACAGAATAGTCTTGGAGTATTACTAAGCCCAAATGAGAAAAAGAAGAAAAATAAAAGCCTGAACAAGAATGACAACATAGACCGCAAACACTTACAACTGGGGCGAACTGTCCGCCAGGGGTCCACGCCGGTCTCGCTTCAGACTCTGCCTCCTAGAGAAGAAACACAATTTGTGAGCCACGAAAATGACTCCTTCTTCACTTCCAATTACGGTAAAGTGTTTTCCCCCTTTTACAAGCACTGCGAAATTTCTACATTTTTGAAAGCAGGAAGGAAGACACACAAACACACACGCAAAAAAAAAAAAAAAGAAGTGAGAGAGCATTTTATCTGCACTTGGGCGCCTACACCTTTTGCCTAGACACCACCATTGCCACCGTCACCAGCACCCCCTTGCTCACAATGATTGAGAGGTTTAGCGTGCCAAAGCTACTCCTGGGCTATGAGGCGTGCCGTAGTGGAGAACCCTGGATGTTATATCGTCTGCATCCTGGTCCTGTTTGATGTTGTAAGTCTTGTCTTATTGTCTGCGAAGGCCTGTCATGGCTGCATTGAATAGCAAGGGTGATAAGATAGCCCCCTGCGGTGTGCCACTACAGCCATTTTGTATGGGGGCCCTGAATTAATTTCCACCATCTGCAGGGGACCTTTAACAAGCGCTGAAATCTCAACACACGGGTATCTTCACCTTTCGCCTCAATCAAAAACCCTTGCTCACAAGCATGACATCAGTACACTGCTAAGTGTAATTCAATCGGTAACCCCCTGCCCTCCATTCCCAACAACCAACTTCCAAGGCTTATAAGATGTCCATCCTCTCAACCACAATCATCACCAGGCTATTTATGCCCGCTACGGGATAAAGGCCTCCCCCACTAACTTCCAACAGCTCTTACCCCGCACTGCATGAATCAATTCTTTGTGCCCGAATTTCCTTATCCCATTCTGCACCGAGTTGGTGAAGAAGATGCCCAACCTTCCCAGTAGTGCGGCAAGAAGTCGGCCCCAGTTTCAATGGCCTAGGAATGGTTTGCATCAATAAAAGTAACACCGATACACTGAAGAAACACAAACCATCTTCATCCTCTTCTTCTTTTCCTTCATCCGCCTCTTGAAGTTGAGCTGCAATGGGTCGACACCAATGAAAGACATTATTAGCCACTGTTCCGACGCACAAACTTCATTTGACCGTAAATGCCTGCGCTTCGCAAACGGCACCAACGTACCTCATTTTGCTGGCGACGCTTGAAGATTTCATCCTCCGCTTCACCAAGCTCTGTTCGAAGAAGAAAAGAAGGTTTTACATAGAAGTATCCCTTAAAGGAGCCATGAAGAGAAAATACAACTTCGTTTAATTTGAAAGTACTACGATTCAGTATCTCACTCAGTTCCATTAGAGCCGCAAAAGATGTTCTTTTAACGAAAAAAAAGCAAGAAGTATTTAAAACTTTCAAAATTTGTGCCACAGTGATGTGTAATGAGCAAGAATGACGTCATACGGGCCAACAAAATATAATTTTCAGCGCGTTAACTGCACGTTAGCATTCAAGTGATGCGGTCAAATGGAACTTGAGGCCCCATTACAGACGTCCAGTCGTGTCGTCGCGACAGGTCAGTTAGGCGACCGCCAATCGCACAAACAAGGTTCCGTGATGTCATAGAAAAGTTGCGGAATTGGCCAGGGGGTCGCAACTGCTTCCCACGTTTTCTTTAATATCTCCGTTATTAGTTCGAAGATTGCGATGATATTGGTATCATTGTTATCGGGACTAAGCAGTCTTTCTAATAAATCCAACTTGTATTTTGTCTTCATGGCTCCTTTAAAGCAACGCAAACATTGGTTAAGCTATGGCATGCAATACACAAGTTCTCCTGTCTTTTTTTTTTTTTTTAAGTGCAAAATTTTAGTTTTTTATTACAATATCGTGAAAGGATGCAAGAATGAAACAAGAGGCCCCAGAATGCTCTGAAGCACAACTGCTCATATTTAAAAAGAAGAATGCCATCTCATGTTGTGGAAAAAAGAATAGGTCACAATATTTTTCTCTTACCTGACATAATCAGTTGTACTCTGTTCAGGGCAACATACCCATTTTCCGTTAAGTAGCCCTGAAAGAAGAACACCTGAGCTGAATGTGCTATATTTACAAATCAAACACTACTGCACTCCTTATCACTCATGCAAATGCCTAAATGCGCGTCACATGGTCAGGAATAAGACTCATCAATTTGCTCGACATTCTAACTTACTGGGCGTCTCATTTAGGGCAAAGCTAATATACTGATCAGCTACAGCATGGCAAAACACACTACGAAAAAAATGCACAGAGCAAACACAGCGTTTGCGCAGTGGGCCTTTCTTTCTTTCATCCTCGTGTTTTTTGCCACGCTGAAGTTGATCATGGATTACCAACTTACCCAAATCCTGCACTTTGCTAATACGCTATCTAATACGCAGACGAGTTAATGTTGCATGAAAATTTCCGAAATTCTGTCCACAATTTTTCACACGCAAGTTGCAAATCTACTCCCAAACTACCACGGTGCTTGTTCTCCTAGCCCTTATTAAATCTTGCAGAATTATTCTACAAAAAAAAAAAAAGTGATTTGAGCAAAATTTTTTGCTACATTTTATGCCGTTAGAAAAATGCTGAAAAATTTACAAAGGGCACGTGGAGATTAGGGCAACATCGAACAAGCTGCTGCTTTCAAAGCCTCTTTTTTTTTTTTTAGAATACTTCCGAGCCCTCTTGCATCACCATTTTTTGTGTCACAGCAATGACATTTATGAAAAGACCGGTGAACTTAAAACTTATGTTTCAGTAAATATGGCAGCGCGAATACGAGCCTGGTTGCCAGGCAACAATGAGGGAGAAAAAAAAAACTGTTTTGGCCGTCATACCCCGGTTCTGTACACAGCTTTCTTGTACAAATTCACCAGCCGATCAATCGCACCTTCCCTGCAAGACGGAAACAAGACCAAGAAAAGATCAAGATCAAAACAAGGAAAAAAAAAAAAGAAAAAGAATAAAGAAAACAGGAACATAAAGGCAGGCAACTAGTGCAAAAAAAGGGTGGAAGAGAAGAGAAGAGAAATGTGTACCTGATTTCCAACGAGGGAAGATGAGGCAGAAAGTCGTTGCCGACGAAGAAGCACATGAACACCCAATCGTCGATGGCCCTCTAAAAAAAAATTTTTTTTTTGAATAAAAGATTAATAATACAGATACAACGCAAAACAAACATCTAAAATATAACTACAAGTACAAATACCGACAAGAAACGCAGTACAATCAATCACTGTCACAGGGGTTCGTACAGCAGAAGTGTCCAAGAACCCTCTGCCATTTAGAAAACCAAAAGGAAGAAAAAAACAGCCTCACGCAATGCAGTGTCACCTAACATCTTTGCAAAGAAACAATACCGAAACTGTTCTGGACTTTCTCACAACACACAGCTTTACTGAGAAGCAAGACTAGACCTCTCGAAATACTTATACACACACAGAACCAAAACAGGCCGGCAAACGGTTGTTTGCGTGCAAGACTGATTCGAAGCGCTGTCGTCGTCTAAACTGATATCCGACGACTGGGTGATCTTTTGACTTGCCGCTGAAGCTCTTATCGTAGAAACGACGTGTGCATGCATTAAATCACTAGCAACGTGCTTTTTTTTGCTTTTCGAGTAAGAGTAGCTGGCAATAGAAACGTCACGGCAAATCGGCTAGAAGCTGTGCAATTGAGTAATAATAGCTTCAAATATAAATTTTTCAAGGCAGATGTGAAACCATAACTGCTGTAATCTGGTCGCGAATCAACCTGCGGCCTTTAAAATTACAATACTACACTCAACAATGGGAGAAACGGCAACAGCACTGCCCAGAATCAAAAACTAACTTCACAAACAGACACTACTTGATATGTTACATCGACTTCACTGATTATTACTGTCCGAGTACAAATCCGACAATTCAAAATCGTCCTACAATTCTCCACCGATGCTCCAATAACAAAAACTTGACGCTTTAAGCGGGGTAGTTACTAGCGGCACACGTTTTTCTTCGGCAGCAGCGGCGTGTGACGGCGCTGCTAATTTTCTGCTCCCAAGTGATACAAATTTGTGTAACAAGTCATGCTTTTGTCGCATAAACAAAATAAAACTGACTCTGAAGGGGCCTTTTCCAAGCTAACCACTAAGTAGTTTTACTTGTTTCAGAAACGTTTCGAATGCGACACAAATAAGCACTGAAATTATCGCTTAAATTGAACGATTTTGAATAGGCGTGGCAACGAAAGAGTTAAACGGATCTAGGGTCTTCGGTCCGCAATACGAACCCTTGAGAAATTTCCACAGACAGCCTTTGGTTGAAACCTAAAGCTCAATTTTTAGCATAGTAAGTTCACTTGTGAAAACTCGCGTAGGGATATGCATAGGACGTGTATGTTTTGGTCCCTATTACAAACAAAGTGTGCAGTTAAAGAGAGGTGTTGCAATTCGCACTCCAGCACTTCCCTGCACTGCCACTACCTTACACATGAACAGCAGCAACCGGTGGCTCACACTTGTAGTTTTGTAAGTTGGTCTGAGTTTGTGTTCCAACCGTCGACGTTTTCAAAAATGCACGCAAAGCAAAATAAGATCCCTGACACCGGTTGCGCTGCATCTTCCCGACAAAGTGGATTTTAAGAGAGCATACAGGTAAACATTCAAAATAAAAAAGAAGGGACGTAAAATTGAAGATAATGTACTTCAAAAGCCCAGTTTGAAATAGGTGTGTAACAAGTATAAACACTGAAATTTAGCTGTGTTTCGGTCTCTACAGCAAATCTCTTCTTATGCAATATGCAATGCGGAGGTACAACAGGTGCTTGGCAAAGCATAATAATAAAAAAAAAAAAATCTTAATTTAGCCCCTCACCCCAATCCCTTGCTGGACGCAGTCTTAAATACTGCCGAAATTCGATGAATTTTGTGTGGTCTACAAGTTTCGGAGCAACTTCTTTCACGGCAAATGCTTCTTCACAGTTTCGTAGCATCAACTGCTCATTTCCGCTCTCAGAAACTTTTGACCGCACCCGAATGCATTTCTCCAATACCCCGCAAAGTTTGTTTAGCCACCTGTCTTCCAACACAGCAGGAAACAAGAACAATGCTGCTCGGACAACTCACGAATGATGCAGTAATTAATTATTGAAAGAGAAAAGTTCACGTTTAAAGAGCGTCAACAGTAACAAAAAAAAATCAGTGAACATGCCAAAGCTACCATACCTCAATGTTGAACTCAAATGGGAGATTGTCCATTCGAAGCTCCTTTTCGAGGTACTCGTGCAAGATGTTCAAACGAAGGAAGATGAACTCCGTTTCGGCGCCCATCGGTTTTTCAAGTTCGTCGAACTGGAAAGCAAGAAAAAAAGAAGAAAAAGATGCAAAGAGTTCAGTACGAATGAAGAATTAAAGATTGTTTCAAGCACGTCAAACGGGACAGCAAATAAATAATAATAACAACAACAAAAAAAAAAAAAACAAGTGAGGATGACGAAGGAAAGATTATCCAACGAACAGCTTGAAAACATGGTGTAAGCTCACCTCTCCACATTTCTCCTTGGCCAAGCCTTGGCAGTCTTTCATTTCGTGGCCTTAGGAAGAAAGGGGGCAGAGTTTAGGCAGGAGCAACCATTTTAGCTGTGCATCAACCACTGCCGATCCCCACAGATCTCAAACAGGGTGTGAGAAATTTACCAAGTTGTGCACAAATCTCGCAGGGTCTGGGCTGATTGGGCTTGAACTCTTCCCGAATGATGGTGAAGTAGGGTTCGTGGGTGGCTAGGCCCAACATGATTAAGTCGGCTGCAAAAGAAAAGAACGGAAGTCGGATGGCATTGAACTGGAGCCCACGTCTGTATGGAAGCAAAACCACGACCGAGGGTATTCATTTCAAGGCACATTACAAAAAAAAAAAATGTTCACTTGTGGGCTACGTTAACCCGCACCCTTCAATATGGAGTGTCTCAACTATCAAACGCCCCTAACTTGAACACTTTCACAATTAATAAAATAAACCACTCTATAAAATCTGAGCTCTGAGCCACTTCGAGATGGAGCAGACGCCCTTTGCTACAAAAAGCAATACAGCAAACATTTTTTTTTAATTCCAATCGTCTGTAAACTTTTGCAACTTGCCCCACTTTCGGGGGAGAAATGAAAAAGAAAGAAAATCCCCAGAGTATGTTCATTTTGACGTTAAATTGCTTTTAAAATTCACGCAAGCATTTCCACTCGCTCTGACCGTCAAATTGAGAAAAAAATGGGGTGATTCGGGTGGGGCAAATTCTTAATTCCATCCAGGCTCCCCAAAGTGCTTCTAGCCCCTTCAGCAGTCCTCTGCAAGCCCAGCTTGTCATAAAATGGTGGATCAAGCCCATAATGAGCTTGGCACGCCTAGTATCCGGCATCACGCATGCACGGTTTCTCGTATCAATCATGAAGGCCTGAAAAGTGGCAGCCCCGGCCTCCTACTTGGCTAAAACCAAATGTTCAAAGACGTCATATTCTCAAATCCTCAGATCAAATACAGAATGAACAACAAGAGTATTTAATTCGCCTTTGGAATTTCTAACATTTATGCACACCCACTTAAAAGATACTATATATCAGATGCAAAAAAAAACGTGAAAGAACTCACCATCTGCTCCGCAGAGGCAGTGATGGGTGTTTGGGTCATGCTTGGGGTTGGCTGGAAAAAAAAAAAAAATTTGAAAAAGAAAATTAACACAGCAAGCTACCCACAAACTACCTTATTTCCACCTTCAGTGTAAAATAAACAACAAAAGACCAATCTACATAAAAAAGAGGCAACACAACAGAGGAGGCAGCTGACAGTCTGAAAATAAAGGGTACCATTTTGGTGAATAAAACAAGATATACAAGTTGTTGGTCATCAATGGAATGAGACGCGCAGGAAAAACATCCCATCAGATGTAGAATGCAAGATAAACTGACCCAACACACGGTTCATACGGGCTTCAAAAGCAAAAATTCAAGGGTTTTCAAGGACTTTCAAGGACCAGAAAACACATTTTCAAGGTCCCCATCTTATGTTTTATCTGGGATTGTTTATAACTTTTTCAACAAAATGTAAAATCTGTTATTGCCCAATACCTAAGAACAATACTGCACATTCAGATAGGCGCTATGGGTTCATGAACGCTGTCCAAGCTTTATTTTTTATTTCATAGTTTGTATTTAGAGGTTTTTCTTTTTTCTTGGTGTTTTGATTAGGCTGTTTGATTTCAAAACTTAGTTAATGTTGCCTGCATCTCCTGCTTTGTCAGCAAGAGTATCAGCTGAAATTAACTCAGCAAGTGTTGCTGCAAGGCAGGATGAACTATGTACACGTCCACCATTTGCACGTAAAAGCAAACGCAGATGGAGCGTATCAGGCACAGCTAACATGCAATGAAAGGCCGTCCACAGACTAGATAGAACATGCAAGATAGAGAACAGAAGCCGGCTTTCACGGGATTGTATCGTGACAAATTCTATTGAGGAGTGCTGCTCCCAATGTTGCCTCGTAATAATGAGAATCCACAACTCATAATTTCATGCAATACACTGAAACTTGATTGTTACAATGTTTCTTTACATTTTTAACACCTAAAATTCACGACAACCACTTTAAATTCTTGTGAAAATATAGGGCCATTGGTTCTCTCCAGAAAAATCAAGGTTTTTCAAGGACCCTTTAGAAATTCCAGGACTTTCCAGTCCTTGAAATTTACACTTCTAAATTCAAGGGTTTTCAAGGACCTGTGCGAACCTTGCAACAACATTCAAGAGCCCGCCAATGAACTATGCCCGTCTGTTTAAACCAAAACGAACGATCCGGATATTCTGGGATGAAAGAGCCCTCCCTTTTTGCCATTCGCATTCGATTATAACCCATACGAATCATACAATGGTCAACATCTCTCTCCTAGTTCATTCCACACACACACGAAAACTTCAAGTGCAAACTCATAAGCCATTACGATTGACAAAGTAGCGATAACATCTAGAATCTCTTACGGTTGTTCTACTCTATAATCTGCTTATACATTAGGGTCTCTCATCAGGATCATGCCCACACTTCCGCTCCTCGTCCTTTCCCAAATTAGTGAGAAGTCAGAAAACCCCCGCTGCTCCACCAAATCACCATTCTGAGTAATTAATAATTCACTCGCAAAGGAGTCAACTAATCGCTCCTCTTTAAAATCATCTTTTGCAATAACAAATCTCCCCACATCTCTCTTCATTAATCCCAGGCAAAAGCATCAGGGAAAGCAGCCAGGCCAGCAGCAGGCAGTCTTTCAAATCGACAGATATGTCTGGCACGCCGCACACGGTGGCGGCTGCCAAAAGCAGATGCACGCACCCCTCTGCCTGCGGATGAAGTCCATGATCTTGTGCTCCCCCTCGCCAGGCACGTTGGCGTCGGAGAGGATGACCTCGATGTTCTTCCAGCCGGGGTCGTTGTTCAGCCGGTCGTGGATGTAGTAGTGCAGGCACTTGGCCAGCCGGTCCATGAACGGCGTGCCCTGTTAAGTAGCAGGGGAAGGAGAGAGCAAGCTGTTGTGAGAGCTCCCCGTTTGCCGCTTGGTGAGGCGTCACCACAGGACCGCTTACATTCGCAAATATTAAGAGAATGGGAAAGAGGACTTGGCTGCCTTATTAACCCTCGCGGTGTCATCGTTAACATACCGGTACACTTTCCCCATTTCAACCCGTCTATATCACTGTCCGTTATCTGGTTCTGTCTATGTCACTGTCCGTTGTCTGGTTCCAAAATGTCTCCTGGTACAGACGGTGCTTGGGACAACCATGCTATCTATCAAGTGCATGCATTACGATGAACTGGGACCGTCCCTCAAGGGCTCCCCTTGGCTCCCGTCCTCTTCATTTGGCTGCCGCCCACCACCGATTCACAGAAAATGCCACCATCCACCAATGCTGCCCTACACCTTTGAAGAAAAGCTGCGGCATACCCACACGATACCACACCCAGTTTACAGGCCAAAGTGAAAATGAACAGTTAGTCCCCCTTTTAAAGGAACTGGCCAGAATTTTGAAACATGAGATGCGATGGGTCTAGCTTTTCTCCTCCACTATTCCTTCCCCCTTACTGCAGGGACCGAATGATGCAAAAAAGATACCTCCTAGGGATAGGGAGTATGACAGAGGAATTGTCCTTTTCACCATGTCAGACGGTGACTTGGAACGGAACCTGTGATCGCCGTCTCAAACTAGAACACGCACCACTCCACTTCATTTTACCAGCCACATGCCCTCATGAAGAGCAGCCTCCTGCTCTTCATAGTCGTATTCAAGAAGCGAGTCACAATAGAGTCTTAGTATAGCGCAAGCCAGCATTTAGCACGCAAAATATTGCGCTTGCGCTCCGCAAACATATTCTCCCAACCATGGTTTTAGTACAGCACCAGCAACGCTCCGCTAATAGTGTGGTGCTGCTCAGAATCGTCGCTAGCGCCACCTCGTATATCAACAAATAACTATAATTTCCCAAGCCAACCAGCCCATTCAAACGCGACCCAAGGTAAACACCGGTATCGCTCACACTGGTTGTGTTCGGTACAGCTTGGCACAGCGATTCAGTGAAGTACAGCCCAGTATTCTGTGCGACCGTGGGTACCTGTCCCTGTCAGCAACGCGAGATCGTCGGTGAAGGCGAGGCACGCGCGCACAGAACCATTCCGGCGGCAGCGGCCAGCGGGGGGGCAGGCCGTCTCGAGCAAACCAGTTTCGCGAGACCAGTGCCAGCCACGCGCAGCCCGCAACGCCGCAAAGCACCGCCCGCAAACTCTGGAAAATTGCGTGCGCCCGAAAAACGCAAACCCTCCCTTTGCATACAGTGCATGCGCACTAGGGCGCACGCAAGAAATAGCGCTAGCTCCCGCTACACTAAAACTCTCTAATAGTGACGATACATCACTGTAGAAACTTCATGGCACCGACGAGATCAACATCACCAGTGCCATCATCGAATGGGCGGCTCTCGCTCGAGTTGCTTTATCTTTCTCACGTCGCCATCTCGTAAATAGAAAAACCGCTACATCCTCGGGATGTCGCGACCCTTGGTCTCTCCCCTCATTTCACAATCACAATGTACATACTCGTGCAGTACGTCAAACAGTACGCGCAGTGTTCTAACAGCAGCGGTCGAACGAGAGAAAGAAGGCGCGGAAGGACAAATCCTTCGCTACCGACACAGGAGAAAAAAGAAAAAAGAAAAAGCGAAAAAGCGGCTGCATCCTTTCGTCTCCTCACCGGCGTGATGCAGTTGCTGTCGAAGTGCTCCTCCTTGGCCTTCTCGGGCGGCAGCGGCACGCCGCGGTCCCGCAGCTCAGCACGAATGCGGTTCATCTCCTCCACTTTCTCGGCCGACTCCTTGGACGCCCGGAAACGCCGAGAACGCTGCTGGTTCATCTTGGCCCGCGGCGCCTGCGGCCGAAAACAGAATGAACGACGTCATCGGCGATTGTGGCAGTGCCAGCACAAAGAGAACTCAATGCTTGCCTGGTGACGTTACAATTAACATGTTGCAATTAACATGTTACAATTAACATGTTACACCCTTGCAAACACTGTAGCCCAATTAACTCTTTCGTTACGGTGGAAAAACGGCCAATTTTGAGTGCTTCCACAAAACGTTTTTTTTTCTCTTGAGCTACTGGACACACTTAACCTTACTATGCATGAAATTGTAGCTTATAGATTGCTCTTCCAAACACACAGCAGCAGTTATGTTAAAGGTACAATCACTTACAGTTTATTCGTTAAGTAATCAGAAAAAAGCCCCCAAGAAAAGTATCTGAAAAACACAAATCGGCAATTTTACCGAGATGAAAAATTATTTCAGGAATTTTAAGATATACAAATTGTTCCAATGTTCCTTGGCTATGATTCAATATATAAATCAACAGTGTACACCACGTTTTGGATTTTTGAGGGCCCGTCAACCTAGCGGAACTGACGGCTGTACCACGCCGCGAAGGCACTTAAGGGTGAGTGAGTCTCTGTAAAATGTGCATCCAAGTATACTCTTTTGTGTTATCGCACAAAATCTTTATCAGTTCGGTGGTAAAAAACAAAAAAGAAAAATCCAGCGATCTCGCGAAGCGTCGCACCTGAACCCTGCAGGGCTAATCTGACACAAGCGCCAGGTTATCTTGAAGGTAATAGTGCGATACGGCGCGGTGCATTTGGCAAAAACTCCTGGCCATACGTTGTCGAGACCCTAAACACAAAATCAAAACTGCAGTCGTCAGATAAGAAGCACGTTTTATTTATAAATACAGCGCGGAGTCACAACGAAATTACCTGCCAGCGCTTGTTTTTAAGTGCAAGGCACCTGAACTAGAGCTTCGTCGTCCGAACTGAAATCTCAAGATCCCACATCATTGCTTGACCCCTCACTGCTGCTGTAATCAGAAAAATCGACAGCAGGAGCTGCCGAAGTGCTTGCTACAGCAGTCCGACTGTGCGGAAAACGGCGTGAACCCGACGCCATTTTTCCTCCTGCTCCCCTCTACCTACGGTTCAAATTTCTCTCGCTACACCGCCACCACATGAGACACATAAACAAACGAAACCGAAATTGAAAGAGAAGTTGCCAATGAACACACCAGATGGCGATAGTTGTCTGTAGAGCGCAGGTTTCAGATTTTGCGGGAGATTTGAAATCACCAGACGCCGGCTTCCGATTGCCTATGGCGCCATCAAGAAAGAGTTAAGCATGTTTCCCTTCTTGTTTTTTTTAATTTTCACGTATTTCAGTCAAAGAGTCCCCGCACTTGTAAGCGGCATTCGGTGGTTTACAAAATGTGATACCCTATTAAAAACCATTCAGCACTCAATCTGACACGCCAAGTCAGCTTTTTCTTTTTTCTGATGCTTGCATATTCAAATTGACCAAAAGTTTGTCCATCAACAGCAATATTATTACTATTACAGTACTATTTCAATTGTTAGTGCTTATATAAGAAACTGCCGCAATACACGTCTTTTTTTTTTTAACGCGCCGACGCAACGCAGGCGATGAGGCGCGCCGTAGTGGGGGGCTCCGGATTAATTTTGACCACCTGGGGATCTTTATCGTGTGCCGAAATCTCGTACACACGGGCGCTTTCGCTTTTCACCTCCATCAGAAAAGCGGCCGCCGCGGCCGGGAATCGAACCCGCGACCTCGTGCTCAGCAGGCAACGCCTTAGCCACTGAGCCACTGCGGCGGGTAGTGTTCCCCCTCTAACTCTTTCATTGTGGTGGAAAAACGGCTGACTTTGAGTGCTTCCACAACACAATTTTTTTTTCTCTTGAGCTAGTGGACGCATTTGCCTTGCTATGCATGAAATTGTAGCTCATGGATTGCTCTTCCAAACAAATAATTGATTAGTTTATTGGCCAAATAATCAGAAAAAAATGCAAAAAAAAAAACAGTACACACACAACGTATATAGGCAATTGTAGTGAGCCTAAAAATTACTTTAGGAATTCTGAAATACAAATTGTTCCTACTTCCTTGCTATGATTCAATATATAAATCAACAATGTACACCAAGTTTTGGATCTTTGCGGACCAGCCAACCAACTGACGGCTGTGAAGCGGATGCCATTTTCACACAACTCGCTGCTATCGCGGGTTCAAATTCACTCAAGGCGAGTTTGCCGATCACGAAATGTCAACAAAACATACTAAAATCGAAAGAGGAGTTGTCAGTAAAACACAAGATGGTGTTAGCTGTCCACAGGGCGCTGTTTTTAGCTTTCGCAGTACGTTTAAGGGGGCGTGGTCTTTGGGCCGAAAAACGAGCAAAAAAAGGCGTTTTCTGTAATAGCATTTAGTCAGGACAGCCTTCTACATCGAAATTGCGGATCAAAAGGAACCATGTATATTGTATATTATAATTGCATTTTAAAGTACTACACTATTAGCCAAATTTAACGGAGTCACGGCCACTGAGCTCTTACCACCCTGCAGTTCACTATTGATACGACACTTTCTCGGAAAGAAAACATTAATTTATTGGGGCGGAAGAACTCGTGAGTGTAGCCTGCTTCTAGGAGCACAACGCGTTGCTAGTGACTGCTTTCTCCACGGTATCTAAACAGTCGACAAGCACAAGACCGCTGCCCTCAATGGCACTGCAGTATCGCCGTAGCAGGGCCACGGCAGCGACGGCTTCGCTCGTGCTCGGAAGCGGTACGGAGTCCTCAGCGTCTTCGACAGAGTGGAGACAAGCATGGATACACGCGAATAACGGTGCACCCAGCGAACCGAGCAAGTGCGCGCAGCGAGTGGCGCGAACTTGAGAGTTCGGTGGCACCGCAGCCCGCAGCGCCCAATGTGGCGCTTTCGGCTGCAACGGCATGCATGCGTGGAGCTGGTCTACTCTGCCACGGCCGGTTTCGACGCGCCCAAGCTCGCGCGGGAGTCGCAAGCGACACCCGCGCCACCGCTGCGCGCTGATGTACTGCGGGAAAGCCTGCCACATGCCTAAGGAGAGGAAAATTTCTACGATAATTCCCAGGGCAGTGCTTTGCTTTTTGAGGCTAGAGCAGGTTGCCTGCGAACTAAGAGTTTTGTGGGGAAGTATTCACAAAATGATAGGGTATGCGTGGTCTGCGGAAAAGAAACAGAAACTATGCGGCACATAGTGTTAGAATGTGAGGGTATCGATCCAAATCTACATGAAGGGAATATTGGGCTTCCAGAAGCCCTAGGATTTAAGGGTATCAGAGAGGAAGTTAACTTCAAGGCTGTCGAGGGGACGAAAAGAAGATTAGAATGCTGGTGGATGAAAAGCAGAGAGGGGAATATTGCCTAGGACAGTTACCACCTGTAACAGGGAAAAGAAAGTATTTCGGGCCTAATAAGCTGTAGGGCCTGCCCTAAGCAGCGCTAGTATTAAACCAAGAGTGTAAAACATGGTTATATTAGTCCTTTTTGGTAAGATGACATGTCATCACCCCGCTTCAAAGGGGAAACCAATAGGAATCATCAATCATCATCAGAGTGAAAAATCCCGCGCAGGAGAGTTCGATATATCCATTGTGAGCAAAATCACGTTCGATATAAAAAGTTTTAAATGCATGTAATTTTCACCAGAATTATACAAGGGTTTGATATAGGCAATAATTCGATATATCCATGTTCGATATAAGCGGGCTTTACTGTACGCTATTGCAGGGGGGGTGTTGGCTACGAGCTGTTAGGAGTGAACCAGATGCGCAGCCACCAATGTATTTTATTCTGAGCGAATAAATTCGATTGGACATTTTAACCAATCATACGTTGGCTTCCGTATGCTCTTTTGGTGGCTAAGGATGAAAATTTAGACAGTTGAATTCTCAAAAAGAAAAGAAAAAGAAAAAAAAAATTAAAAAATTTGTCAGTACAAGCAACCCAGAAGGGATATTATTGGAATACAGCGCGAGTTTCCATGTCAGCCCTATTTGTAGAGATTACGGAAAGAAGAATGCAAAGAAAATATTTTGGTAACCAGCCTCAACCCAACAAAAGCAGTCCTTTGCCATACCCTCTGTTTTCCTCACTATACGGCTTATCTGAGTGAAGTCTGTGTTAAAATTGGTGTCAGCGTCATTCTTACCAGGGAACCTTTCGAATGAACCAAACTTGCCTTTTGCCTGCACGGCCCCCATTAAAACACTTGCAAGGAAGACCTTTCTAGGCGTTCAAATCTGCCGCCTAAAAGAGTTTTCGCCTTGAAGCTTGCACTGCTGTCTGTCAGGTGTAGACATGTCAGGTGAGCTCAATTCATCCTCGACATTAAAGGGGCCCTGCAGCACTTACCATAGACTACTAGGAATGTATTTTGGGGTAAAGTCTATTGTCCCAGCAATCTCCTCCCGCAAGAATTATGAAAATCCGTTCGCTATCACCGAAACTACACGTGATGAGAAATCGCGCGTAATCGTTCCCTCTCAACTCAACCGCGGACAATGCGACGAAAGCTGCGCGCTCTCTTCTAGAGAGGGGGGCGGCTCGCGGCGTTCTCCTCCGCAGCCTTCTATGTATCACAGGCCGGGGAGTTTTCTCCTTTTCTCCGCAACGTGGAGGGGTCTATTTCCAGTCTGGTGCCACAAAAATGCCGGCATGGGTGCCTGCTCGCAAGCGCGTGCCCAGGCTGGTGGTGCTTTTTTGAAGCAATAAACGTTTGTTGTCGAATGGTCCCGTTGAAAGGGAAATATTGAGCTCATCACTCAAACTCTGCGCGCACTCAAGACACAAAATAAACGGCAAAACTGTGCGTACAGGTTCAGGCATAGAAGAGGTTCGTACACAGCGCTGACGAAGGCGGATCGTCACAGGAAATGCAAGAAATTAGCCGCGAAGTTGCCCAATGATAGCCAATCGGACAGCCATGGCCTCAATGACGTCGTTTGGGCCATGCCAGGGGTGCATAATGAGGAGAACTCGAGAGAGCGCGGTTGGTTTTTCCGCGTCTTTCACAGCGATTTGCGCGCTTACAGCTTCACGTGCAAGTGTAATATTTGTCTCAGGTATTTCTGGTAGTGTAAGCTAAGCGTCGCGCAGGTTTACTAGCACTGCTTAAAGAGTGTTGCAGGGTCCCTTTAAACCCTGATTACCGAACCTCCAATAAACTCGAATGTGGGCTTTTTACTCAAAAACCTGTGGACGATCCCAGCCGAGTAGTAGGGCCAAAAAAGAAATTAAGTGTCAGCCTCGTTTCATAATGGGCTTGCAAAGTAAAATTCCACCGAGGCAAACAAACCTTCTCAGTCCCCCAAAACAACTGCGAGCAGCTTCTGAACAGGGGGGAAAAGGCGGGAAATTCAAACTCACTTGTTTTCTGGATGACAGCAGGGGTGTATAATGCCGTTCATGTCCAGGTACAAGTTGTCGAACTCCACATCGTTCGGGTTGGGCTTGGTCGTGTCGACGGGCACCTTGACGCCATCCACAAATTGTGGCTGAAGGGGAAGAAGAACCGAACGAAACGAAATCGTCATTCGATGTAACGGAGCCTGCCCAGTGGAAAGCTTGGAGAATCCAGTTTAAGGTATTTAATGCAGCGCTAGTGTTGTGCACTTCGTAAGTGTGTGCTAGCACTTGGGTAAGTGAATTCACAAATTCCAGTAAAATAAAAGGGGGGGTATGGCGAAGATTCATTCGTCTACGCTTGCAAAAGAAAAGCACGAAATGTTTCCACAGGAATTGTATTTGGTTGGTTGGTCATTTGGTTTGGCATTCAAACCTACTGATTCCTCTGTTACGGTGCTACTTAAAATTGCACAGTGCCCTGTAAACCTATAACAAATACTAGAACAAATGAACACAGGCTAAAAGCAGTAAAAATGTCATAGGGAAATTATAATGCCTATACTACCTACATCCACCAACAGAGTAGCACTGTAATTTTTTTAGAATGACAACTGCCCTTTGAAAAGTGATTTTTTTAAGCGTATTGCCAGGTTCTTTTTCCCAGATGATATACAATTTCCAGCCAGAGTTATGTACAAGCTAAAGCTTTCTCCTGAAGGCGTTTCTTTCATTCTTTCAGAGCCACTATATTTTTCTTGGATCTATTTTGTTTAACACGTTAAATGCACCCAACTATTTAAATTCAGCTGACTGGATGAGCTGACTGGAGACAATACCGAAGTCAGATCCTTCCAGAAATTGCATTTACTAAGTTGATCAACTAATTTCGTCTGTGTTTGAAGGTGTGACTAGGACGAGATTAGACAAACGTTTCATACGCAACCCGTCCTGTAGCAGATGGCATTTCTCCAGAAATTCACCAGAAAAACGTTTTTTTAAAAGATCAGCATAAGTTTTATGGGGTAATTAATCCTGCTTCACACCACACTTAAGCAAATTGTGACGACGAGAAGCTTTAAGAGAGAGAAAAAAGAAGGAATGCCTTTAGTACATTATTTTTACAGTCATAAGCACTCATCCAGCAAATGTTTAGGCTAAACTGTATGCACATGCCACAGAAACCCTGAAATCATGCCTAAAGCTCATCCCAAAAACTTCTTCCAAAGCCCTCCACAACCCAAAAGAACATTGCCATCAACTGAGAACCAAACCACCTGGCACGTAAGAATAGAGGCAAATGCCCCTTCAGTAACGGTATCCAAACCTACAATGAAAGAAGAGGTGCCTCCGACGCTCTCGGCAACCTTTCATTAGAGTTAGCAGGTAGGCTTTAAAAGAACGAGTGCAATAAGGTGCAATGGACTCTCACACTTTAATTGAACTCAAAAGAAGTGCTTCCCACACGAACAAAGATGCAATTAGCCCCTGCCGCTATACCTGGATCTATGTGTGCATATTCCTTTAACCGCAAACAAGTTTTCAGGACTACAAGCGAAGACTTCTTGTGACCGTGTCGCATCAGGGAGGGCTTCCCCGCTGCTCATAATGATGAGGGAAAACCAAACGCGTCCCCGGTGGCTCACCTTTTCTTCAACACAGTGGGCAACGATAGACGGGTACTTCTTGCTCAACCATCGGAAGAAGGCCGGAACTCCCATCTTTCACCTGAAACACACAAACAAGGACGTCTGAAACCTACCAGCGACCGTACCTAACAGCTGCAATGCACAAACTGCTCCCGCCAAAGCTATATTCGCACCTTTGCAACCGAGTGGAAGGCTACGGATTAACCAGAACACACTTCGACCCAACTAATGAGTGTGTAGCGGTTTTTTTTACATATACAGGGAAAGGAACTGTGGTGGTAGCGTATACGCAATTGCTCGGCGCCACTCCCGTGCCTCATACGGACTGTAGGGAGAGTATACATTTGCCTTAGCTTTGTGCTTGGCTTGACTTGGTGGCTCTGGCAAAAACTCCACGATTATTAAAAAGCCGCGAACCAGTTTTTGATACAACGGTCAGAGTTCTTCAAATGCACCAGTTGCGGAAACTCTGCTTCGGATCCCTGGCGGCATGAGCACCCCTGCTTCGTGCGTTTGGCAATGGCACTTAGGGGGCAAAAACTAAATGGCAAAACACCTACTAAATAACACAAAGCTTGCTTTCTGAATAAAACAATAAACTAGGTAATGTCTATTTATGCTTCACGGTTTTAAAGCAGCCATGAAGACAAAATACAAGCTGGGTTTATTAGAAAGACTGCTTAGTCCCGATAACAATGATCCCAATATCATCGCAATCTTCGAACAACTAACGGAGATATTAAAGAAACGTGTTGAAGCAGTCGCGACCCCCTAGCCAATTTCCTGCAACTTTTCTATGAGTCACGGAACCTTGCTTGTGCGATTGGCGGCCGCCTAACGACCTGTCGCGACTACACATGACTGGACGTTTGTAATGGGGCCTCTAGTTCCATTTGACCGCCATCACTTGAATGCTAACGTGCAGCTAACGCACTGAAAATTATGTTTTATTGTTGGCCCCGTATGACGTCCACTCTTGCTCATAACACGTCACTGTGGCGCAAAATTTGAAGTTTTTAATACTTCTTGCTTTTTATTTCGTTAAAAAACATCTTTTGTGGCTGTAATGGAGCTGAGTGAAGATACTGTATCCTAGTTCTTTTCAAATTAAACGAAGACTGTATTTTCTCTTCATGCTCCTTTAAAGCGAAGCTTTTGCTCCCTATCCCCCAAGGGTTCTGTCGCGACCGTCGTCAACAGAAAATCCCGCAAACAAATTAAAAGAAGTTACTCGCACCTCCAGGAATCGAACCTGGACAACAGAGAAAACGGGGGCGAGTGCCCATTGTCTTGCCGATTGAGCTACGAGCCCACACGGAGACAGGGGAGACAGACGGTGCACTCACCGAGCACACTGCGGGTTTACCACCTGCATTCTCGCTGATCTTACGTGATAGCGTCACGCAACCTCTCGCGCCGCTGTGCACTACCGCCCACCACGACTTGGTAGTGGTCGTGTGCGCGCCTTACGCATGCACTAGGAGTGATCAAAATTCAAGGAAGCTCACACCAATGCATGGCATTGTCACTTCCCCGCCTCTGCCGCCGATCTCCCGCCTTCGTCAGGGGCAGCAGAGACGGAGGAGAAGTGAGATCATCTAACACCGGGTTCTAGTTTCTTTTAATTTTATAAAAAAGACTTTCCACTCACGTGCTTCACCAATACAGCTCAACCAACCACCATTCATGAATCATGCCTTGGTTCAACCTTAGCAAGAGGAACCTCTTTGAAGTATAAAGGGTGGGTTAAATGCATTTCACTTGTCCCCTGGTTCCTCTCTTTGTAGAGCCACGTGTGTGAATTCAAGTGACGTCGCATGGTGGGTAATCGTTGTGGGTGTCGTTTACAGCTTTGCTTCCAACCCCCTTCACACGTGGATTGGCGGCATTTTTTTTCTGTAGTATTATGGTTGGTAGAAGCAAGCACTTGAGCTAATATGTCAACTTTCTTCCAACCCGATGACAGGGCCAGCCAACTTGCCCCCTGTTTGCCCCCAGTGCAGGGGGTCCAACTGCGGACTGGTTTTGGATACGTGGGGCCTGTGGGGGAGTTTCGCCACTGGCGTACACTGAGTCACTCTGACATAAGTTGTATAAAAAGTTCCACAGCTATGTACATTCAACAACTCGGACCTACAAAGGCAATCCAGTATTGGTGCGGTCCGTTCCTCGCACTAAGCAGCATCTTCGTGAGGCAGTTCCCTACTGATACCATGCTACACGAGCTGTTTTTTGAAGGCCTACGAGTCGAATGTCATTTGATTAAAATGCTACCAGGATCCTTCAATGCTTTTCTGGTCATGAAACTTCGCCGTCACGCTATGGGAGAGCTTCGTTCGCTGCCCAGGGAGGCCGCGCCGCGGCGCTGGTGTTGATCGGAGGGCAGCCGGGGGCGTGGTCAGAGCGCGTTTGGCAGGGAACGGACCACGGAGTAAGACAAAACAGACGCTCGCCGCCTTATCAGCAGTGCGCTTTCGCTTTACGTGACATAGGCCGCTGAAATGGACTTATCATTTTGTGAGTGACGAAGACATTTGGTGTGAAAAGACATGCTGCTACTGCGTTCCTGCCTGCCGGTCTGGCTACAGAGCAGCGGCGGCCGCGCCCGATGCCTCCGATCTGCGGTGGCGCCCCTCGCGGTAGCCTTTGTCCCCGTACGAAACTTGGCCGGGAGTTTCATGACCAGAAAAGCGTTGAAGGACTCTGATGCTACCTTTTAGCAGCTACACGACGTGTTTCAAAGGCATTTCAATGAAATGCCATTTGAGTCAAAGGAGGACCACCAACGACCTTTGGGGTTCTCAAAGGCCTTTGAAGCGCGAATGGTTGTACTCTCGGGTGCAATTTCTGCATGCCGTAACTACAAAACAATTATTTGCAAGTAAAACTAGGTGTTTAAAGTGCATGATTTTCATATTTTTCCATTGTTTCCATTCTCCCACTCACTCTACAATTACAAGATAACTTGGTACTTTTCAACACCGCTGTGCGAAAAAAAAAAAAGTCTGTTTTGAGCGCGCTTGTAGATTGTTATCAATTTTAGCACTAATAAATGTTTTTTTTTTGCCCGTTTTAACTCCACAATTGAATTTTTGTTGACAACTAAACAGGGCAGCAGTAGCTACACAAAAACATGGCGAACGAACGCAGAAAATTTCATCTACCTTTGAGAATTGTCATGTACATTGGTGGAACTCCTTCCAGATCGAACGGCATTTCAAATTTTGAAGGCCATTCGACTGAAATGTTCTTTAAAAGCTCATGTAGCACAGGTATAAGACTACGACTGAACCACCTTTGGTGTTGGCTACCCCGTGCATTGCAATCGACTGCTTTCCACAGTTTGTGCCTTGCACTGCTTGATTCAGCCACACTTACCGAAGCAGGCAGAAGGTCACAGACCATTGTAGCAGCATTCTGGAGTACACAGAAAGTCCACTTCACCTGGTTCGCAATTACATTTAAGCGGCCGGCGTTGTACGCCTCGCTTCCTGAACACCCCTCTTCCACAGAGTTTCAACCTAGACACCTCTGCTGTCAGGATTTTAATTTGAAATTGGCATCAACAAACTCCCTCCAACCGCACTCAGGAGGCGTGTGACCAAGCTTCGTCGTCAAAAATTTAAATTTTTGGGGTGTTTCCGCACTGACCTGGGCTATGAGGTGTGCCACAATAGAGGGCTCCGGGTTAATTTAGACCACCTGGGTATCTTTAACGGGTGCCGGAATCTCGACACACAAGCAATTTCGCTTTTCGCCTCCATCAGAAAAGCAGCCGCTACGGCCGGGAATTAAACCCGTGTACTTAGGCTTAGCAGCACGACGCTTTAGCCACTGAGCCACCGCAGCGGGTTCAACAGCTCCGACGTCGTCTTGCATGGTACAAATTTGGAGCACCAAGGTAAATTAAACAGTTGGCAGAATGCAAATTTGGTCGGATTAACCAAAAGACCGCAATTCTGTATTACTACTACTTGCAAAGCGTATTACTACTTGTACGACCGCAAAGCGTATTACTACTTGTATGCTCCTTTAAAACGTGAAAATAAACTTCAACCTTAATTATTAAATTATGCAAGTGGCTTGCGTAAGTTTAATAATTACGGTCTTTTGGTTAATCCAACCAAATCTGCATTTTGACATGTATTTCCAATGGGAAGATCTTTGCGCGACACTATTATGCACTAATGTTTTCCCTTGATCGTGCCCTGGTTTCCTTTGCATTGGAAAATATTGGCGTTACGCGAATTACTAAATACTTTGCAGCTTTCTTTGGAGGGGAGGGAGAAATGGCGGGGGGGGGGGGGGACTAGTCCACAGACACTGTTCATGATATAAGTGTTTTCACAAACTGCTACCAGTGAGCTAAAATCGGGCTTTCAGAAAAAAATCGGCGCCACAGTACACACAAAAAAAAGAGCCTATCGTGGTTCCCACATTCACTCATAATTTGCAAATAAATGGAGTCTTAATAAAATTCACCAATTGTCGTTCTGGGTATTCGTCAATTTTTTTTTCCCTCACAAAAACTCCGCGCGCGATATCCTACTACTAGAAAGGCTACTACAGCAAAAGATAGAACCGGCCGCCATTAAGCGCTACAGCTCTCCCAATTACATAAACTAAAAACTGGGTACAAAGACCTCCGAACAAATTGAGCACTCAAACAAGCCACAGCGTCCGCATGTAAAATGTGTGCTTTTAACCTTTCTGTACAAGGCCCCGCTGACTAAACCGACCTTTTTTACGAGACCAAAGGAAGTTATGTAACACAGCTCGCGTGCCTGGCGTCACATCCTGCACTCGTGGGCCGTGAAACGCTAGCGAAAACAGCCTATAAATTAATAAATACGAATACAGAACTACAACTGCACCCCTAAGAGACTTGAAAAAGCGTGAACGAAAGTCAGAACGGGTATGTAACCGCCTGTTGCGAGCTCAGATAACTGACAGAGGCCGGTACAAATATTCGTGCTTGACTACTTTTGTTTACAAGAGAGATTGGCACAAATTCTCAACATTGTTTCTCTACGGATGGCCACTACTTGACTATAAATCCTACAAGCAACCCGCTCGCGTAAGGAACGGCGTTGTCTGCTCGTAACGTATGGGAGTCAGATGCAGTAAGATTATCACCACCAAGCCAAGATGTTAACAGCCCATCGATTTGACTAGTCCGCGCCAATGCCATTTCGTTCACTTACCTCGGTCTGGTGAAGGCCGCAGACCGTACTACTCCCGATTAAAAGTTTAGTTAAGATTTTACAACACTGGCATAACTGCCCTACTATTACTGAATCACGGTGGCAAGAGAATTAAGGTGGCAAGGTATGTTACTGATGTTACGTTACCCTGTTTACTGTCTGAGGCTGTTGGTCACAATCCGAGGCAAAGTCAGCAAAAAGTCGCGGTCAGTCAACTCACATATGCCTCTTTTTGCAGCTGAACTAGCTGCAAATATACAACTTCATGCGCGCATAAAATCAGTGTTTATGGTACAAATATATTTAACATTTATGCTTACATCGCGTCCTATTTCTTTCGATGTCATGTTTTCAGCCAGAATAATCCGAGCAGAATCCGTGGGTCAATCCAACTTTGATCGTGCCTTTCAAAATGGCGATGTGCACGAAGTCGTCCGCGTCCGCACGATCTGTGTATGACAGGCGGACGTTCTCAAAATAGCGTGTGTGATTTAGCCTCAATGCACGTTAAAGACAACGACCATGGATAACGACTTTTACTCGTGCTGCATCGACGAAATCGCGTTAGAAGGTCTCGACGGCATCACGCTCTACAAGCGCTGTGGATCCGCTGCAACGGACGTCCAAACTTTGGGTTGTCTCTGGACGAACGGTCGAAGGAGTTCTATGGCAGGGCCTCATTCCTGAACCGCGGCTGAGTTTCTACAAGCTCGAGACGCCGCGCATGGACCTTGTCATCTACGACCGGTACCAACACGTCGACCCCATCACGGGTACGTGGTCGAACCGGCCCGTGCTGCCACCCGACCATTATCCCGTGCAAATCATCAACAAGACGGTCAGCTGGGGTCATGCACGACAGTTCGACACGCGCTAAGGACATCAGGACGAAATCCGGCGTCAGGGCCCCGAAACTGGCCGAAGCGTCGCCACGTGGGGCAACTCGCTCGTGATAGTCGCCGACCAGACGACGCGCGAGCTGGCGCTCCTGGGGCCCTGCAACTCGACGAAAGACATGGACATAAGCGAAACGAAATACTGCATCCTGGAGCGCATCGGCCGCTCCCGCTTCATGGGCCAGACAACGCAGGGAACGCTCGACTTGCGCGTCTTCAAGGTGTCGCACGCGAACATGTTCGTCATACGGAAGCAGTTTGCTCCAGAGGAACCTCATCACCAGCAGGAGTACTACGAGAAGGGCGAGAACAAGACCGTCCAAGACCGGCTTTCTCCTGCACCTTCCCCGCTTCTTTCGTCGAGGTGAAGACAAAAGCAAAGTGCTCACCAAGGAGCTCTGCGCGCTTCTGGCCACCAAGCCGCAGCAGCGGGAGGCGTACGCCAAGATCTGCACCGAGCTGGGCCTGCGCCCCATCGTGTTCAAGAAGCTCATGTACAGCCCCTCGACGTCGCAGTACGTGACGCAGTACACGCTGCCTTACAACGAGTTCTACCCCGACTCGTCGCCGGATACGTGGTATCTCAAGAACAAGGAGATGCGTGCCGTCCGCGTTGTCGAGCTCGTGAAGCCCTACTCGGATGAATACGGCGAGGAGGACTTCGAGGGCTTCTTCGCCGACAACGACACCGGCCTCTACTTTCACCCCCACAAGTACGTCTACGACAGGCCGAGGCTGGATCAGGCGTACAAGGAGGTGTACAAGGCTGGCACGGACGGGATGACCCTGCGCGAGCTGGCTGTGGCCTTGATGACGACCCGTCTGGAGGTCCGGAATCTCCAAAAGGGCTGATAACTAAAAGCTGGTGGTGCCTTACAGGGTGGACATGGGGAAGCAGAGAAGTCATCAGGTACTATTGCCCGGAGTTTGCGGCGAACTCGGAGGTTCACCAGAAGTTGGCAGCTGAGAAGAAGCGAATGCTGGAATCCAAAAATAAACTTCCTCCCGCTAAGAAGCGGAAGACGGTGGCACCTCAAGAGCCAGAAGCAGTTGGAGAGACAAAAGACGCAGCCAGCCCTTCGGAAACAGAACCAGGCTGCTTCCGCATCAGAAGCAAGACCAGTCGAGGCGGCGAAAAAAGTACAGAAAGTGAGAAGGTCGTGACATGGGAAAAGAGCGGCCACGACAACGGCGGGCGGCGCGAGAAAAAGGTTGAAAACAAAAGCGGACGCTGTGGACGCTTCATCGAGTTCGACTTCGCCAGCACAGGCGTCGCTTCCTTCCGCGGTCCCAGATGGCACTGTTGCCGACAACCCATCATAACGGTGGAGACCGAACAGCGACTGCACTTCCGCAATGGTGAACCCCAACCACACAAATAGTCTTTCCCAACGCCCTGGGCATGACAGGCCGAGAGCCGCTTGCAGCGTTTGCTCCCCTCGTACAACATGCTGAGGAGGGCTAACAGGATCATCGAGTTTGTCCAGTCTGAAAAACTCCTCTCCGACCTGTCAAAGCTTATAAAGGTGCTGCAGAAGGCTGAGGAAGAAGACGGCTCCACGATGAAGCTGGACAGAGTGTCCATCGAGCGGCTCATTTACAAGCTCTGCAAGGGCGGATATCTCAAGTCGATCCATACCGTTCTGAAACTGGGACACAAGGTCGTGGACTTAAAGTGGATCTGCCACCCAAGCGTCTCAAAGGACGACGAGATAGTCCGGGCAACCATAGAGCAAGCAAAGTTTCGGTACTTTGCCACCCACAAGGACAGCCCAAAGCCAGAGCCCACTCCTAAGCCCGAGCCAGTTCCCAAACCCAACCTGGAGGTGTGCAAGATGGAGTACAGCCCCTCTATAGGACGCTTCTATGGTAGCCAGCCTAAGTTTCGCAGGATGCACCTCTGCTACGTTTTTATGCACTACCTGCTGTACACCTACGACGGTGTTCCGCAAGAGCCCTTGCCAGACGACCCATCAGCCCCCGTGCAGTACCACGCGGGTGTGGGATGGAAGATGTTCGTTCCCCCTCTGACAAAGAGCCCAACCACACCCAAAGGGTGGGTCCTCTTTGGAGACGTCTTGCTCTCGCTTCCCCTCTCCCTCTTTGTCAAGGTCGTGAGCTGCATCAGACACAAGATCGAGGGACTGGAGGAGTACTTGAACGACGAGGTCAAGCGGCACTACCTCATCAGGTTCCTTCCTGTGCGGATGCGAAACGCTCTACTGTTTGCCCGCCGATACATCTACTCCATCCACGACACCATGAAGAGGCTCACGTTCTTTGGGATGCTGACTTTCGGGCCACAGCGGCTGAAGGAGAAAGACCAGGTGTTTTTGTTCCTGCACCGGAAGCTCCGCATCAAGGACACCACGCCCTCCGCTCCCGGCTACCACCAAGTGTCCGCCGACATTCAGTACCCCACCAAGTACTTCTTCCTCGAGACCGAAGACGACGTCAACCAGTTCTGGCTCGAGCTGGAGAACATTTGTGTGTGCACGCCGCTGGGAATGCCACAGACCATGCAGGGACAGTCCATCGAGCTGCAGAACCTGTACAAGAAGCCCTGCATGGTGGAGGCCTGCCGGAACAGGGAGTTTGGCGAGGAACAGGACGATGGCAGTGTACCTGGAGACCAGCTCGGTGCGGGGGGCTTCGACTCTGCCCTCTTTGCGCACCTCAAGAGGAACTGGAGCTACCAGACTTCGTTTTCCTCCAAGCCAACCACAACCACAACCACGAGCGAAAAGCCAGTTTCCAAGGGTCCCAAGCCAATCCAGAAGTTCCTGAACTACTTGGACAAGGCCTCCAAGGAGACTGGTGGCGGTCTCCCCCAGAAGCAGAGGCAGAGGCAGAGGCTGTCGAAGCTTCAAGGGTCCATTTCTCTGTTGTCGGCCAGCGGCACAAAGGAGCGAGACGAGGAGCCTGGGGCCGCCACGAATGGAAAGGGGAAGGCAGCGAGCCAACAGGCTAACAAGAAGCGGACAATCAAGTGCGGGAAGCCGCAAACCGTCATCAGGGTCATCAAGCCTCGAAAGCGTCGCCACGTCCGCAGGCCTTACTACGACGACAAGGACCAAGCTGCCCTGAAGGAGATGAAGACCATGCGCGTTGCGTGGTCCATGCAAGAGGACATAGTGCTGCTCATGTGCAAGGTCACCTCGTGGTTTCTGGATCCACACCTGAGCAAAATGGTGGTGCCATTCACAGTCGTCAGGGACATTCTGTCGGAGCGCTACCCCGAGCGGAGCCGGGACAAGACGTCGCGGGCCTGTCAGCGGCGGCTGCACTTCATGCTGACGAATCCGGCAACCAAGGCCAATGCATCGGTCTTCCTCTGCGAGGCCCAGCAAGACCAGACACTGGTGGAGATGTTCCACGGGCCGAAGCCTGCCAAGTCAGACGAGGAACAGTGGAAGAGCATGTTCAGGACTGTTCTGGACCACTTGATGATAAAGTTCAGCAAGAGCTCGGAGGAACGGCATCTGGACATCACCCTTCCCAAGACGTTGGATGAGCTCAAGAGTCGCTACGACATTGTAGTGAGCGGCCAGGTGGAGCCAGACAGCTGGTCGTACTCGGAGCCCCACAACCTGGTCGACATCCATTTCAGCTCCGTGGCGATGGTCATCTTGGCGTCGCTGGCGGCCGACGACGGGAAGACCAGCTGGTCGCTGATCCTCTACAAGATCTACGAGCAGTACCCGGACAAGCTCGTCCGCTCGGTGACCGCCCGGTTGAGGCACAACGGCGTCATCTCCAGGAAGCTCGCGCATTCAAAGAAGCTCTTCGTCTCCCTCAACCTCTCCATGCTGCCGTTCACGTTGTCCAAGCGCTTCAAGTTTGAGATGACACGGCGGTACAGCCCGCTGCACATGGGCACCATGGCAAAGTTTCTTCTCGAGCTCCTGGCCAAGTTCAGGAGCGGCGAGCCGTACGTGGCCCAGGACAGCATCGAGCCGGCGTACGCACCCCTGCTCATCAGCCTGCAGCTCATGGACAAGATCACTCTCGCCATTGAGGTTCCGGACGGGATCGTTGACTTTGACAGCAGCATCGCGACCACAGGGTTGTTGCCACAGCGAAGGACCCTGCCAGCCAGCACCATTGACAAGCTCTACCCGGCGGCAGCCACTCTGAGTGACCGCGCCCGCAGCCTCAACTTTGAGACCGCCGGAGGCAATGCCAAAACATCCCGCTCGTTTCTCTACATGCTGAGGCAGCACATGACGAAGGTGCTCGAGTACAACTCGCTGCGTCCCCAGGACTACGTGGTGATCAAGTCGTGTAAGCTCGAGTTTGCTCTCACCGACGAGGATCTGGTGCCGGGATGGAGCCCCGAAGAGCCGACGGACAAGTCGTACTCGCTGAAGATTCGCCACCCGGTGTACGACGCCATCGTTCAGGAGCAGCGCGTCTGCCACACTGCAAGTGTTATCGATATGACCTGGACACCGGAAGAGGTGTTGCGTGTGTACGAGGAAGAGGGAAGGACGGTCGAGGATGCCCAGATTGGGACGGAGATCTACTATTTCATTCTGAAGAAGGAGCACCTCGGAGTACCCCGCGCAGACCTGTGCGAAGCCTTCTTCCAGATAGTGGACGATTCGGCCTTGGAGGTGCACCTCGACTTGCTGCTCAAGAAGCACCTCATACTGCAGGTTGGGGTCAAGTGCATACGGTACGTGACCGCGCGCCACTGCAAACCCTGGGTCATCCGGTCTTTCAAGATTCCGAAAGAGATGCGCTGCTTCGCTTCCCTCGGCGACCAGGGCCTTACAACGGGATCGAAGAACGTGACGGTGCCGGAGCCGTCGACATCGAGCGGCGAACCTTCCAAGACAAAGACTCCCGCGGAAACCAGCGAGGGTGACGGCAGCACCGCCGAAGAAAGTCCAGACCTTGCCCGCCCCTCGACGTCGGCGGCTTGCACCGACACAAACACCGACTCTCACGTCGACGCTGACGACGGGGGGGTCCGAATCGGAGAGCGTGCTCCGAGCTCCCGAAGGCTCAGAGAATCGGGCAAGAGGACCTTGTACGAGACCATGACCAAGAACATCAACCTCGATAATCTCAAACAGTTGATGTACGTTCCGCGGTTGTGGCGGAAGCCCGACGGGGGTCTGAACCGACCCGTGTTCCACCAGATGCTGTCGGCGGTGATGTCGTACATCTTGGACAACCCCGGCGTGACCGAGGACCGTTTCCGCACCGACTTCTCGCACCAGATCGAGCCCTGCGTGCAGACGCTGGACTTGCTGAAGATGCTCGAACAGCTCGGCTGCGTCAAGAGGTTCTTCACGCGGGTGGACACGACCGCCAAGTGCACGCTGTACTCGCGGCGGCATGAACTGACCATCTGTGACCAGTATTGCCCTGGCGACACCGTCTGCTACGAGGGCACACCGGAGGCCCTGGTGAACTTTGCGGCGTTCACGGCGTACTTCACAAAGTAGCCGGTGCTGTGTGCGAGCGAAATGTGCATGAAAGGAGTGCTTTTGTGGGAGGTGAATCTGCTGCCTGTGTCTGTACAAAAGAAGAACAGTTGGTGTATACTTGTACATAGAGACCGCGCCGCTAGTGTACAGATAAGCGCACAATAAAAGTTGGGTATTTTGGATGAGTAACACTGAGAGTGGCTCGTATAAATTGTGGACGCACGTTGCACACGTGTCACGTACCCGTACCCAACTTAAATGTGGAACAAATTTGTGTGCTGCTTCTACGGCAGCGTGCGTAAAATCTCTCACCGGCTGAAGGAGTTACAAACAGCATGGTGAAATGTTCTGCCCGTTCTTTGAAATGATGTTTTCTGGTGATTCAGCAGTCTTCGGACAAATTTCTTGCGGTGTTGTTTAGTAAAAGACAGAAAATTAGACCAGCTCGATGATGTCAAGGAAGCCTTAGAAGCTGAAAATGTGTTGAGCAATGTGGACCAAGGCATGTGGTGCCCGGCTGTGGCCTGCAGTTTGTAGTGGGAGGATTGTGGGGTCATGTTTCCCAGGACGCAAGCTGCACAGCTCCTACAACGTGCAGCGAGAGTAGTAATGTCATTGATAACGGGGCTATACAAGAAGGTTTTCATATGCCTTCTTTCTGTAGGTAGTACCTCTGTCCCATTCAGTGCTCTGAAAGGAGACCCCACCATGTGGGTGTGAAATGTTGTCAGTACAGGTGGATTTCTGTGATGTGGCGAAAAAGACCTTGAATTTGACAGAGAAGGCACATTGGCCTTCCCGTTAATAACACTTGGAACAATGACTGCATTTAATTGAGCATGACACACCACTGCTCAATTTAACTAATTCAGCCTTTCCCGTTTAAAGGTACCCAGTGATGTCAGCGAACTCTTTGTGTACAACGCTACTATTGCACACAGAGAAATTTTCCAGTTGAGGGGGAACATGGCTCTTAAAACTTTTTTTTTTAATTTTTAAGTAAACTGTGTGAAACTTGTCAGTCTTGCTGCTTTTTCCCCAGTGATTTCAAATGTGGCATTTTTTTTTAGTAAATCAATTAGTTCTCAAGGTAAAAAGAGATAATTAGTCATTTTTGGAGGAACAATAGACAAAACAGTGTTAGTCATAGCACTGTAATCCTTACATTTTCCAACACTATGAACACTGGTGAATGGGCAGGCAAGTTTGGCCCTCTGCCTGACGTGACCTAAGTTTGATGTTCTTTTAAACGAGTATTCAGACAGCATCCCATCTACCCTATATACCCTTTATCGCACTTCAGCGGTATGCGGTAGATAACAAAAAAATGTGAGGAAGGAACCCAAACTACACATCGTGAGCTGCTCAACTTTTCGCGAGGAGGGTTAATTCTGATTCCAACAAAGTTCTTTGCACAGACAGGAGCAAATAGCCCGCCTATGCTGCCTATTCCTTCAACACAAGTTTGACGTCAGTTTAGGCACATGTCCCTTTGACGTGGTTTTTAAGGCAAAAATTTTATGTGCCTCACTGTGCAAAAAGACTGCCGCTGCTGTTGTCAGGTACAGAGAATGGCCACCACTACGAAGAGTCCATACTGCAGCACATTGCCAGTGTTTGAACCAGACTTAGCCACTGCAGGCTGCCTTGATATCATATTGCGTGACATATCAACATGACGGCACGTGAGTAGAGGTATGCTCTGTTTCTGGGGAGGATGTGCTGTGAAGTGTATCCCAAGAGAAAATGTAACTGGTCCCAGCTGGTTTATGCTTAATTTTCCAGGTGGACCCTGCTTGTCACTGCTGGGACCAGCTACCATTTTCTTCGCCTTCGTCGCTTGTTGCCAATATACTTCGCAACAAGACAAAAGCAAAGAAAGAGACACGAACACATATGTAGCAGTAATGAAGTCTGATAAGCATTGCTGGGGGAAGCCATAATTCTTTCGCCTTCAAAGCACGTGACAGACTTACGTTCCCGGAGGAATCTCTTTGTATTATCATTGGCTTCTTCGACAGCTGTCCCTGTCGTGGCCTGAAACAGCGCAGAAGCGCAAGACGACAGAAAAAAGCACACAGACACAGCATTGCGTCGGTGTACTCTTTTTTTTTTTAATCGTATTGTGTTTTCGCGATGTTTCACGCTAAAATATGGGCCAACCAAGTGTGAAAGGGCCTTTACAACTACAATTGGGATAGATATTAATCAAAAAGAGACAAGTTGAGAATAACACATATACCACACTGATGTGCAGTCACTAAGAAACAAGGTGTATGACCTTATATTAATGCGCATTTACTACACATCCAGTGTCGCATTGTCAGCTGATGAGGATTTTGGAATCACTGTATGACAGTAGAGCTACTTTGCTTAATTTGCTAGGTGGTTGGGGATCAGGGGGGGGGGGGGGGGCTTTTTTAAAGCTATTTTCCCTCTTTTTGATCTTTATTCTCACTCAGATGTACGGGTCTTGTTTTTGTAATCTTTGTGCTTAAGAAAGAGAGAGAGAGAATAAACGCTTATTTTTCAATTCATTGGATTGCCTCAAATTTTCATAAGGCCTCTTGGAGCTAATATTGATCTAATCCTCACCAGTTCAAACTGTGACGCTGCGGCCCGTAGTTCAAAAAGTTATGTACTGTGAAGTTTCGAAACAACGCCTACCCGTACGACATCAAGTTAAAAATACAGGATGGGTGAACTTTTGGGTCAGGTGCGAAAAATTACAAAAAAGTGGCTGCACCGCCAACCAAAGCTGCAGAGATGTCTAGCAAAAATAAGTCGGACAGCTTGTGTCTCTTTCGTTCAAAATCGAGACATCAGCGGTGTTCGCGACCACGAGACGTTTTCACGAAGGGAGCTGGTGAGGTGGCCGGCTCCTTCCAAAATGCGATGGTATTTGAAAAAATTTAAGCACTTGCAACTTTTTCACCCCCTTCCTGTGCCCACGAATGCCATGATAAGTCCCAACCAACAAGAGGCTATCAGCATGGACGTCAAAGAAGGGATCTGCGTATGCCACCAACGAGAGCCACGTAACTGGCATCCATTGACAGGGGGACAAACTGATTAACGTTGGAGCTCATTCAGAGGTTCCCATCTTTGTCGACACCACTGGTCAATGGACTTAAAAAATATATATATATTGGCTGGAAGGAGGGTAGCGGCGGGGGGGGGGGGGGGTGTAAAGAAAGATAGGAGAGATAGCGGGCGAAAGCGTACGTCTCCAGAGGAAAGCGACCTTTAGAAGCTCGCCCTCTCGACCAGAGAGCAAATTAAGCAGCTGGCCGTGAAGGCTGCTTCCTCGTTGGGTAGTTGAGGGTTTGGCTACACTTACTACGCAACTGCCGGTGCATGCAGATTTATTCATTGGCCCAGCATGGCTTGTGTGTAAAGGTGTTGGCTCATACCCTCCTAAGTATGTGGCTTCTGCATTGGTCAGCTACTCAATTGCGCCTGTTGCATTACGCTCCTCGTCCCAACTGGCGGTTGTGGTTGGCGTCGGCGGCACTCGTTGACCAGCTGGCCATGATTCTTCTCGCGGAAGAATACGAATAAATCGCATATCATCCATCGCATCACCCACCAACACACAGGCATAGGCGTGCGCACAGGGGGGGCAGGGGGGGGGGGCGGCCGCCCCCCCTAATCATCTGAAGGGGGGCGCCAAATTGGCCCATATTTTGCCAATGTAACACATTAAAGTAAAAATTTCTGCTCAGAAATATTTTGTATGTGTTGCAATTCCACCACATTGAAATAAAAATTTTATAACCATCCCTCTTTGCACAGTGTTCGGACCGCTAGGCCTTCAGTGGGAAGAGAGAGGTCGGGAGTTGCTGTAAGGGGGGGGGAGTGGGGGGGCCGCAGCGGTAAGACTTTGCCCCTCCCCCCCTAATCGAGAACTCTGCGCACGCCTATGCACACAGGCATGTGGGAGGAAAACATTTGAGAATCTACACGGTGACGTCTATTTTTCAATCTGAGAGAACCGCTTAGGAGTCGGCCAGTTGAAACGCGTGCACATCGGGATCCGTTTTATAATTTTAGATAGGCATTCAACTGCCAAAATACTAAACTTAGGCAGTACATTTTCGTGAACCCTGAAGCAACCGCGAACAGAAAAAAATGTGGAACGCTTCACGATTTTGCGTGTCATCCTTGCGCAGGGGCCATGCTAATCTTCTCTGTATCGTTCCAATTTTAGTATATGTACTTTGGAAGTACAAGCCTCAAACGTTCGCTGTTGTATATATAGCCCCAACCTTTCAGTGGCAAAAGTTGCAGGTGGTACTGCAATAATATATGTCTATTCAGCAGCTAAAACTAAATTTCAGCCAATTGTACTTATTAATCAAAATAAAAGCCTGTGTTCACACCATTTTGTAAACACAAAATTACCAGTTAGCTTTTCAATTATTCAATTTTCGTTATAATAAAGGTCCCAATAAAAAGGGCTCGCCATGCCATGCGCATGATTTTTAGCGCCCTCTAGGCAATAGAGGAGCAATCATTAGGACGCGCGGGAGAATTCGAGAACACTTGCAAAAAGATGCGCCCAAGCGCGACGCTTTCCAGTTTTTCACTCACATGAACGATGAGATGTTTACCTAAGGGGGAGCGCTCAAATGAACCGGCCCTAATAGAGAGGGAAGGGCTTGTTCGGGGAGGAAGGATAATGCCGTAGGTGTGATATGGATAGGCTGTTAATATCCTTGGTGCTTTTTTTAACGACTTCAGTCTCTGTTGCCCCCACAGAGCGCTTGCGCACAGCTGGTAGCAGAACTCGATCACAACTGGCGTACGCGCGCGGAGGAGCGTACATCGACTCCCAGTTGTCCCAGTCGCTTCCAACGTGCGTGTCGAGAGGGGGAAGCCACCGCAATGGGCCTGCCGACAGGGCTGGAGAGCCTGCAACGTTAGAGATAAGGCCAACTTTATTAGGAGCTCCCCGATAAGGCGCGTCGGCGGTCTCTCCCTCCACGACCCGGGCAGTCGACGCTTGCATCGGTTCGTGAAGGGTACCTTGGTGTGTCGACGGCCGACGCGGATCGCGCCATGTTGTGCTGCGCGTTTCTTGGTGCAGTGGCCGTCGTCGTGCTGGCGATCGCCTATTGGTTCCGGTACCACGCCGATGCATGCTGGAGCCTCATCTTCGCCGAGCACTTCGGCACGTCGCCAGGTAATTAGGGTGCCGCGTAACTCACTTCCCGCAACAGGCCTAGAACCGGCCGCCCGTCCTGCCCTTTTCACGTTGCGTGTCCGCTCGCCCTTATCGACACCGAATCTCTCGCTCATCTTCAGGTATCTTTCCCTATATACCAACATTTAAGATGGTCAGCGGGCTAGACAATATGTTTTATCATTGTAATAAATTGGCACCACATGCAGCACAATTTTTTGCATTAAATTTTTCAGCTTTATTCAGAATTCATTAACCATGTTGCATAATAGAAACGAACCAGACAAAAAAAACGTGCAAGTATCTTGTTGCATATGTCTTACATGTGCACATATATTTTTTCCTCGCTAAAATTACCCGGCCGGTAATCATGTAGCTGCGCCTATTTTTGTCCAACTGCATCCTCATTCCTCACCACTTCTCTCAAGAAAATACACCAAATGACTGAATTTCACCCACACTTTGGCCCCTCGAACATGTCATCCCCTTGCACCAAACTGTAACCTGCATGTATACGCACCTGTTGTGTTGAAACCAATCCTGGTTCTGTTTTTTGGATTGAGATGGCGCAAATACACAAAGTGTTTTCTGTCAGATTTTTTTTCTCACAGTCGCGCATTATCCCACTTGTGCATGTATACACCTGCCTCACCAGTGGCCTTCCGACCTCATGTTTTGAATAAAGGATAGTTACCGTCATCTTGCCATTTGACGCAGAAAGCTTAAAAGAAACTGTAAGATCAACGAAAACATTATTCTGAACACCAGACTGCAAGGCTGACTCAACCCTTTTTGGTCCCGGTCATCCCACATTTATGTACGTAACAGGTGTGAGTGACTAAACTAGCTAGAAATTAACTAACTAAAACTGAGACGCTTATGCATGTTAGTTTTCGTGGAGTTTGCGACATGACCACAACGCGAAGAGCGCATATTGCGGCCGTTTGGTGAAGAGCCTGAAGTAATGATTCGCGGCCATCAAGCTGCCATCTTGCTTATTGAAAGGCAATACGTGAGAGCATGTGAGTGGGCGGGGGTAAGATAATACGCCTGTACAAATGAAGACAAAAGCCTGGGCAGTGAACTGTGGGGAGTCAGGCGGTCTCTTGCACAGGCCTTTAGCACTGCGGCATACTTGGCGCCTTCCTGTGGCTGTTTATAACACAACCAACAATGTGTCAATGAGGACTTGGTGAACAGATTAGATAAAGCAGTAACAGGAACAATGCGTACAGCAACAAAGAATTTACTGTTAGGGTGCACGTGACTCAACAGACCAACTGTTGGGTAAGCTGTAAGCTAGTAAGTTTTACACGCTATAGAATGATTATGCCCCGTATGTGACGTGTCTGCTCGGAATGAGTCTGCGCCCACTTTTGTTATGGGAAACTTTTTCTTTTTACTAACCCACTTTCCCTGAGCTGGGCTCACACATGCCACTCTGTGTATAGATGGTATTCACTGAAAAGTTTGGCTGTCAATTACTTCGCTTGGCAACACTGAAAACGGCCACGGACATGGCGCGGCTTGTGTTACTGCACCCGCAAGCGGCAGAAAAAAAAGAACACTGGTGTGCGTTGTCTGCTTCGTTTCAACCTGATTCTCAATGGTGGTGTAAACAGAGATGTTATTAATCACGCTCGAATAAAAGTCAAGGCATTACTTTGCGTCTGGTGGGGTAGAGTTTGGAACATCCAACACAAATCATGTGCTTAGCACGGACAAGTACTGCCATCCTGCAGAGCCCAACGTAACCAGTGATGGTGCACTCACATGGTTGCCTGCATGCATGCCTCGCAAGTAAATACAACCTATAAACATCTTTTAGTCACCATTTTCTTTCCCAAAGCATAAGCATGCTGATTATACAGCAAGCAAGGGGGGAAGCAAGTAGGCATCAGACTAAAGATCGTGCTTGCTTTTGCAATCACATGTGAACGTCTACGAAAAATGACGGAACTTCTTTGGTGTTGGTTCCTGCATGCCCAGGCTCCTCTTCCCAAATCACATGTGATCTTCTCAGCCTTCTCGATCGTGTCAGATTATCCAGTTGTATCGATGTTTCTACCATACACCAACATTATATTCTGGGTGCGCGAGGTATTTGAGAACACAACGTACGCTTCACGCACAACAAAATGTCTCTAGCAAATTCAGACATATTGTCACCAAACTTTGCGAAGTACTTCTCTTATGGTTTATTTCCATAACTACTGAATGAATCCGCCATCGGCAGCAGTAAGCGAATCGATTCGGCTTCGGAAATGACTGTATGCACAGATCAAGTGCTCCTTAGAGATGCTGGCCATTGAGTGAGCAATGGGACCTTCAGCGAGTTTTTGGTATTATGCGGCTCTTTGTTGGCCTCTCTATCAATGACGTACACCCCAGACATAGCAGTCTAGCAGATTTAAATCTGGAGAACTAGGAGGCCACAAGTTGGGAGTGACGGAGTTGCAGAAGCTGTCAGCCGGCCACTCTTGGGAGACGCAGACGGTGTGTGCAGGCGCCGAATCTTGCTGAAAGACATATGGTCTTCCTTTCGAAACACTCTCTATCAATGGCATTACAACGGTCGCAAGCACATTCACGTTCCCGGCACCATTAACGTGCAGTCCTGCAAAAAAGTGTGGCAGCATGAAGTCACCCTCGTTGCGGTTGACGGATAGCACCACCGACGGAGAAATTAAGGGGTTCTGATGATGTCTGACCACTGACTGTGTTGTTTCCTTTTTGCCACAGATGCCATGTCACTGACAAAGCACATCAGCTCTGTCTGCACCTTTTAAACAAAAGACTTCACTACGTTCAAAAAGGTGACAATTTCCAAGTCACTGTTGTGCGTGGACAGGGCGACAAGGACTGCTTAGCGTTTAATTTCCCGTGTCAACTTGTACGCTTCCATCTTCAAACAAACTGCGCAGTAAGAATGATAGGGGGTTGATGAACAAGAAGCCGCAACCCTAGATATATATGATGAGCCTGCTGGTGTATGTGGCCATAAGGAATAGTGTTCTCAAATACCTCATGCAACCGGTATATGGCCATGATTGTTAAATCCGAGCCATTTTGTGTATCCGCCGACATTTGCAGTAGCCACCTGGGTGCCGCACTCATTTCTTTGAAAGCCGCTGCCAGTGTAGATTCACTTGGTGTTTTCTATTCTATTCTCTCTGTCACTAATTCCCCTGCTGTAGAAGCAGGCCGATATGAACTTCAAATCTGCCAGCCACGTGATAAACAAAGTATTTCAATGCATGTGTTCAGCTTCCTCCTGATAGAAGTGTAGACAAAGCGCACAGGAATGCCATGGGGAAACACTGTTATATGAGTGTGTCTGCTATCTACCTTCAATTGGCTGATTGTGCTGTGTCTTCTTTTTCTCCCTGTTTATCTGGAGCCTGTAGTACAGTGAGCTAGCGAGTTAGTTCAATGAAGTCTTTTATTGAAGTGAAAACTTTCTTAGTTGTATCGATGGCGTCCTGTCAGAGAAGCAGTGCATTTCCCCTAGACCGTCTGGTTGGCCGAAAAGCTCTGATGAGATCTCGCGACACACGATGCGTGCGTGAAACCGGGCTTCCACAGTGTCGAAACGGTTACTTGAAAATTGCGAAAGAGGAATGGTTCTATAGATAAGACAATACACGCATCGATCATAAAGAAGGAGTGAAATAGTACACCTTCATCTCATAAACCATGTACCGGTATACATTTAGATCATTCGTAGATGCGTTTACTTATAGTGTGCAAAAAATCATTTGTTTGCTATTTGGGATTTTTGAAGGTTTGACGATCGATCAAACGCACTTTCAACGAAGGTAGGATGCACTTTTAGCTTTCGCACTTTTCTAAACTTTCTTTAAAAAAAGGGAAGGTAAGTATTTTTAAATTTGTGAAACGAAGTGTTGATGCGCTTATATCTATAGGTGGTATTCATTAAAAAGTTTAGCTGTCAATTTCTTCGCTTGGCAACACTGAAATGGCCACAAACATGGCTGAAGCGCCACGGACATGGCGCGGCTTTTGCTACTGTGGCCGCATGCCGAAGAAAAACAATAACACCGGCGTGCGTCGTCTGCTCGCTGTTTCAACGCGATTCTCACCGGTGGTGTCAACAGAGTTGTTATTAATCGCACTCGCATTGGAGTCGAGGCATTACTTTGCGTTCGGCGGGCTAGATAGAGCTTAATGTCCAACCCATATTATGCACTTAGCACGAACAAGTACCGCCATCCCGCGGAGCCCGACGCAACCAGTGACACCATGGTTGCCTACATGCGTGCCTCGCTATTGAATACAGGCTATACAAAAACTGTAGGTCTCGTTGGTTTGCAGGCCACCAGGGGGTGTGTGATCTCCCCTTGCTGTGCTGCGTAAAAAGTACCGTCTCCCTGTTCTGTGTTACTGTGAAGCTATGTCACTTTGGTGAAAGTGGAACATGTGGACAAACATATTCGCTACAGACTTTCCTCAATGATAGCATTCTGTTCCTGTTCCTTGCTTTGTCCTTACTCGGCACATATTAGGCTCCGCAGTAAGAGAGTAATTAAGTGCTTAGTAGAAAGGAAAATCGGAATTTAATAGTCAATCAGTACTTGTGCTGCATGAATTCAGCAACTCAGTAAGTACAAAAACTAGTACATTTTGATTAGACAAAGTTCTTGCTTTGTCTGCCTCTGTTCTTTTCTTCATCCATGCAAATACTCGGTGCATAAAACAAAAAAAGAGGGGCGGCATGTTTATTCAATTTTGAGAGTGGAGTACCGGTCATAGAAAATCCCATTTGCAGCCTGGGACTTTGCGACCTCCTTCTGTATACAATATTTGAACCATAATAGGGCAAAGTGGGCGAAAAAAGATGGGACGAACAAAAAGAAGACACCATTGCGCTGTGTGGTGTCTTCTTTCTGTTTGTCCCGTCCTCTTTATCCTATCATGTGGAAAGGCCAACTAGCTTCTCAGATTGCTTTGACCCCAACCATGTACTGTAGCCTTCTGTCCCTAATAAAATATTTTACTTGACATGGCATGCGTTGCGGGTTATATGTAGCCAAGCAGTGCATGTGAATAAAAATTGGGTACAAAATCAGTGTAAGCCAGCATAATAAACGTAATGCCTGCTCTCAAAGTGTTCCTCTTTGCCAGTGGTTTGTGCCAGGGTTCTCTGTGCTAAAGTCCCTTCATCAAACACCGATCGAGGGACTTTACTCTGTGCCAAGTACTCCTGCCAGGGTTTGAGGGACTTCCGCTCATTTTTGGTTTTCTTCCTATGGCAGGAACACTCAGGCGAAAGGTGGCATGGATTAGCGGAGCCGGCAGTGGCCTTGGTCGGGCAATGGCGCTAGAGTTTGCGTCTCACGGTGTCAAGGTGGCCCTGACAGACATCGATGAGCAGGCTCTCGAAGACGTCAAGTACACGCTCGTTGGTAAGAGCAAGATTACAGACATTATTTACAGACTTGTACACAGTACCCAACTTGAGTTTAACGATCCTTGTGTTGTAGAGTGCTCTTGGCAACAAAATGACTATTTGCATTGTAGCAATGAAATACAGTGTGGGAAATCAAGGGTAATGTCGACTTGTTCTAACAAACAGCATGTATAATTGTCCGTACTTTGGCTACATAATCGGCAAGTTGTTGAAGGGACATAGTGAGAGTGCTGTGATTTTTGACACGCTGGTGGCTATACTGCTAGTCCTTTTGAAATGCTACGGCTGTTTCACGCGCTACTAATTTGAATGCAGAAATGCATGTAGTGGTTCCTTTCAGGCTCCTTTATTTGTTTGTATTGCATTTATGCTCAGGCCAGCCAACAGAGCGATTCCCACTTGCTTGCTTTACCTAGGTTCTACATATATTTTAACATTGATCTATTTCATGTTCCACGTAACTGCAAATCTCAGCACACTCGATTATACTCATGTTACATTCACGTACAAAACTGAAGCACCGAAAAGCAGGCATGGGCTGTATATGCATGCTGCTCGAAGGACTGTATATCTCTCACAGGCTGTATTCCTTTATGCCCTCGAGTTGTGTCCTTCATCATCTACCCTTCTATCCTCGAATGCATCCAATCTATGCTTTAATGTCTGTCAGCTGTATCTCTTATTATAAACGTTACCTTTACACTAGATGTTTCCTGAAAAAAAAAACCTGCCTCTTTCAATGTATGCCTCTACCCTTTGCAAGCAGCAATATACATATTCCAACTGCGTCCTCATTGTTTCCCTCTATATGCTTTGGTCACATTAGACTGCGCTGTTTCGTAGGCTGTATTCTTTGACATCACTCAACCGTGCGTTTTACTGATTCATCTCTTTCCAGCTCAGGAACTGCTGCCTGAAAAGGACGTCCTCCTCCTCCCAATGGACGTGACAAAGTTCGACGAGCACGCCGGGAACTTCGCCAAAGTTCTCGCAAAGTTCGGCCACCTGGACATCCTTGTAAACTGTGCGGGTCGCTCCCAAGCTGCGAAATTTGAAGACATCAGCATGGAGGTGAACTGTGGTGGCTAATTTATGCGCATGCCTTTAAAGATCTTTCTTGGGCTACTTAAATGCAGGAATTTTGGTCTGTCTGTTTGTCTGTGACTCCATTCAGCCACCCGGCCAAAGTGAAACAGGAGCTGCGCTATATATATACCCACAGCCAAATCTAAACATCTAAATACGGTGTCAATGTTCATACTTGTCAACATTGTTGAACAAGAACAAGACATTGCGTAAATATAAGGCAGAAAATCAATACATAAGTGATATTTGCGGTGTTTCTTTATTAAAAAAATCATGGATGCCTGGTTTTTGCGGTAGCAAACGAAATATATAACATAAAATGTAGAAAACTGTCGCCTGCCGTTGCTCGCGCTACTAATATTGCTACTGGCGGCATTTGAGGAATCAAACGGCAACAGCACTGAAAGGTTTCACTAGACAGGTTCCATGTTCCACTTGGAATTCTTATGATGTAGGGCATCGTGGCTTTATAAACGTTGTAGTAGCTAGGGTGCCTCAATTCACGTGCATCTCCGCCGTACGGCAGCACTAGCATCATCCAAAATACCGCATTGACGCAGCAACAGCGGCGCCCATTTCAATGTAAACTTCCAGAAACTAAGGTTAAGGAAAACAGATTAGGCAGTGCTGACTCCAGGTCTTTATGACTTCATGTCTGTGCAATTGGATGCTATTGAACAAAAGAACAATAAAAAAAACCACCACTGTGCGATTGTAGGGGTAACTCTAGTTCCGTTCGATCGTATCACTTGAATAATTTGTAGTGTGCAGTTACCACACTGACAACTATGTTTTTAGTGTTTGCTATATTGCTTCACTGCTGACGTGACATAGCATAAAATTTGAAAGTTTTTAAATTTTTCCTTTTGTCTTTTTTTTGGATTAAAAAGTCTTTTGTTGCTGGAATGGAGCTTAGTGGGCAACCAAAGACTAGGCCTTTAAAATTGAGTGAGGTTATAGTTTGTCTTTATTTAAGGGGACAGACAACCGAATTTTGTGGAGTGTGTGTCCTCTAGTTCATATGAAAGCCCGTGATTAATATACCGGGGCAATTGCAAGGAACTTCCAAATAAATTGGCAGAAATAATTTTAATTCGGCACTGAACTTTCTGAAATCTGACAGGTGGCGACATATTGTGTCTAACATTGTTACGTGATACTACAGTTAGTATACAGTAGCCGACCGCTTTTTCGGACTCCGAAAAATCGGACTTGCTGGATATTTCGGACTTTTCCGAGAAACCGTCAGTTGTCCCATTTCGGTTCATGGTGTTTTTAGTGGAGCCCTTTCATTTCAGGCAGAGAGCATATAGTACTCCACAAAAATTGGTTGGCTGTCCCTTTAAAGCCCTGATGTGGCTTGTTTTTTGGCTGAATTCGACTTGCGTGCATTTGGTGCAGGTGCACAAAGCCATGTTTGACCTGAACGTCTTCAGCCACGTGCACCTGACGCAAACTGTGCTCCCACACTGGCTCGAGAGGAGAAGCGGCCACGTCGTCGTGCTCAGCAGCGTCGCGCCAAAGATCGGTGAGTGCTTTTAAGTGCAGCGCACTTTAGGGGCTTGCCTTGTCGTCGTAGCTCGCTCGCTGGACCCAACACGGCGTTCCGTCGTCGCGGCGTAACCCGGAAGCTTCGAAAGCCAAGCGGTTTACATAGTCATAAGTGTTTGAAGCTCGTGAACCGCTGCCGCTTGTCATACATCTCCCCGTTGTTTAACGCAAACAAAACTGTAGGTCATTTGAGGCAAAATGTACGTAACTAACCGGCAGCGCCTGCATTCATTTAGTTGGGAACGCTCGTTGGGTGGGTTTTTACGATAGTGAGCGAAAAGAAGTGGCAGTGCAATGCCGGGACTTGCGGAAGGAAAAGAAAGCACAAAAAGAGCAGAACTCTCGCTGGCGCTGTTTCAGGCAGGGGGCTTGTGAGCACTGCGGAGGCAGGAAATTTGAAATGCATTGGGTGGTAGTAGCGGGCAGATAACGGCGCTACTACAGCCCATTATGGCGAATCACTGCTCTGCACTTCCGACAGCTTTCACGTTAAGTGGAACGGCTTAAAAATTATTTTGGCAAGCATTCTGCTTTATCAATGTGTGCTTTCTTGTGAGATGTAGTCTGTCTTGAATCCACATACAGTAGCCAACCGTTTTTTCGGACTCCAAAAATTCGGGCTCGCTGGATATTCCGGCTTTTCGAGGAATTGCCAGTTGTCCTATAGGAGTAATGTATATGAGCAATGGATATTTTGGATGAAATAAAGCCAGAAGTTCGATTTTCTGGTCAACAAAATTTTCCGCGACAGAGCCACGGTGTGACTCCTGGATGCCACCATTTTAAATCCTAAGCCACCTGGCTAGCCTCGGATTGGGTGAGGATCGGCTTGACTCCCACTAGGATAACAAACTTTGATCTTGGAGGCCGTAATTTTGCATACTTTACTCCATGTTTTGCAGTACTAGTCTGCGGCGGAAGCAATCTCGAAAGCCAGAAACGGGTCGGAAAGACGTTGGTGTTGTCCAATGTTTACAAAGAAAACGTGACGCTGGCAGAGATGCAAGCAGACGTTGTCACACGAAGGAGGAATTTAAGGCACAAAACCATTCACGACTTCAGTACTATATTTAACCCTTTCAGCTTTGAATTTTTTATTTCAAGCAAAACAATGTTTTCTGTGTGTTTTCTTAAATTTTAGAGTCTCATAAGCACCCAAACAAGAAATAGAGCTGCAAGTGCAAGTGATTACAGATTTATTAATGAGGCAATGAATTAAGATATCTAGCAATTAAAAATTTCATGTGGAGCAAAGACAACAATTTTGCATGGTTTCCCAAACTTTATGACTGTATGAACCTACAAACAAGAAATGAGCTTCGTAACGCACGTATTTATAGATTTACAAGCTTGGGAATAAAACTCGGACCGCCATTTTTTTCAGCCTCAATGTCGTGATTTCGTCTTCACCGCAGCTTCTTCTTCTTTGTGACGTGCGGCTGCACTAAAATGAAACAACAGTGACATCTATCGCAATAGGCATCAATGAAGAACAATTCCCCAAAAACTAGCTGTTTTGGTTTCATTCTCTATGCGCTAGTGGAACTTTTATGTTAGGGCCAAATGGTATAAATTAAATAAAGTTAGTTTTTGCAACTCGTAGATTTTTCGGACTGCTCTTTCATTCGGACTATTTTTCATTGTCCTCCAGGTCCAAAAAATCAGTCGGCTACTGTACACAGATCAGCCTGTTATCCAATTTCAAGCCCCACTAAAATGTTTTTTATTGTTTGGCAGATGTTCGTGTCGTTAGGAACCTTTCTCCTGATACCTTTCAGCAAGTCTGTACCCTCTCCTCCATGCTACACCTGAAGGCCATGTCCGTTTCTATTTTATGCTTTTTTCTAGACATTAATTAAATTTCGGAAGTATCTCAGCTGTTGCACACTGCATAGAGAATGCGGATGCTAATTCAGGCTGGTATGCCTGCTCTTTGATAGTGCGCCTTCCATCCATCCGACTAGCAATGCCATCTAATCCAATCAACCCCATCAATTCAGTCCGATCCAGCCAATTACATTCCACCGAATTCTGTCATATATCCCATCTAATCAACGAACCCCACCCGATCAAGCAGTCCAGCCAATCCAATCCATCCCTCCAGTAAATCTGTCCAGTCCAATCCCAGTCCATCTAATCAATAAATCCAATCAATCTTCATTTGATGTGCCAGTAGGAATAATAAAAAATCTGCTCCTGTAGCTATCGAAGCAATCACAATTTGTTGGGATTTGTTAGTCAGTGTCTCTGGTACACACAGGGACAAGAATTTTTAACCCCGTTCACACACTAAATGCACGTTTTCTCTTCTCGTTTAAAGTTCGATAAGCACATTTTTATCTGCATAACAACTGATGCAGATATCGGAACCATGCATACAACTGCTCTGCAGATGCCGATAGCAGGTTATCTGGCTTCTGGCGGCAACAAAGGATAACGAATAATGATAAAGATTTGAAATGAGAGATAACATGCCACAGGTTTATCTGTGGAAGCATATACCCAGGTGCAAGTGCATTACATCTACACGATATCAGATAGTGTTTTATTGTGTCTGGAGGTATTCTTTTGTGTGTGCGGATTAATCTTCTTCCACTGAAATTTACTACTGTATCTGACATTAGGAGGCCAGCACAGAGGTAGAAGGATACTAATTCGGAAGATATGATAAGAGGGCCACGATATGAGTGAGTAGGAGTATGTAGTAATGTAGCATCGACAGACATTTATTGTGGCGCAACAGAGATACCTATAGAGCGACGAGGCACGTAGGAGCTTTCAGTGAGTAGACAGCTGAAGTAGCTGAGCAGGTAATGTAGGGAAGACGATGGCGTGTTGTTGCAGGGGCATAAAAAAGTGCGTACAAAAACGCTACAAAGAAAGCATAGCAGTATTGAATAGAGGCAATGGGAAGAGTTGCGAACGCTGCAACGTAGTTATGAGCTTTCTGCTGTTCACGAAAAAAAAAAAAGCGGCGTTTGGCTCGGATGCTCTGCACCATAAAACTCCATGATTGTGTGTGTTCCTCTATCTTTCGAAATGTCTTGGGGTTCCTTTAAATGCTGGATGTCAGTGAAATATTAATTTCATTTGTCCTAAAGTTTTTGGTGTACATTTTTTGTTTTATATAGGTGCTTTTTTTGTGGCATGCCTCAAAGGCCCAAATCCCCAAGCATTGCCCGGGGGAAACATCGAAAAATTAACCAATTTGAACAAATTGGAACCATTTGTATTTCCAATCGGTTCTAACTGAACAAATTGTGTTTTCGGCAGGTCCAAATGAACCTAAATTGTTTTTTTCAAACTGCGTTTTCAGTAAATTCTTGCCAATTTTGTGTGAAAAAGAGCCACCATGCTTCTCGGTTCTTCATGTACCAGGATTTTTTTGTTATTGATGCGTTTTTTTCTACCTTCAGCTCTACCAGACTCTGCCACCTACAATGCGACGAAGGCTGCACTTCACGTAATTTTTGGGGAATTTCTTTCTGACCCCTAACATTGCACAGTATATTCTTTTTGATAAGTGTACAAGGAAAAAAATTAACTTATCGAGCACGGGAAACCCAAATCAACTTTTAATTTTTGGGTACTAAAGCCATCGTTAAACATAAAGGAAAGTTGAGTTATATTTACTACCGTGCGGAAGATTGAATTTCGGATTGGGAAATAAATAAAATAAAAAAATGAAGTGAAATAAAATAAATTTTCCAAATTATATTAATATTCTTGCCTTAGTGTGTTTTGGAACTTCTCAAACAGGCTAAAAAAAAAGAAAAGATACTTAAAAAAAAAAAAATGAAGGAAGCCCCTAACGCGTAAGACTTGAAGGTAGCGAAGCTGTACGAACCTTCCCAAACCATCACGAAGGTTTTAAGCCCACGATTGCACCGATTTGCTTCTTTTCCTGCTGCAACGACCTTTACTCCATCATTGTTGCTTAAGGGGAAAGTTTCCCTTTCTTTTTTTTGGAAGTGATAAATTGGCATCACCTTGGAGGGGTACGCTATGACGGTCTTTCTCTTTCCGAACAAGTTTTGCCACAATTAGGCGAAGCTGGAGTTTTTTTGGCCCAATTTGGGCCAATTCCCAAGTGGGTTTTTTTCTTAAAAAAATTTTGGGCCCAACCCCCAAGGGGTAGGCTTTTTTTTTTGAACGGGCAGCCCACAGAGGTAGGCATTTTTTGGGTTAACCCTCCCGGGGAAATCTAGGGGGAAAAAGGGGGGTCACATTAAAACTCACAATTTGTCTTGGCTTTTTAAAAAAGCACACGAAAACTAGGACTTGCAAACGCTTTGCTGCAAAAAATAAAAAGCAAAATTTTAAAAGGGGCACTGGAAAAAGTATTGGGCACGCATTTCCATGGGGAAATTTTGGGTTTTCCAACGGGCGAATACAGGAAGAAAATTATAAATTTGATGATCCTTTCAGTCATGAAAGGGGCCCTTGGGGGCACGCAATTTTTGGTTGTATACGCGCCTTTGCAACCAGCTCCCTCACCCCGCGGGCGGCTAAAATCCCAAACGTTAACTGAAACCCTTATTTTTTCTAGGGCCCACTTTGGGCCAACCCCCAGAGGGCAACCCTTTTTCGGGCAGGGAAGGTGTTAACCTTTCTGAAAGCTTCAAATGTCGTGCGGGAAAGCCCAGAAAACGGGCCATTTGTCCTATCCGCAGTGCAGCGAACCCAATTATTGCCCTTTAAATTAAACAAAACTGGCTTCCCTCATTTTGGCTGTAAAAAAAAAACCAAATTTTTAAAAGCAGGAAAAAATTTCAGGGTTTCCATGGGAAATTGTGGGTTTTCCATTTTAAAACCGGAACATTATTTTGCGTTTTTTTCTGGAAAGGGTGGAAGGGTTTTGGGATTTTGGACTCCAAATTTTGCTCGGTCAGGGAAGTTCAAAAATTTTTTCCTATCTTTCCCCATTACAAAAAAGGGGCCCCGTTTCGGGGGGCTTAACTTTTAAAATTTTAAAAACTTCAAATGTTTGAAAGGAAAGCCCCGGAAAAAACGCCAAAACTGGGCTTCGAAAAGGCAAAAAAACCCCACCTTTTTGGGGTTTAAAAAAACTTCAGTAACTTACGTGTTGAAATCCCAAAATTTGGGGATTTGGGGAAAACCCTTTTTTAAGGGGGTTTTTGAATTAAACCCTTGGTTTTGAATTTTGAGGCCAACACCCTTGTGAGCGCCACTGACATAAGGGTTGGATTTTACTCAATTTACTGGGTCATAAAAAAATTTTCATTTTTCACAAAGGGGTTGGCTTTTTACTTTAAATTTTCCGTATTTTGGCAGGGCTGCGGGCAAACCCGAATCAAATAGCAAACCCTGTTCGTGAAGTATTCAAAGTTTCTAGTAATGGCACACCTCTAATGTTTGCTTAGTATGTCTGCCTGGCTGCACAAGCTGTCATCAAGAACAACAGTAATGGTTTTGTCAGTCACTTTCTAAGGATTGTGTCTAAAAAAACTATGAATTATTTTGGAGCTTCTGAGGTGCTTATGTCGCGATCATTGTCTTGATACACTTGTATATGTGTTAAGGGGGCCATAAAGACAAAATACTAGATTGGTTTAATTGTTAAAAAGACTTGTCCAGGAAACAATGCTACCAATTTTATTGCAAACTTCAAACAAATAACTGAAATGTTAAAGAAAACTAGAAGCAGTGGTGACTCCCGGGCCACTTTCTAGCAAAGTCTCTCTGATGTCTCAGAATCTCGTCTATGCCATTGGCAGTCGCCGACAAGGGCCATGCAGACAAAATACAATTTGTTTTATTCGAAAGATTTCGTGTTTTATAGTGCCCCAGCGTTTCTCCGGCAGCAAGCGATGCCATATTCCCCGAAAAATTTAAATTTAATTTAGGTTAAAATTTTGATTCTCTCGCCAAATCGTGTGTTTTTCATGACGTCTACCAAGAAGTCACAGGGGTGGGTATTTAAACGAACTTCGAGTGCGTCATTAGGCTCTGCAGCCTTGCTTACCGTCAGTCCTCCCAGATGGTGCTACTACCATACTGAGCCGCGGACCGTTGTCTGCCGTTGCTTTGTTTTTGACCGTATTTGTCCCCGGCTTTTTTTGTTACTGTAGAAATTAATCGTTTCTGGAAACATGGGGTATCCTTGACAAACAGGGTCACGTAAGACAACGTCGTTTACGCCAATCGGCCAGTATCGTGTAAGACAACTCCAAAGCGGCGGAGACTTTGCAGCTGAAACAAGCATAGTGCGCCCAGTACCAACAGCAGTGCGCATCGGTACTTCTATGTTTACGTGTATTTTTGTAACTTTCATTGTTTACCCCACCATTCTTACTGCTGTAAAATGAATATGCATTACATTTAAGCAAAAATAGCTCGTTAGGCAAGCTTATAAGCCCTGCCAAATTTTGGTTTGCTTTTGCCAGCCTCCACCAATCGCAGAGCTGGCTGCTTTGGCATCATAGGTTCTGTTGGGGGAAAAGAGCTAGGGGGTTTGCAGGGGCCGTTCCCTTTTTCCCTTAAATTGTTAGTTATTTGGGGCAAGGTGCGTTAAAGTGGTGTAATATGATTTAAGGGGCAATCCCTTGAACCCCAAGGGGAAATTGGTTTTTGTCTGCATGGTTAAAACCACCACCAAAAAACAACACTGGCATTTTACCAAAAAATTGCCGTTTCTTTGGCCCCCAAAATGCTAAGGTAAATTTAAACACCCTGAACGTGTTTTTAATACTGGTTTTATTTTACTATTTTGATATTCTCCCCATGTGTGAAAAAATTTTTATACCTCTTGAATTTTTTTGGTTTAAAGGAAATTTCCCATGTCCGTAATGGAGGCTGAAGGGGACCCAAAACCACACTATTTTTTCCCAAAACTCCCCCAAAAGTTTTTTTGCCCAATGGAACCTTAACCCCCCTGGCGGCAATCCCATTAAGGAATGGCCAGCGATTCAGTTAAGAGGGAGGTGGCAAGTTGGACATTGGTTGGAGTAGATCTACAAAATTTTTGTGGTGTCAAAAAAAAAAGAACAAAAGCATCTAGTGAGCTCAAGTCAGTTCGGTATTCATCAAGTCAATGCAATCCCATACAAAGGAGCACCAATCGGATGTTTCTTCTCCTATAAAGAGTTCAGTACTGGTGGGCGATATGTCAAGAGCTCAGGGTTTCCCAGATCAGCCTGGTCGTCGCCAATGTTATCTACCTCTCCATGAAAGGCTTTATCAGGTGTGCTCGTGTTGAATATTGCAGTTGTCGTTTATCAAAGCTCCTGGCGAAGTGAGGGAGATACTGGGAGCTGCTTTTGCACTAATCTTTCATGGGCTGGATAAGGAACAAGGGGGAAGCATTTTCGAACAAAACTCCACGCAGCCGGTGTGTTTCTATCTGGCAGGAGGCCACACTAACAGATAAAAGCCATTTTGAAGGACGGTGAGTAGGCCAACACACACGCTGGGACTAGCAACAGTTTAATGAATAAAATTTCGAAGGAAAAAAGCAAGGTCAGGGCATGCGCCATAAAAACTAAAGAAGGTCAGCTGATGACGCAATTTAAATTCGGCTCTTTTTCAAATATTCAGCATCTGTGCCTGATACCGTTGGTGGGGGAACACTCATGCACTTATCCAAACCGTACTTTCGCATTTCATAAGCTTTGATAAGCTTCCGCTCGCACTTTGTGGTTCCCCTACCAATTATTTGTGTTTTGTCAAAAAGGGGGTGCGTCCACAACCTCGGCAATGGGCAGGCAAGTTTGCCCCTCCGCCTGAAGTGGCCAAAGTTTCGTGTTCTTTTTAAACAAACTTTCAAACAACGTCCCGTCTGCCCAATATACACTTTATCGCACTTCAGCGGTATGCGGTAGATAACATTTGTCGTGCACTTCGTGAATTTTGTGGCTTGGCGGGTTGTGCACGTGTTCTTTGGTTTGCGCTTTTCAATTTTGGGACAAAGGCTTGACAGCTTACACGGGGCCGAAAACACTACTGTACCCCATGTCTGGTGGCCACTTTTTTAATATTGTGCGAGATCTTGTGAATGTACGGGATTACTTCCACTTTTAAAAAAATTTAAAACCGGGCCCTTAAAACCCCCTTTTTCCCAAACTTTTTCCCTTTTGGGGCAACTTTTTTCCAAAGGGGGTTGCTTAAAACAACAGGGAAAAAAGCCCTTTTAAAATTTAAATTGGGGGCGCCAAAATTTTCCAAAATTTAAATTGAGGGTTTTTTTAAAGGGCGTTTCTAAAACACCCGTGATGTAAATTTTTTCTCCGGTTTAAAATTAAATTTTTAAATTTGGGAGAAACCCTTTAAGGAAAAGGGGGTGGGTGGTGCGGCCCCTTCCTTGTGGTTTTGAGGGCGGCAGAATAACACCAGTTTTTAACGAAAAATTGAATTTTTTTCGGGTTGGCGGATGAAATCTAAAATTTGTTTAAAAATTGGGTTTTTACAAACCCCGGGTTTACAATAAGGGGGCTTGGAAAAAAGGTGGCTCCCCCCCCCCCCGTTGAAATTTTTTTTCCAGAGGCCTGGCAGAATGGAAGGGGGCATGGGGTTTCGTTTTTAATCGGGTTCCTTGGGGGGAAAATGCCTTTTTGCGGGTTTTAAAGCGCAATCTAACAGCTTTCCCCAAAAATTTGGGAACTTCACTATAGGGGCCCCCCTTTAAAAAAATGAAACCCGACCGGAAAGGGGGGTTTGGGAAGTCTTAAAAAAGGTTTTTTGGACTCAAACCCCCCTGGTAAATTTTAAACGGGGGCGGGTTGGGTTTTAAGGCCGTCCGGCGAGTTTTAGCGAAAGGCAGGGGGGGGGTTGGGGTCCTTGGGTTAGTCGGCCCTTTCCGTGGGGGCGGGAATTATTTTGGTGGTTTTTTGGGACCCCCCCAATGGAAGCGCGGGTTTGGTTTGCCAAGAAAACCAAAAATTAAACCTGCATCGGTTTGAGCCCGATTAAAAAACAAAAAAACCACGTTGGAAAAGAGGGTTTTGGGGTAAAAATCGTGGGAAAAAATGGAGTTTTCTGGAAGGGTCCTCCCCTCCTTTTTCGGGGAAATAAAGTTAGGGGGAACTTTAAGCCGTCGATTTTGCCTTTCTTCATCGTTTTCCCGGGGGTAATTTCCGGAGGAAAAAAAAAATGAAAGGATCGGAAAGTTGAAAGGAATTTTCCCAGAAATTCAAACGTTTTTGCGGAAATTTTTTTTTTGGTTTTTTTTGCTTTTTCTCCCTTCCACATGGCTTCTGCCCCGGTGCCTACCTTTCTTTAATAACAAAATAAAAGGGGGGGAAAACAGATTTCTTTTGGCCCCATTTTCCCCCACAACAAATATTGGTTCCGTCTAGCAAAGGGGGGTGCCCCATTTTTTTTTGGAAAAAGGTAACTCTTTTTCGGGCCCCCCCCCTTTTATCAATTCTTTGGTTGGGTTTCATTAAAAATGGGAGTCGAAAATTTTGGTGGCCGAACCCGCCAGTTTATCACCCCTTTTGGAGGGCATTTTTCCGGGGGGTATGGTTAGGAACAAAAATTTTGGGGGAAAAAAGGGGAAAGTTAGGGAAGGGATTTCCCAGATTATTGATTTGTTTTTAGGGGGTAAGCCCGGCTTTTTCTGGGCCCCTATAGGGGGTTTCCGGATTAAATTTTTTTTTTTTTTTTTTTTTTTTTTTTTTTTTTTTGGGAAACCACCTGGGGATCCCTTTTTGGGGGAAAGGGGTTTTTCGCCGAAATCTTTCGTACACCCCCCGGGCAAAAATTTTGGTTTTTTCCCGGGCATCCCCTTCCCCGGGAAAAGCGGCTGCCGCAGACGGGAATCAACCCCGCGTCCTCGTGCTCAGCAGCGCAACACCTTTTAACCATTGAGCCAACTGCGGTGGGTCCATATTGTCCCACACCGACCCTCCCTGAATTGAAGGGTATTGTAAATATCGGTATCATGATGCTGCTGTCTAGGAAGGATGGTGGCATTTTGTGCACTTCCTCACTACAATGTATGCAAACAGTCAGGTTATGATCACTCTGCTCAATGATGGGGGGGGGAGCAATGTATTAGCACAAAGCGAGAGGTATACTGATCCCTCTCTCCAAGAGGAGTGATAGCATGAAATCCCTCTCTTCATTAGTGGACTCAACATACAACTTCAAGGATACAGTGGCATGAAATATCACTGCTCACTAACTCGAGTGGTGGCATGAGCACCAACATCACGATAACACTGCATTCCCACAATGGACAGACAGGGAGGGGAGTTTTGTTCCGTACTTTGTAATGTTCGCAGGGGTGTGTAGAGCAGCTGCTGGTCTCGGTTGTCATTAGGGGTAGTAACATTTCATCAGGACGAGGGGGCTCATGGTGTTGCTCCTCACATGGGACAGACGAGTTGATGCAGATCATTTTTTTTGCAAACAGCCTAGTCAGCCTAGTTGTGCTCCCAGCAGTAAAAGTTTGTTACCATATAAACTGTTGCTCGTATCATAAGGCAATAAGTTACTTCGTGATAAGTTTTCTGACTGCATATTGCACATGGGTGCGCTACATATCATACATTAGTTCTCAGTATTTGTGTGCCACCAGTAAGCTGTTCTCAGACATGCTTTTGCACCAACAATGATTCAATCATAACTGCGTAGTTAGTTAAATTCACTTAGCTATATGTGACTGTGGTGATTTAATAGTGCATCCTATGCCAATTTCACTAAAATCACTCAAAGCAGCATGAACAGGGTAACGAGATGGAGTGGGAATAACAGAGACTTACCTGAACAGCAACATTGCCACGTTGCTGAGATAATCTCGGTGTTGCCACGTGGGCTCAAGAGCACTTGCATAGCTCGCCTGTTGTATAACGATGTGTATACGAAGGCGCTCACCTGATTTCTCCCACAACCGTTTAACTATTACTGGTGACTTGAGCACTCAGTTATTACCAGTGATGAACACTTGCCGACTCAATCACTCGTTTTTGCTTGCTGGCTTGCTTAAGCTTGTTCACTTTCTCACAAGTGTGTGAGCAAGGTCCTTGCTTTTCACGCATTCTACTATTTTTTTCTGCAACTGGTCAACTAGGATGTTTTCTCGTGTCCTGCCACATCGCTTCACAAAATAATCATTTCACAAGATATTTCATGCTTTAATTTTTATATGGCAGTGAACAGGTGCTAACGGTTCGTTGTGAGCACGTACTATGATAGCATGTGCTCCCGTCTATGAGCAGGACTGTTTTCCATAATTGTCACCAACTGCACGGTGTATGTGCATCTTCTAGTTGCAAGGTTCAGTGACGCGGTCTCGAGGTCATCTAAAGACTGCCACCGTATGTGTTTGAGGAGAGCGGCGTTAACGACTACTGTATTGCACGATCTAAGCGCAACCCTTTTTTGCTAAAATTAGCCTTTAATTGTTGTGCCTTTACGACGGGCTCAAAGCCAAATAGGGCCCGCAGCAGTGCCATGCGCTCAAACTTTTCCCAAAATCCAGTTCTAAATCCAAGTGGCAGAATCAGCAGTAATTTTTTTTTTCTTCAAATTTCCCTACGTAAACTTCCCTGCGTGTTACAACTGGGTGTGTGTTAGGATCGTGCAAATATGGTAATTGCAGCCTGCTGGGTGAAAGAGTAGTATGGCATGATGGTCATTCATCGATAGCATACTGAGCTTGTAGTGGTGGGTGCTTTTCTCGACGCACACTGCAGGTTTTCTTGTTTTCTCGTTCTCGTCCGGGGTGGATTTCATGACTTTGGTGTGGGCTAGGGGTGTGTATGTGATGTTGAGGGCCAGGGACCTTAAACTTGAGTGTTACCTGCTAAATGCGTCAGGAGATAGTCGCTGCTCAGTGCAAAAGCTTGCATAAGTAGGGAAATTTTTATATGTTTACATTTCCTTCGTGGCAATGTGACTTCGCAGGGCCGGGCCTTTTAGGTGTTACAAAGGGGACGGGCACCCTGGGCCCCGGTCCGGGCCCCCCCCTCCCCCAGAAAGGGTTCCCCCCCCCTAAACCAACTTCGCTCCCCCCCCAAAAGAAGAGCCAAGATGGACCCCCCCCGGGGGACAGGGCCAAGATATAAATGAATAGGAGTATGTAGTATTGACAGACATTTATTGTGGTGCAAAAGAGATACCTAGAGCTATGAGGCACTAAGGGCTTTCAGGGAGTAGGCAGGTCAAGTAGCTGATAGTGAACATGTAATGCAGGGAAGACGATGGCGTGTTGCCGCAGGGGCATAAGAAAAGGTGCGTAGAAAAAATGGCTGTGGCTTAGCTCAGCCAACCTTGGATATGCAAAGCAAAAGCTTGGCTTAATCTGGTTGAGTTCTGGTTTTGCATGGTTAACCTTTGATGTAGCTGCATTGCCGACCACGGCTCAAAGCCGTTCGGTCTCGTGCAACGCTCACAGGAGGAGGCCCGACCTCGCTTTCATTCGTGGCAAACGCGGCATTCCTCTTTCACGGCGAATGGGGTGCAAGATGAGTCACATAGCCCAAGACAACCCAGCGGCGCATGCGTGGGAGGCTGCAGGTTTGGTTGGCTGCCGATCAGCTGAGCGGGCGCTCCCGTCGCGGCTGCCGCTGCTACTTGAGCAGAACAATTGAAAATGGGGCCTTGTGCGCAGTGTGGCCCGGCGAATCAAGTGATGCGCTTCAAGGGGTGTGTCGCAGGGGGTGTGTCTCTGGTCAAAAGGTGAACTTGCACATCCTCCGCGAAACCACTGGACGAACGTACTAAAGCTTTGCTTTAAAACGCTGAACATAGTGCAAAGCATAGCAGTATTGAGTAGAGGCAATGGGAAGGGTTATGAACGCTGCAACGTGCGCTTTCTGCTGTTCACGAAAAAAACGCGGCGTTTGGCTCAGATGCCCTGCACCATGAAACTCCATGATTGTGTGTGTTCCTCTATTTTCAAAATGTCTTGGGGTTCCTTTAAATGCTGGATGTCAGTGAAATATTAACTTCATTTGTCGTAAAGTTTTTGGTGTACATTTTTTGTTTTATATATGGTGCTTTTTTATGGCGTGCCTCAAAGGTCCAATGCCCCAGCGCTTGTCTGGCAGCAAACGATGCCGCAAAGGTCAAATGCTAAGCCTTAGACCTTTAAGGCATTTGAACCAACACAATTGTATTAATTGAAACCATTTGCATTTCCAATTGGTTCTAATTGAACAAATTGTGTTTTCAGCAGGTCCAAATGAACCTCAAATTGTTTTTTTCAACTGCGCTTGTCAGTATCGGTGCTAATTCTTGCCGATTTTGTGTGCAAAAAGAGCCACACATGCTTCCCAGTTCTTCATGTACCAGGATTTTTTTGTTATTGATGCGTTCTTTTCTACCTTCAGCTCTACCAGACTCTGCCACCTACAATGCGACGAAGGCTGCACTTCACGTAAGTTTCGTGGATATTCTTTCTGACCCCTAACAGTTGCACAGTATACTTCTCTTCGATAAGTGTACAAGGAAAAAAATTAATTTATCGAGCACTGGAACCAATCAACTTTTAATATGGGTACTAAAGCCATCAGTTAAACATGAACGGAGTTGAGTTATATTTACTACTAAGATTGAATTCTGAATATATTTACTAAGATTGAATTCTGGACTGGGAAATAAATAATAAATAAATAAATAGCGAAACTGAATACAAATCACAATAAATATTTCCAAATTATATTAATATTCTTGACTTAGTGTGTATTGAACTTCTTAAACATGGGTACGAAAAAGAAAAGAAAAATAAATAAATAATGAAGGAAGCGCACACTGATGCATAAGACTTGAAGGTAGCGAAGTTGTACGCAACCTTCCCAACCATCACAAAGGTTTAAGTCCGCGATTGCAGCCGATGTGCTTCTTCTTCGCTGCCGCAATGACCTTAATCCACCATTGTTGCTATAAGTGTGAGCTTCGTTGATTTTTTTGGAAGTGGTAAGAATTGGACATCACCTTAGAGGGGCGTATGCTATGACATGTCTTTCTCGTTCCGAACGTGCACTGGGCAGTCACCGCGAGGCACGCACACACGAGCGCTAGGCAATCTCTTGGTATTCGTAACTGCGGACACGAAAAATTACGATTTGCTAAGCAGCTTCGCTCTTAAAAAATAAAAGGGCATAAATTTTTAAAGCAGTAGAACAAATATTTGGCATACGTTGCCATGAAGAAATGTGGGTTTCTCAACATGCTGCGAATACAGGTAGCATTATATTTGACTGATCCTTTCAGTTGTAGAAAAGAGGCTAAGCATGCAAGTGGTTTGTATATGACCTTACTGCAAACCAGCTACTAACAACTCTTGGTTCCTTGCTGATGCCACTATGTTAACACGAAACTTATTTTTGGCTTGTCGTGTTCCATTTCAGAGCTTACACGTGTCAGGCTTT